>CAUHTR010000113.1:0-203782 GCA_959609185.1 Schmidtea polychroa
GTGTTGTGGGTTGAGTTTAACATTGTTGAAAATCTTGAACATCATCAAAGATATCATTGTGAATAAGACGAAGGTTTCTGTTTCCTGTATTTCTGACATATTTGATCCATTGATTTTGACTCGATTTGATGATTCTTCAACTTCTTCAACTTGTTCGACTTCAGTGACAACTTCAGTTACTTCGTTAGACATGTTTGAATTTGATGATTTTCGTAAAAAGTGAAGGTAAAGGATTATTTAAACAATTGTTTTTAATTTTTAATTTTATTTTAATTAATTTAATAATATATTTTATAGTTTTAAATTGATAAAAGTGCTAGTCAGAGGCACTACAATATTATCCTGATATATGTTAAAATATAAAGAATTATTTTATAGAGAAGATGTTTTGGAAATATTTGTGAATGACATCAATAAACTAGAAAATAGATTATTTCATGTGTTTAAAAATGACCTTCCAAACAGCTAAAATCATCATAGTGGTTCTTTCTAACATTGACCTGGTAAAAGCTACTAGGCACCTGTGTTGAGTATTTTTGAGAATCATTTGTTTTGTCCTGAGATTTCTCCTAATTTTACCATGTCAGCTCCGAAACGGCTGAACATATGCATAAAAGCTGGGAAATTTTCTGTGCCTTTTGAATCCATATCATTGATACTTTGAATGACTTTAATAATATTTCTCCGAATATCTAATACATATATCCAATCTGCTAGTAACAAAATCCGTTTTTATTGAATGATGAGTTTTAATTGTCTAATGAATTAAAATGAGCTAGCATCGACTGATTAGACACATTGTTACACCTAATTCCGAAATTTAGTAACTTCTATAATCTAAAAAAAAATCAATAAATATATATTATAGGAACACACAAACTTAACTGTGTGTAGGAATTTATTATTCCGAAATTTAGTAACTTTATTATAGGTTTTGTGAAGGTGAGAAAAAAATAACTCAACACACCAACACAAAACACATAATGGAAAATGCATGCAAAATTCTTATATAGGTTTTTGTTCCGAAATAAATAACTGTTAACATATTGATAACATATTGTTAAAATATAATTATTTTTAAATTATTAAAAAAATGCAAGAAAATATTTTTAATTTAGATTCCGACAGCTCTACCTTGAGCTTTAGGGAAAAAGAAGAAAATACAATGTAAGTTTTATTCATTAAATTACAAACTATTAAAATATTTTATAGTATGTGTGAAGGCAGCATTTCAAATATTGAAGGTCCTTCGAGATCTTTTGATTTACAGAAAGAAAAAAGCCATCGAAAATGAGCTGCAGAAAGAAGATTATAAAAATTTAAAAAACTATTTCGTTCATGTACGCCGATTTTTCCCTAAATGTCTTAAAAAAATAAATGTGTTTGGTGATTAATTTTATTTATTTATAAATATAAAAATATCTAACTTACATTTTAGCGAAATAATTCCATATTAATGCATAAAATATCATAAATTTCCTAAAAAAAACACCTGAAATTTAATTATTAATATATTATATTATAAATGATGACTAACAGTAATATTTAAGAACTTGAATAATGATCTCATAATTATATAAGATCAAAATTCAAGTCTTAAAATATACTTGAAATTAAAAAAATTACCTGAAAACCATTTTTGTTGCTAATAAATTATTGAACAAATGAAATTTAGTAACTTCATTTTCACGTAAATGGTGACTCACTCAACTGGTGTGCACACCAACGTGAATTATAGAGGTTACTCAATTTCGGAATTGGGTGTAAGACTTTTGAATTTGGGATCATTTTCATTATTATAATATAACGTACTATCAAGAATTTTACCAATCAGAGAAAGATTTTAGAATTAGCGATTTCAGATGAAATCTGAGAATATTGTTTAGCCATAGTTTCAGCAGCTAAAATAAATCCTAAAACTGTAACATTAACAGCTTCACATGCTTTACATAATGAATATTCAGATAATAGCCGAAACGAATTAACTTTTCTTAAATCAACTAAAGATTGAACTTGAGTAACAAATGGTGTCTGTACATTCATCAATTCCAACAGTGATATTCCAAACTACTTTTACCATTTCGAAATTAATCATTAACGAATTTAAAAATCTTTATTTCAAAATTTACAGAAAACCTACCATATTTAAACAACTTAAAATCCAAAAAATTTGAAAAAGCTGATAAATCCAAACTTCCATAAAAACTCGACAATTGTCGGCGTCTGTGTGCGCACACAAATCAATCCAATGTCAAAGCAAAAAACGCACACAGACGCGAAACATAAACCTGTTATTCACCATCATGTATTAAAAAAAAGATTATGAATTAAATATTTCAAGAGAACAAGAATTAGAACCTCAAAAAGCATCAAAATGTTGGATGTGTCATAAATTATTTGATGATAATCACAAAAAAATACAAAACCATGATCACTATAAAATTAAATAATTATCGAGGTGCAGCTCATGAAACTTGTAATATTAATTGTAAAAACCCAAAATTAGTTCCAGTTATATTTCAAAATCTTTTTAATTATGGCTTTGAATTTTTTTTGTAAAACTTTGAAAAATTAAATTGTTAAGTATTTTTTGTTTTAAATTGGTATTTAAGAGTTCAGAAAACTGTATTACAGTCTTACCCCGGTTAACGTTGTTAAATGGTTCCAGAAAAACGCAATTAAATAGATTTAAAAGATTAAGAGAATTAAAAAAAAACGTTACAGCGAAGCCACGCAACGTTACAGTGGGGTATGACTATAATGGTGGACCGACGTTACAGCGAAACAACTTTATTCGGGGCAACGTTATCCGGGGTATGACTGTATATTTGAAATTATATTTTATTTTTGCTGAATAATAAAGCTTTGCAAACGAATTGAAACAATGACATTCATCTCTTTAAAAAAATTAGCAAATTGAGCAAAAAATACTTTTAAAGTTATAAGGAAAACAAAAGAAAAAATGTGTTGAATATGACTGTTTAAAATTTATTTATTCAATGAATTTTATTTCAATGAGTTTAAATTAGATCTTGAGGAATCTAAAATAAAATGAATTTGAATATTAAATGTTTTGAAAAGTATTTCTGAGGATAAATATGATTTATGTTTAAAAAAAGGATATTTATATGATTTTATATTCTTGAAAAATATAATTTAACTGATTTAGTTTCAATTGATAAGTTCTATTCAATCTTGAATGATTCAAATATTAATGATCAAGACTAAAAGATATTTTAAAATGTATAAATTATTTAATTGGAAAAATTTAGGAGATTATACCAACATGTATTTAAGACATCTATATATTAACAGATTTATTTGAAAATTATATAAAAAGATTCCCCTTGAATCGTTGTAATTATATTTCATTACCCTCAATGTCTTGAGACTCGATGCTGTATAAAAGTAAAATAAATTTAGATAAATTAACTGATTAATCTTATAAAGAATAATATTCGTGGTGGAATTAATTCTGTAATGGAAAATAGACATGTTACAGCATTTAATATCCCGAGAAGTATCCAAAATATTCTACAGAAATTGAAGATGAAAAAGAATTTAAGAAAATTATAACCTGTATGAATAACAAATCTGATATAATTTATATCGATGCAACAGGTTTATATTCAGGATTTATGACACAGAATTTACCTTGGGGAAATTTTATAAAGGAACATATGAATATAATTGAACAAGTTTTAAAGACTGGTAGGATATAGAATGTGATCTTTTATACACTGACAAAAAAGATGAAAAATCTATTCATTTCCCTTTTGCTCCAATTAAAATAAAATTAATTAAAATAATTTCACAATTTAAAATAAAATTAATTTATTTAAATTATTATCCAATCAAATTTGAGAAAAGTTAAATTAATTAAAATAAGTTCACTATAAAAATGAATTTAATTTATTGATATTATTACCCAATCAAATTGAGCAATAATTAAATTAAATAAAATAAGTTAACTATTTAAAATGTATTTATTTTTTAAAATTATAATCCAATAAAATTTAAAATAAATAAAATTAATATAAATAATTTCAATTTAAAATAAAATTAATTAATTTTAATTAGTATCGAATCAAATTTGAGAAGAATTAAATTAATTAAAATAATTTTAGTGTAAAATTAATTTAAATTATTTAAATTAAAAAACATAAAACATAATTAAAACATAAACAGTTAGACATGTTGTGCAACTGATCTAAAATAATGTGCAGAATGTCGTTAAAATTGCATTTATTTCTGGAATTTTTCCCTGTGTGTGACGACGTAAAATATTTTTGCCAGAATAATAACGTTTAAGAAAACATAAATACTAAGGCTTTAAATACATCAACGGACTATTAATGTTCGTTTCTTCGCATTAACAAATACACAAAAGCATTTATTTGATGAATTGTCAGGTTTTTTTAATCAAAATTAAATTTAAATTTGAAATATAATATTTCAATTTGTTTGTCGATTAAATTTTGTCTTAATTTAAATTAATATTTTTCCATTTATTTAATTAAATAAAATCTACATAAAAGTATTAGTGGAATTTTCGACATGTTTTTTTTTCAATAAATTAACTTAAAAATCTTAAATCATAAATCATTATTTTATTAAAAACATTAATTTTAATCACGTTTTAATTATTTTGTAAATGTCAAGTCAAAGTAAAGATTTTTATTAGATCTGACAATTACAAGAGCTTTTTGTTGGAAACTTTATAATTATTTTTAACATGTATAAACCTACACACCAAGTCACATTATTATAACATTTAAATAATATTTTTGATAAATTAATAAGATTTCATTTCGAACAAATTTTTTCAATATCAAATTCGAAATTAAAGTTTACAAATAATTATTTCATATATAATTTTGAAATTTAATTTAAACTTAATTAAATAATCATGAATAATTTCATAAGTTAATAAAACGATAGATTTCTCAATTAATTATCCATTAACAATTCAGCTATTTATCGCTTCGTGCAATTTGCTTTTATCCAATCAGGAAAAACATTTGTCCCAAATATTAATATCGAATAATAATTAGCCATTATTGTCATAACAAGAACACAAAAAATATTCAAAAGAAATCCTGACGTGACCTAAAGATTCTTTTTATATTATGTTATAAATTATAAAATTTAACCATGTCAATAACGTGGACCTTTCCTGTGCTGACAACGATTGCATTTGGTGGGGTTGCTGCCGGTAGACAAAATGAAAATGAACTTGACAAAGTTACTGCTAATCCCATTGTCATTGGGTGCATCTTTATACATTCGGCCTGTAAAAACATTTTTTGAAAAATTGAAATATTTTACATTGAAATAATTAATTTTTTTTATCTTAATCTTTTTATCATGAATTTTTAACCTTTCATCAATATTTAACTGAGAAATATCTATTTACACTTGCTCGTACTTTTGTCTGTTGAAATTCACCATTTCAGAATTAAATCTGCTATAAGCAAAAAAATAAGTAAATTAAAGCAGTACCCCCCCCCTTAAATTTGTTTTTAAAAAGTTCTCAAGAAGGCACACAGCTATTTATCGTACATGACGTCATCTTTTTCTGACTATAGTAAAAGGATCTCCAAGTACCAGGGATTTTCAATACAAAATCCGACGATCACTAAAAAATACAAGTTATTTTATGATCCTAGAAATATTTTTTGTACATGAAATCCGATCTTTGTTAAAAATGCCATGAATTTTTCTGACTATAGTGAAGGGGTCTCTTGGTCCCAGGAATTTTTCTAGATAGAATTTATGAACCAATATTTTAAAATTAATTATATCTATATTTAATAATTATGGGTTATATTTTAAAATTAAGTAATAAATTTTAAATATCTAAACTTTAGATTCTAAAGCAGATATGTCAAACATGCGGCACGCGGGCCGCATGCGGCCCACTTGATATATCAGTACAAAAAAACAAAACAAAACTTAAAAATAAAATTTTCTATGTAAGCACTTCTTATAACTGTTATATTTAGTTTTTATCGCCCATTAAACAAAAAATTAAGGAAACGAACGCCAAAAATCTAGTTAGGGTGCGAAAATAAATTCTGGTTTGTCATACTATACCGAGGTACGTTGGTTATCCTGCTCCAAGGTTCTCAAGCAATTTTGAGATTTGAAAGACGAAATATGTCAGTTTTTAACATCAAAAAAACAAGACATCGCCTTGTTTTCTGATATAGTGTGGTGGCAAGATTTATCTTTTATGATTGATATAACGAAACACTTATCCGATTTAAATTTGAAACTGCAAGGAAAGGATCAAATCATTACAAACACGTGTGACCAAGTTAATGCATTCAAATGTTACAACATTTTCTTCAAATTTTATTATTATTATTATTATTATTATTATTATTATTATTATTATTATTATTATTATTATTATTATTATTATTATTATTAATAATAAAAAAATGTTTTTTAGTTTTGTTGAGTTTTAATTAAATAAATATTAACGTCGGTGTTTCAGACTCCACATGTTCTGAAAAACAATTATTTATGTTGCGGGCCGCCGGCTCATGATACTAGTCTAATGCGGCCCGCAGGCCAGTTTGAGTTTGAAAGGATAATTTTTAAATTAAAGTAATGTAATAATTTCAAATAAGTAAATTAAAGTAATAATTTAAAATTGATTGTAAGATATTTCAAAAAAACCATTAGCCACTGAGAAAATAAAAAGTAAATGAATTTTTAATAAATAATTTTCAAAGACAAATTTAAATGCAAGCTTTTGCTAATAATAATAGTAATAATAATAATTCAACAACTATATTTGAACCAGAAATATTTCCAGCATTACGTTTTCTGAAATATGATTCGTCATGTGTCAAAGTGTTTCTCGTACAAAAAGACTGGGTTTATTTATATCAACATGTTTTTAACGAGAAAAAGTTCTTGGACTTTTAAGTGAAAATTAAAAATAAAAATTTAATTAAAAATAAAAAATTAAAATGGACAAAATTTATTTAAACAAAAAATAAAATAAAAAATTACTTCCTTTAAACAAACAATTAAATTTTTAAAAAGGTCTTTGGGATTTCCAGTACTTGATTTTAGTACTTGATTTAGATGTTTTATAGTGACATATTTGTATATATTTAGATAATAGGAATTAAGATCGAAGAAATAGAATAGAGGATAATAATCATATTAAGCGATTTTAATGAATCTTATTGGTTTGATATTTTTAGGGAATGTATGATCTTTTACAGATATTATTTTGATTTACAGAAAGAAAAAAACCATCAAAAATGAGCTGCAGAAAGAAGATTGTAAAAATTTAAAAAACTATTTCATTCATGTTCGCCGATTTTTTCCTAAATGTATTAAAAAAATAAATGTGTTTGTGATTACTTTATTTATTTATAAATATAAAAATATCTAACTTACATTTTAGCGAAATAATTCCATATTAATGCATAAAATATCATAAATTTCCTAAAAACACCTAAAATTTAATTATTAATATATTTATAGATGATAAATTATAAATGATGACTAACAGTAATATTTAAGAACTTGAATAATGATCTCATAATTATATAAAATCAAAATTCAATTCTTAAAACATACTTGAAATTAAAAAAATTACCTGAAAACCATTTTTGTTGCTAATAAATTATTGAATAAATGAAATTGAGTAACTTCATTTTCACGTAAATGGTAACTCACTCAACTGGTGTGCACACCAACGTGAATTATAGAGGTTACTCAATTTCGGAATTGGGTGTACTTAGTTGGTAGTGTTCGGTATCTAGTTGAAGTTACTTGGTCAGTAATTGAATTTAGATCGTTACTCGGTAGATGGTTGTGTTTACATAGTTGTTCAATAATTTAATTTAATTAATTGTGTTTTAATCTTTGAATCATTGTCAAAATCAAAAATTCTAAAATGAATGATGAGCAACACGTCTATATCTTTCCAACAGAATTATTGTGCTACAGAACTGTTGGCTTATAAAATTAAGCAAATGAATCAACATTGAGGAAATTATTCGTATGTATTACGAATCTGTACAAGAATCTTTCACTACTGATTATAACTTAATTAATAATAATTTTGAATTCTAACTCAAATTTTTTTATACTTGTCATTTGTTATTAATTTTAATTCCAATAGTCGTTGTAAAATTGCATTAACTTAATTATAAGTATTATTATGTCTGCCTTTGTTGCTTATAATAATTTAATCAAATGATCAAATAGTGAAATTGGATTATCTTGGAATAACCCATACTTTTTTTCTTCCTTTAGTTGTTAATGGTGTTGAAATTCCAGAAGGCGGAGTTCTAGACTCTTTACCTTTTATAGATTTTTCAGATTCTGGTTTAGTTCTTTTGCAAGTTTTAGTTCTGATTCATTTCCGAATTCTGATTGCTCTCCTTCTGATTCTTCAAATCCTAATTCTTTTTTCCAGTTCTAATTTTTTCAAACGTTCATATGCATCATTTAATTTTTTATAATAAGTAAATCTAACAAAATTTTTTTTAAATCTTTAACCAATTTATAATGTTAGACGCAATTAAATTCAAATCTTCTTCAAGCATTTATTTTTATAACAACTTCAAAATTGTGCCGTTTACTAGCGTATTTAAACACCGAGGCGTGATAATTATTAATATTAATGTAATTACTGGTCATACATTTAATTGATTTAATTTAATATTATTTAATATAATATGATATAATTTAATATAGAAATTAAATATAAATATTTAACTGAAATACTTATTTCTACTAACTGATCTCACTTCTACCATATAACCATAATAATTTTATATAGAGATTTACTAATTCCTTACATAAATATATTCCAATTTCATTTTTTGAAACTTGTAAGTTTTCATCAAGATCAAATGCATTTCCTTCAATACAAAATAATAAACCAGGTGATAAGAAATATTTCACATCTTTTTGGAAATAGAAAATATAAAATGAATCTTGTTCCAAAGTAATTACATATTTATCATCATTCATCAACATGTTATTCCTTCTTTGTCTCCCTCTATTAAAGTTACTTCAGTTAATTTTTGCAAATTTTTGGGCGCAGAAAATGAATCTAAATTTATATTCAATTTAAATGTCCTTGTATTTGGTTTGCCAATGTATTTGTGGCTATTGTTTTTGATTCTTTTAGGTTTTGATATTTTTCTTTTAATATAGCATTGGTTGTCCTTGTTGTTTATTTTCGATGTATTCCAATTTTTGAAATCTATTGTCATTTCGAACATTATTATTCCAAATACTATTTGCTTTGAATATTTATTTCAAATTTTCATTATATTCATGGAAATTGTAATTATTACAATCTGAAACTATTACAGTTGAATATTGATCAATTTTTTAATATTATAAGAACTTTTTTTCCAATTATACCACTGATTATTTTTTCCATTCCAGTCTTCAAGCTCTCTTTTTTAATGAATCCATTTTTAATGTTTAATATGTATGTTTAATATCTATACTTAAGGATTCTTTTAAATAATCTTTTCATGAATTGCTTTTAGTACTTGTATTTAATGTAATATAATTATCATTGTATTCCAATGATGAAGAAAATCAATAAATTCTTGTTTTTCAATCAAGGTAGAAAATAAATCAATTATAAATATTATCTTGATCACGTTTATTCAATTCGAAAAATATATAAAAATTAGAATTTCCACGAATCGATCTTCTAGGAAAATTAAAATAATTTTCTGAAAGATAAATACAACAACAATTTGTATGTCGAGATATTGTAAAGTATAATTCCATTATTTGTTGATTTTTATCGTTTACAAAATCATCAAATACAACATTCTTTATTTAATTATTATTAAGATTCTTTATTGTCTTGCTAGGTTTTTACAAGGAATTACATCTGCAAATTCATTACTCATTGTTACTTTTATTATGTTTATTTTCATTTTTCACTTCCTCCATTGTCAAAGTTTCACAAAGATCTAAAATTTATTACAAAAATTTATTAAAATTACGTAATCGATGACGTCACAAAGGAAATTACGACATACCGGGTGAGGGGGTATTTTTTTTTAATTTTTTTTTAAAATTACGTAACAAAGACATATTACGTCACATCCAACATAACAAAGGAAAAAATTTGAACAAAGACACATGACTCATCATACTTTTTAAATATATTACGTTGCGGTATTTTAAAATTTAAATTTATTTTAAATACTTATTTTGACGGTTAAGTTGGCAAAATAAAATTATTGCACATACTTTGTATTATCATATATAGTCTATCAGACAAGATATTCTGTTCCTCTATTGTCACAAAGGTCAGAAACGTACACACAATGTATAAAAAATATTATTAGTGTCCACACATGCAACAAGTTATTATTATTATCATTATTATTATTATTATTACTATTATAATTATTATTATTATTATTATTATTATTATTATTATTATTATTATTATTATTATTATTATTATTATTATTATTTATAGTCCGAGTCTATCCGACAAGATATTCTGTCTCCCTATGGGTATTGCTCACAAAGGTAAAGGTCACAAAGGTAAAGGTCACAAATGTACTGCTAAAAATATTCAAGACAAAACTTTAACAAAGAAATTCTAAATATTATACTTTAAATATACACTCAAATTTATTAACACATTCACATTCCTCATCTCCACATTTCATAACATTTTCAACAACATGATCTATACAATCGCTATATACATGTGGTTCAGTATCTGTATATTCCTCCATAGGTTCATCAATTTCTTGAATACTTTCCTCATCATCTTGAGTGTTTTCTTCATCAGTTTCATCAAATCTCGAATTTTCACTCTCTGCTACCCAGTCTATATTTAATGCATTTGTAACAGATAATATATCCTCCATTTTCACACCAGATATTTCTGCTAATTTTTCCAATAAAAAGTTTATTACAAATTCTAAATATTAAATAATTCGATAATTAACTAATCATATTAACCTTTTCCTGTAGTCATTATTATTATTAGTATTTTAAAACTATAGTGTATATTTGTTTATAGAAAATATAGAAAATAGGCGAAAACAAATATAAGTAAATACATTTATTAAATACAACAACATTTATTAAAATATCTGTGAAAGTCTAGCAGACATAATTTTCCAAATTGGAGAATACACATCATTATTATCAACTTTATATCCTTGGATTGCAATTGTTATATACCAATTTTCGTTTTCTTTGAAGCTGATTTCATCAAAGGAATCATAAAATCTTGCATATCGGTTGTTGAAAAATGCATGTTGATTACAAGATAAATTCGTATTCAACCGTTTGAAAACCTCATCAATAGATTTAATATCTATCATTGAAAGTGTGCCGGATAAAAATTGAAATTGGGTAGGAATTAGCTTGATCGGTGAGACCAATTTCATATTGATTTCTTCTTTTAAAAAATACATTTTATAGTTGTGGAACATTTGAACAGGTTGTACAAGTTCTGGAACAACTTTTGGTTTTTCAGTGCTTGAAATTTTCTTTGTCATCATGAATTATGATTAAAATGAAATGGTACAGGGTTTTTATACCTATGACTATTGTTTATCATCCAATCAGATTGCTGCATGTCTTTGTTTTAATTGCAATGATATTGCATTAATATTGCATTGATATTGCATTGACACATGTTTCATATTATTAAAATTATTATTATTAATATTATTTCTATTACTAAAAAGACAAAACAAAAAATGGTTAAACATAAAAATTTATTTGGATAAAATTTGACAAAAATGGTAATTACGAAGTGTCTTTAACAAAGACTATTCGACATATCTCTGGTAGCGGAAATTGCAACAGCTACAACCCAAACTGCAAGGGTATTCTACTTCTACTTCCTTCGTTGTTCTTTCAATCTTCACATCCCAGAGAAATGTATTGATAATATCGAAAATCCAGATTCTGGTTTCATTGTAAATTAAATCTGGGATTATTGCAACACTTTGATCTTTGAGAATATCATACATTTGCGGGTAATAAAAATACAATCTTTCCAATATTATTGCATGATATTCATCTGTAAATAATAATAATATGATAAATACAATTAATATTAAAATTTACCATAATTTTCATGTTCTTTCATAGCTGCTATAGCTGAACTTTGAATATTGTACATGGTTTAAAAATGATAACTAAACCGAAAACATTTTGTTATAAATAATCATCAGCCAATTAGATTTCGACCAATCAGAATCATGCATTTCAATTGCATTGAATTTGCAATGATAAATAATTAATTAAGTGATAATAAAAAATCTAAAAATTCTTTTCCTTCAATTATTGATTTAATTTCAGATATGATATTATCAACTATACATTTGTTATCAATATTTTTTATTCCAAGAATTACTATCTTACCGCTAGCGAATATATTTGCACACATAGGGTTATATTTTATATATCTCAAAGCTAGAAATAATTCTGGTTCGTAAAAGCATGGTATTAATTTAGCCAATTTATTTAAATTACAAGAAAAGCCTATATCGGAAGTTACGGTTATCGATTGTATTTCTAAATCATAAACATTATATTCACTAGCTTTGATTATTTCCTTACACCCCATAATTCTATATTTACCAGTTTTGAAATATATTATTGGATATTTTTTACTTCTATTGATAAGTTGTTGTGGTTTCCCCATTGGAAATACCATTTTTGATACATCAGCTTTTGCCCTGTAATTTATATTTGAAAGCATTTTAATGAAATAATTATAAAAACTTTGTTATATATATATATAGTTATTTTAAAACGGAGTTCATTTAAATTATCAATATAAACAATAATTATATAGTTTAAATTTAAAAAATGGAATTACGAAATGATGCAGTATATCAAATCGTTGGTCCAAGTGGTAGCGGAAAAACATTATTTGTTTGTAAATTACTGATATCAAATTTGTTCAAAACAAAATTCAACAATATTTATTGGCATAGGGGCGCACCGATGAAGAACATGGATTGACGCAATCAAGTTTCTGTCAGTTAAAAAACATGAAAATAGTAAAGGGTTTTGATAAAAACTGGTCAAGTCGTTTGAAGAAAGATTATGTCATCATTATCGATGATTTGTATCAAGAAGCCAAAAAAGAAAAGGATTTTAATAATTTATTCACAAAAATCAGCAGACATGTTGGTGTAACAGTTATTTTCATAACACAAAATCTATTTCATCAAGGTGGTGCACATCGAACACGTAATTTAAACATACAATATTTAGTTATTTTCAAGAATCCTAGAGATGCAACTGTCATTGATTTTCTTGGACGACAAGCATACCCTAATAACCGTAATTTTCTTATCAATGCATTTCAAGATGCTACGAAAATACCTCATGGGTATATATTTCTCAATTTCACACAACAATGTCCTGATGATATACGGGTAAAAACAGATATTTTCAACCCAAAAGGTGCCATGGTTTATAAACAAAGTTCAAAACAAATTTGAAAACATATAAATAATGTTTTCAAAAACAAGGATATCGAGTAAAAAACAACCAAAAGTTCCACCAACAACTAGTTATACTCCATCTAAAGAACTTTTTACAGAAAATTTTCCTGCAATGAATCTTATTTCGAAAAATCCTAAACCTAAACCTAAAAGTAAAATGATTCCTTTGATTCCTTTGATGAAATCAGCTTCAAAGAAAACGAAAATTGGTATATAACAATTGCAATCCAAGGATATAAAGTTGATAATAATGATGTGTATTCTCCAATTTGGAAAATTATGTCTGCTAGACTTTCACAGATATTTTAATAAATGTTGTTGTATTTAATAAATGTATTTACTTATATTTGTTTTCGCCTATTTTCTATATTTTCTATAAACAAATATACACTATAGTTTTAAAATACTAATAATAATAATGACTACAGGAAAAGGTTAATATGATTAGTTAATTATCGAATTATTTAATATTTAGAATTTGTAATAAACTTTTTATTGGAAAAATTAGCAGAAATATCTGGTGTGAAAATGGAGGATATATTATCTGTTACAAATGCATTAAATATAGACTGGGTAGCAGAGAGTGAAAATTCGAGATTTGATGAAACTGATGAAGAAAACACTCAAGATGATGAGGAAAGTATTCAAGAAATTGATGAACCTATGGAGGAATATACAGATACTGAACCACATGTATATAGCGATTGTATAGATCATGTTGTTGAAAATGTTATGAAATGTGGAGATGAGGAATGTGAATGTGTTAATAAATTTGAGTGTATATTTAAAGTATAATATTTAGAATTTCTTTGTTAAAGTTTTGTCTTGAATATTTTTAGCAGTACATTTGTGACCTTTACCTTTGTGACCTTTACCTTTGTGACCTTTACCTTTGTGAGCAATACCCATAGGGAGACAGAATATCTTGTCAGATAGACTCGGACTATAAATAATAATAATAATAATAATAATAATAATAATAACTTGTTGCATGTGTGGACACTAATAATATTTTTTATACATTGTTTGTACGTTTGTGACCTTTGTGACAATAGGGGAACAGAATATCTTGTCTGATAGACTATATATGATAATACAAAGTATGTGCAATAATTTTATTTTGTCAACTTAACCGTCAAAATAAGTTTTTAAAATAAATTTAAATTTTAAAATAACGCAACGTAATATATTTAATAATTAAAATATAATAAATTTTAAAATACCGCAACGTAATATATTTAAAAAGTATGATGAGTCATGTGTCTTTGTTCAAATTTTTTCCTTTGTTATGTTGGTTGTGACGTAATATGTCTTTGTTACGTAATTTTAAAAAAATTAAAAAAAAATTTAAAAAAAATACCCCCTCCCTCCGGGGATAGGGAGTATGACGTAATTCCTTTGGTGACGTCATCGATTGCGTAATAGTTCTTTGTTCCCGGATCCACACATTACCCTACTTATTGGGTATTCTATCTTGATTTTTAAATATATTTAATATTGTTGATTTTGATAATTAAGTTTGAAAACCATACAAAAGTTGAATTTCTTGTTGAAATATTGTCTAAAAAATTCATTAAATCTGGTAATACATCAATCCGAATTCCATTTCTTTTCTGTAAATTTTTCGTACATTTAACTTTCAAGTGTTTTATTAAATCGTTCAATAATTTGGATTGTGCGATGGACCTTGTGATCTTTCGTCTGGTTGTTTAAAAGTTGAATAAATTTCTATATCGCTTTCTTGTAAAAAATTTTAGAATTTTTTGTTGTAGAATTCACTACCATCATCAACATATAATTTATTTGGTCATCTATTTGACGACTCGAATAACTTTTCAAATGCATCTTTTATTGTTGATCCTTTTATTTAATAATGGGATAGCCCGTGCATATCTAGTGTATAAATCAATAATCGTTAAGATACATTTATAATTTTCATTATTTTTCGAATTTACTGTTTCAATTAAATCTGCTGACCAAATATAATCCTTATTAAAAACTTTAATTTTAAAATATTTTTTTATTATTTCTATATTCTTTGTGTACTTCAGTTGCTAATATTTCTCCATTTAATTCACCTAGAGTGATGGGGTGAACCTCAATATTCTGTCATCCACCTAAATTGATTGGGCTTTGTCCTCCGCCAAGGACGATCTATGCTTTCATTGTTGTTTTTGCAATTGCTTTTAAAAATCTTGCCCCGAATTTTGGATCTTGAATTTCATTAAGGTCTTGAATTAAATCAATGTCAGCTTTTTGTCGAGATCTTATATCTTTAGCATGGTATGCAATATCATGTTTAAAAGCTGCTTGATCATCACGATTTATTGGTTCTTCACCTGGTTTTGGAATATTATTTTTATCTAATCTTATAATCAAATAACTTTGTAAGTATATTTTTGCATTGGCTGCCAAATGTTTTATAGATAGATGAACATCATAGCCAAATAAATTATGAAATATTGCTGGTATAAATCTATATTTTTTACAATTTAAATTGCATGATTTGTGTGCTGCCCCTCTATAATTTTTAAATTGTATAAAGTGATCATGATCCACAACTTTTTTATAATTATCACCACCGTCATCAACCCCATTATCACCATCTTCATCATCTAAACCAGGGGTGACCTACCCGAATCGCTTGGTGTGCCAAAAAATATATTTTGAATTTTAGTGGGTTCCACATAAAAAATTAAAATTATTTGTATATTTTTGAGTGAAATAAGACGGCCAAAATGCTCGGATTCAAATATATACCAGCGACCAATAGTTTACTAAATTTTCTTTCTTTTTTATTTATTTATGTTTTTGTAATTGTAATAAAAGCAGTTTTGATGAAAAATAGTGCATATAACTTTTGAAATTATAATAAATATAATTTTGCAACTTTTGTGGAATTTGTAATTTCATATCCTTGTGTTTATAATTAAACTCTGAAACGTCAATTTTTTCATATGTATTTATATCTTTATTTTAAATTATAAGGGGTTGCAAAAAACGTTTACAATCAAAATGGGGTCGTGAATGAAAAAAGTTTAAGAAGCCCTGGTTTATAGTTAAAATAATTAAAAAATAATTTTTTGATTTTGTGCGCATATACTATACGGTTGATGTGTTACGATTTAGAGTAAAAAAAATTAATAATATGCAGTTTGGAAGTGTTACAGATTAATAGATTAGAAAATTATTTTTTTTGCGTTTTACGGATTAACTATGCTTATTTTCTCACTACTTTGAAATTGATAAATTATCACTTGATTTTAAAAGCTCAAATATCTGACAAAAAAATTCAAAGAATTAAAAGCAGAACTTGAGAAAACTGAAGTCAATAACCTTAATATAATGGCATAATTATTGGTCATTACTTCCACCAAGATTTTCATCCAGAAAAAAGTTGGATTTGCTTTGCTATCGGATTTTGGATTCGGCTATGTTTGTGAGCAAATATTTTCACAATTGAAACTCAATAAGAGACATATTGATGCTGGAAAATTCAGATGCCTGTATAATATTAAAAACAACAACATACCAACCTAATTTCGAAAAAATGTACAAGGAATTTCAACATCAAGGAAATCATTAATTATTAAACTTTCCTCTCAATATTATTAATATTATTATTTTTCTTTCAATATTATTAATAAAAAATTTGATTTAATAAAAAATATGAGTTAACTTTTAACCTGTTGCACAATAGAGAATCGAAAGTATTGTAATTAACACGCTCTCGAAAAAGGTTGCTTATCACTGGTATACTCTATAGTCTTATTGATAATAAATGAAATGTAAAAATAAAACAAAAACAGGTCAAAGGTGAACAAAAAAATAAAGATTTTTACTGAAATATATCATATTAATTTAAACTCGACTATTCTATCGCAAGCCATGACAATTTGAAATTTTCATGTTAGTCAGTTTATATAGAAAATGAGAATTCATTTAAATATTTTAATATTAAAAATTTTTAAATATATTTTTGAAAAACCAGATATACCATTTGAACCATAATAGGCAATAGAATGGTCGCAGTAACAGTATTTGATGTAACCTCTGTAAGGAATGAAATACCCAAAGAAACAAATAAAATTAGTGTATAATGAGACAAATTTGTGAAGCTCGTTAAAAAGCCGCCAATAATTCCAGATAAACCAGATGCCTAATAATAATTTTAATATAAATTTTTATAATTCAATTCTCACTTCACATCCAGCTGCGATTGCGAACCCACCACCAAATAAAAATACAATACCCCATGAAAAGCCGCTTTCGATGTAACTCCAGTTAATTAACTTTTCGCTCGTTTCTAAATTTCAACCAATCAGCATTAACTAAAATATGTTAATTACTTTCCATTATTGTAGAGAAAGGATTTTTTTCTGGAAGATTGAACACACAAAATGCTGCACAGATTGCCGATAATCCATCAGTCCAAAATCTATTTATTTTGAAAAATTGAAAAAGTCAACATAATTTTACTTGAAGGGTTTTCCATTCACTTTATAAATAAATAATTTTGCTAAAATTGGTGTTCCAGGTTCTCGTAATATCCACAGTGCAACCAAAAATAAAAAGACGAAAAGTGTTTCTATTTCTCCGTACCTGCATAAATATATATTTCGTTTGAGATCTTGGTTAGTTTAAAATTAATTTTCAACTTTATTAATAACTAATTAAACATTTAAATAAGAGATACATTTATCATTATAAATATTTTAAAATAATTGTAATATAATTTCTAAAAAATTTATTAAAAATATTTCTAAACTAAAATATTTTGTTTTTTATCCATTGATTTTGTTTCAAATGTTTTTTCCATTTCTTTTTTAAACTATAGTTCTGTTTGTTTTGTATTTGATACGAATTCTCAAGACAGTATTTTTCTTCATTTGTTTGATTCGTATTATATATAAATCAATATATTAATCGACAGTCTAGAAAAGGAATGAAGATAAATGTAAAAGAAATATTGGACTATTACTAAATTTGCTTAAAAAATACAAACTTGATAGGACCCAGATTTGTAAATTCATTATTAATTGACTCCATAATTTTTCTATCCCCGTCTTCATTTAATTTTCTGCGAAATACTTCACTACAATCGTGTCCACTAAATTTTCAACTTTTGTAAGAAATATTAATTCACTTGAATCCAATGTATCGCAATATCAGCAACAACCAGCAAAATAAAATAAGAATCAATGACATAGGAAAACTAAACAGCATGAAAGATCCAAAGTTTAGTCCTATCTTAGATCCATAACGACTACATTTATTTTTAAAAATGTTTGAGAAAACAATAATAATACGCATCCATAAATCCGTAAAATACAAGATTTGGCGGAGTCCCGGGAATAGTAGCAATACCGCCGCATGTAGCTGAATATGCTATACTTAATAATAATCCTTTCGAAATTTTCTCAGCTTTCTTTATTTCTTCAACTGGCTCCTCATCATTTTCGTAAGAAGACTCCCTAAATAATATTTGAATGACATTACTTTTATGGAAATTTAAATCCAACACAAAATTTATTTGTATTTCTAGAAGCACAATAAAAATAACTTTTTTTAACTTTTCAACTATTTATAGTTAATTTTGAGATTCTTTGAAGTTTTATGATTATCTTTTCCCTAGGCATTGTTTTGAGAATCACAAGGATATTTTAAAATTTTCAGTCTTTTAAATACACCCGTTTGCAGTAAACAAACGCATCTATGATATGGGTTGGTGTGTACAACCAATTATAGATGCGTCGCTATTTCTGATCAAATAGTTAATTCAAGATTAAATATTTTAGCTATTTTATAAATGGCTCTCAAGTAATTTTTTTTATTTAAAGTAAATTTTAAGACTTGAATTTTGATCCATATATTACATTCTTAATTAAATCAATGACTGAAATATATTAATTCGCATTTCATGACTGAATCCTGCATTCAGGTAGACCCGTGATGGCGAACTTAATAAACGCGTTAAAGACAGGCATGTACAACAATTTAGCTGCCACGTATGTGGAAGGTAGAAATTATAGGTGTATGGCTTATTTTTGAATTGAATATTTGCAAGTTTTTGAACATGTAAATTTCAAGAGATCATTTTGTAAAAAAATGCTTGATGACCAAAAAAACTATGTATTTCTTAACTTAATATATAATAAAAAAATCAAATTGAAATTGCAAAATTTTATAAACATTTAATAGACAACTTTTTTTGTGATTTTTGAAATTTTGAAAATAAAGCAATCTCAATTTTCCCGAATGAAAATATTTCGAGAAATGAGAATTCTTAAATTTTAGTTTTCTCGAGAAGAAACTCTAATTGTATTCAATTGTTTTGGCTGTTCCATTTTCAATCGACCGTATTGCTAATCCAGGAAGAATAATTTTCAATTAATTTTAGTTTTGTAATGTATTTAATATTTGGCTGTTCAGTGTCAATGTTCTTGTTGCAGATGCGATGATCGGCACTAGTAAAAATATAAAAACACTATTTTGCGAATATTAACCAATTTAGTCCAAGTATTGTGAAAAATGAAAATATGCGGCGAATAACATGAAAACAGTAAATTCAATTTTGATTATAAAAATAATATATTAAAACATATTACTATTAGATTTGTATTTAAGAAGGCATTTGATACCGAAAGGTTTAGACGGGGTTCAATTTTAAAAAATTTAAATTAATGATAATTATTATATAAAAAAATATACTCAATTTATAACATTATTGAATTACGTAATATAGAGTTGTTCAGCTTGTTCAGTGTTTTCAAGATTTTCAGATGTTTCATCTTTTAAAGAGGTTTCATGGTGTGGTTCATCTTGTTCAGTGTTTTCACGATTTTCTGGGATTTCATTGTTTAAAGAGGTGTCAGCGGGTTTATAGGGCTCTATAATGATTCATTTGTGAAAGTCTTATATTGCGGAAATATTTACTTTCATTTGCTCTACTTTCATTTACTCTTGCCTCAGCTAGAAATAACCATTGTATAGTTACGGCATCTGCAAGGGTGATCATCATTGCAGTAGTGGAAGAATTACTTATCCACATGGAACAAAACCATGTTGCTAACATAAATCCTAAATATTGACTTATTTGTTATTAAGAAACAAGATATTAAATTATTATCACAAACAAGATAGGATTTGGGCCCATAAACCGCAGTATATGTAGAGCCAACCGTTTATGAAGATTTTGCTTCTCAATAGTTTTAGCCACAATAAGTCCACCGATCAGCATTAACGTGATATCCTAAATAATATTTATTTTTGTTTAGTTCAATTATAATAATAATCTTTTCAATTATAATAATATCTTTCATGATTACAATAACCATAAAATAAGGGAGACATGGGGTAGTTGTCACAATTTTTATTACTTATTTGTATAACCTGTCTAAGGCAAAACGTTCGTCAGTACTACAAACGCTTTGACCAAGTAGTTCGGTGTGCATTGGACGTTGTCATTGCTAGGTTGGATTGCTTTCTGCCCATAGAAACCTTAGTGAATGTCAAAGAATTATCCATTATTCATTTTTGTCCTAAGTGGGTATTTTTATATTTATTTTAAAATTTCATTTATTAATATTAATAATAAATTATTGACTAACCTTTATATTGAATAAAACTAAATATTTCATTCGGTCGCTCTGAAAATAAAATACGTTGCGTGTTTACAAATACAGTCGGTTTTTAAGTATTAATGGGAATAGTTGTCCAATGTGACATCCAACTCCATTCGTAGAAACAATTTAGTTAGAGTTAAATTTTATGTTAGGAATAAACTCCACTCCATAAATAATAAGGTATGCTAAAAAGTGTCTAGTAGTGGGGAAATCCCTCCTGATGTTATAATGAAAGCAGTAAAAAAAGTTAGAATTGAGCACATCAATTTATCAAACCTACATCTTTACCGGTTAGCGGTGCAAAGCAGACTCGTTGCCTCTGTTATCATCGCTCAACTGACATTCAACGCTAACCCTAATCAAAAACATGTTATAACCATCCTGCACCCTCATGAATGGTACTATGTAACCTAGATGGAACCCGAAAATAAATTTGAGAACTCCCTGGGCCTCGTATATCCCTTGATTCACTGGGTTGATAGTGTTGATAGATGAAACTAATTCCTTCCTTTCTATGAAGTGTTCCATCTATACTTATCTCAACGAATGTCTAATATTCCAAATATAACATAAAATAACACAATGGTGGAAATGAAATATATAATTGTTACAATAATACAAAATTATAAACATTTAAATGTCATAACAATTTGCAAATGTCAAAGTGGATGTTTTCGAAGGAACTCCATCGCATTTGCATTTTTCGACAGTGCCTAATTCGTCTTGGGCCTGTTTATTCTTCCGTAATGGCGTCATTCTAGAAATTTGGTTTTTGAAAAATCTGGCTGTTTATTTGCATCAACTCACTGAGGCTGACACTAAAAAATTATTTTCCTATAATTTCATAATAATCTAATTATCTACTTTCAGAAGAACAATTCCGGGGGTATACTCACTAAGTAAGAAGAATAATTATCGAGATATCTTATGGTACCCCATTCATCCCTGACAATCAATATATTCGACAAAACTCGACTACACAGGATGCAACCCTGATCCGAAGTATAATTTTTTAACTATATGAGAGATCAGAAAATTTTCAGCAATATGGTTTTAATTTTTATCAAAATTTAATCGTTAGTTTTTCGAAAATGGGTAGGAAAACCCCCAAATTCTGCAAAAAAATATCTGAAAATTCATACCTGTAAATTATTATGAATAATTTGGATTTTTCAATTATCTTATCAACTTTTTTTTTGCTTTTTGGATTAAGTAATTGTTGCAGTGGCTAACAGCCGCTAACTCATATTTTTTTCAATACAAATACAGGGGCCTATAGAAAAAAAGCCATTGTTGCACTGGGCTACTCATATTTTTTCAAAATAAATAAAGGGGCCTATAGAAAAAAAGCCATTGTTGCACTGGGCTACTCATATTTTTTTCAATACAAATAAAGGGGCCTATAGAAATAAAGCCATGATTTTTCTGACTAAAGTGAGAAGCTCTCGATGGAAACTGAGAATTTCAATAGAAAAAGGTGGTCTTCACTAAAAAAGAATGGAATTTTCCAAGTAAATTAAGGTGGGTCTCCTTGGTCCTGGGATTTTCAATACAAAAGGGGTCTTCATTAAAAATGCATAGTAACTATGTAAATTATGGGTCTAAAAATTGAATTTCTGTAAAATATGGTTCAAATTTTTGAATCAAAGTAAATTACAGACTCAGATATTTGTATTACAGTAAATTATGGGCTCAGATTTTTGAATTACAGTAAATTATCGTCCAAATATTTGAATTAAAGGAAATGAAGGTTCAGATTTTTGAATTAAAGTAAATTATGGGTACAAATAAGTAAATTATGGTCTAAATTTTTAAATTAAAGTAATCAATTGTTCCAAATAAGTAAATTAGGATTAAAAATTTAAAATTAAAGTAAATTAAGATCCAAATTTTTAAATTAAGTAATCAATGGTCTAAAATTTTAAATTAAAGTAATAATTTTTAAATAAGTAAATTAAAGTAAGATTTTTAAATTTATTAACAACAGTTTGAAGAACAACGTATTTGAAAACGTATTTGAATAACCACCCAAAAGAATTGATCTACGAGGTAAAAAGACAATCTTTCATGACAGCAGAAGCACATTATTCCCTGCGATTTGACAAAAGAATCAATCACCTTTTGAGAAAAAAAGGAGCTCAAAGATGAAACAATGAAACACTGGACTGAAAAGAAAGCATTACAGTGAACAAAGAATTGGTAACCGACCTCACAAATTGTCTATTCATCTCGTTTTTAATTTCTTTTTACTTCCGTTTTCTTTTCTGAGTTCATCTAGGTAATTTACTTATTTATTATGTCATTTTTCATTTAGGTATCCTCAACAACTAGCTGGGGTGCCCGGCGTTGCACGATTAAAAAATTATAATTTTGTGTTTGGACATTTGTAAAACAGGTCAAGTAAATTTAAGTTTTGGCTAATAAATAAACTTGTTTACTACTTCAAGTTTGGTTAGGTTAGGTTCATGGGCGTCCGAAGAAATTTTTCCAAGGGGGGGGGAGGCAAAAATATTTTTTTTAACAAGTAGACATTATTTCTAGGGGGGAAGGGAGTTGAAAAAAAATGCAAGTGTATAATAAATATTTGGGACATTATAGGACTTTTCATTCGTTTATTTACAAAATAGAACACTTTTTTTATAACCAGAACGTCAGTTAATATTGAAAGTTTTAATAGAAATAAGATGATTTGAAATCATTGATTTCCAGGTATAATTAATAACATTAAAAATGCCTCTTTAAATTAAAATTTTTTATAAATTTTTTTGTCTTAGGTTTTTCCAACATTGTTAAATCTATTAAAATTTGTTTAAATTAATCGAAAACTAGAATGGTCTGGGAAATTCAGGCGGGGGGGGGCATGAATATTGATGATTTCAATTAAAGACATTTTTATCGTTGAAACATTAATGTGATTTTGGGAATAAACAGAATCAAAAAACGTTAAAAAAGTTCTTTTTTGTATATTTTCCATAAATATTTATTCAATTATAAAAACAAATTACAGATTTATTCATAAATATTACTTTTTGAAAAGAAACTGCAAACGTCTGTAATGTTGACCAAATTTATTGATTACTTTGTCCATAATTTTTCGCTTTTTTACTGTCATTGATTCTGTCACGATGAACATTTATCATGCAAAGTCCAGAAAGTCTATTTTCACACATTGTTGACCTTAGCCACGTTTTGACTCTTCTCAGTGTGCTAAATGATCTTTCAACAGTGTCAGTTGACACAGGCAATATTAAAGCAACAAGAACTGCTTTCTTAATAGCTGGGAAAAGGTCTGTGAATTATAATAAATCCATCATTCCATCGCGACTTTTGATTTAAAATCCGACTTTTTATTTGACCACATCTCAAACCAAGTGCTTGCCTCAGCATCAAAACTTTCAATTTAATACTAAATTATGATGTGTTCTGTGTGAGCTTTGAATTCATCTTTTGAAAGTTTCAACATGTCGACTGGGTGAAGTGAAAATAGACTAAAATTGATTTTGTTATTGTCATTGAATCTGCTCTCCAACGATGAGATGATTGAATCCAAGTATGCTATAAAGACAGATCTTCGAAAGTATTCTTCAACAGTTGAACCACCGTTATTTGAACGGTGTGTTTGCCTCTTACATTGTCTGGGAATTGCTAACTGGATGTTTAATTGTTCTGCCAATTTCTCACTTTGACAAATAATGGTCTTAAAAACTCTTCGGCATTTTGTCTGTGCTGTATTTAGCTCCATTCTCTTTTATCAAAACTCACAAACCTTTCATCTTTTTTTTTCAAGTAAAATAATATTGTTCGACAAACACTTGAAAAAATGCAAAAGAAAATGAAAAAAATATATTGATCTATAGTCGAAAATGAAGATACATACCGTATATTTCGGCGTATAAGGCGACCGTCAGATAAGACGAGGTACAAAATTAGAGCAAATTTTTTATGATTTATCATATATCGGTTGTAGTAGTATAAATACAACTAGTATAAATACAACTACCTGTACTGTAATACTTTCTTTTATATCGGTTGTATAAGACGACCCACAATTTTCAAGGGTGATTCTTTGACTTTAAGGGTCGTCTTATACGCCGAAATATACGGTAATTTGAATTTAAAAATAATCAAACAGTAAATAAGAAAATAAAGGGTTTATTATTAATTATTAAGCTTTACAATTTGTCGATAAGTTCTTTTATTATTTTCATTATTAAACAATTTATTTATAAATCAATATTTGAGTGAAATAAATAAAAAATAGTGTTTAACATTAAAAGCAAACAAGAAGCCTCTTAAAATTAAATTTCTTTATTAATTTTTTTTTTGTCTTGGGCTTTTCCAACATTGTTTGAGCGCATCTATTAATATGTGTTTAAATTAATCGAAAAATAGAATGGTTTGGGAAATTCGGGGGGTGAGGGCAAGTGACCCCCTCCCCTTGCGGACGCCCATGGTTAGGTTAATGATAGTAACATCTTAAAAAATACCAAGGAGATTAATTTCACTTATTCTTCCTAACAAAAATAAATAGCTTTATTTAATTCACAATGCTTAGCATCAATAAACAGAAGGAATTAATTCATTCTTAAAGCATAATTAAATTGTATTTTGAAATAGAAACTTCAATAATTACCTTTTGTCTTTATTTTTTGGAGAATCAAGTTGTTTTCTTGGTTAGAAATGTAGAAATCAGAAAAATTAACTTTTGGTGAAATTTGGCTAAACAATTTTTCTATTTAAATGTAAAACTTAAAACGGCACCCAGCCGTTAAAAAATGGGTCAAATGAAAAATTGAAATAATCCTATTTTATAAACCAAACATGATCTACAACTTTTATTTGTAACATTGTTGCCAATTTCACCTCCTTAGGGTAAATCAAGGTGAGCCTGAGTAGGGTTAGTGTACGCTAAGGGTGGTACCCTGGGGTTGAAACATAGCCTATGACCTGTGCCGAGTCAAATGAGGGTCACATGCAAAATTGTACCACCTTATGTCCAACGGTTGGGAATCCTATAGACAACAAACAAACAAACTTTAATCTTTATATATTAGATTTCGTTAATGACTCAGACATGCATTTGTTATTGGTTAGTTTAATTTTATATTATTGAGGGTATTTTTATTGTTGTTAAAGCTTCTACTTATTGTAACTTAACGTATAATAATGTAACAAAAATTCTTATTAAGACAATACAAATATTTCAAAATACGTTATGAGATTATATGTATTACCCTTGTACTCGTTTCATATTTTTGGGGTCATCGTGGTTGAGAACCACAGCTCTATATGGTCAAATAATGTTTAAATTAGCATAATAAAATTAATTAACTGCTGAAATAATTTAATATATATTTTTTAATATCAACAAAAGAAAATTATTTCGAAATTAATTAAAAATAAATACATAATCTTACTTTCATATAGCACGTAGCCACCTTTTCAGGAGTCAATATATGAAAAATTGGGAATAGAACCACAGGAATAAGAGAAGCAATTGCTAAATTCATGATCTCGGTTACCCAATATGCCGCAACAATGACAATAACATATGCGCATTGCATGGGCTGCAAAATAATTATATTTAAATAAATTAAATGAATACTTTATTTCCTGTAAATGTTAATGGAGAAAATACTATTGGTATAAAAAACAAGAAAACAGTTTTCCAATTATACTTCACAAATTTGTAGGTCCACCTTCCTATTTGTTTTGGCGTGCGCTTTCTCAGCATTTTTAAAGAATATAATAATGATTTTTTATTTATTTATTATAAATGAATTCGATCATAATTAAGTAAAATTAATATTTTCCCACCTCTTTGGTTTCATTTTTGTGTTAATCCGACATGTCGAAAAAACCGAAAATCTTAGAAATTAATTTATTATATTATCAAAATTAGAAATAATTCTTGGCCATCTTTGTACAATTCATATAAACCGTCCTTATGATCGTAAACAAGTTTATTTTCAATACTGCAATAACGATAAATTCAGTCTTTCAAAAAATAGCAATTGTATTAAACTGTTATTTTATTATTTAACAAATCGAATAGTTTCTGACTCCTCGTGTGCTTTTCCAATCAAATAACTACAACCTAACTTTATTCAAACTTTATTCAAAATTTGTTTTAAATAAATTTCTTTGTAAAACCAAGTCAATGACTCGTCCGATGACTCATCAAGGTTATTTAAACAAAGACCATGACTCATCAAGTTCATATTCGTAAAAAAATATTATTAAGTGATCCAGAGAGCACTTACTATTTTTCACCCCAAAAACCTAATGTTCCCACCAACGTTCAATATTGATTGATGGCTCATTTCAAAGCCTAGTACAAGACATTTAATATGAGCTATAGATATCCTTATTAACATTATTAGTTTTAAAGATATTAACGCACGCAGGAGATGTTACTATTAATATTATTATTATTATTGAGGATACCCAAATAACAAATTTATAAATCAATAAATAAAATTACCTGGGAAAGATCGTCATGACAAACGGGACGATCCATGGGAACTCAGAAAAGAAAACGGAAGCAAAAAGAAATAAGAAATGATAAAGAGGAATGAAACAAAAGAAAACAAACTAGAAAACAAAAACAAAGGTCAGTGCTAATTAATAAGTACAAAAAGGAAAAGGATTTTCGAAATCGCAAAAATAGAAAAAGCAACAATATTCTTATCTTGACAGCTTGTCAAAGATACCGGAATTGCTGGGAGAAGGCGGTTTAACAAAAATGGGAAAAAGAAAATATCTTGACAGCCGTCAGAGATAAAATCGGAACAGACAGGGAAAGCAGAAGAAAGAAAGAGAAAAAACATTTGATTATCTTGAGTGCCACAAATAAAGCAAGCTATAGAAAGAGAACCTGTTGGACATAAAATTGGCACAAAACTGAGACAAAATTAGAGACATAATTAGACAAAACCGAGACGACAAATTAGACAGAGTCGAACGAAACGTTATTGCAAAAACGTTAAAAAAACGTAAAGAAAAAATAATTGTGAAGAGTTATTGTTGGAGAAGATTTGCAGAAAAGAATTAGTTGGAAAATTAAACGAAAATAAGTTACTTGAGTATTTGAATAAAGTTGTAAAGAAGTTCAAAGAAATCAACCAACTCAAAGTCTCAGTTGATAAACCAATCAGTAGTTAGTAAATTTTCAATCTTGTGTTATACACAAGTGCTATTCCTCACTGAGTGTTGTAATAAGCACTGTATTACCACTCATCCATTGTGTAATATTAGACAGACCAGTTGTCAAACAGGAAAATAAATTTTGATATGACTTAAAGAGAGTTAACATTACTCCATTGCGAGAAAGGAAAACTCCAGTAGTTTTGATGTCAACTTTATTGGACGATGATATAAGATTTATACGAAAGCGAGTAGTTAATAAGTGTGGCCAAACGGTGTATGAGACGAATTATAAAGGAATCTATGTGTCCCAGAAAAGAGTCGAGGAAGCTCAAGTAAAAATACATAGTACGGATATTAATTTGACAAATTATTTTAATAACAAAATAGATTATTTGTTCTATTATAGCCAAAGTATAGTGGAGAATATTTACCAAGAAATGATATTAAACGATTGTAAATTAAACAAAGGGATGCTACGAAATAGAATGGTCATGGCTGTCACAAATCCAAATTTAGTAACACCTATGTTAATATCGGAAAACCTTGCGAGGTGAAGCGCTGTATAGCTATAAATGGAAGCAGATTTCCGTACAAATTATAAAGTATGAACAGTACACAAACAAATTTATGGAACCAATAACTCGGATATTGTAAGAAGAAGACGTAAAACCAAAGGTTTTAAGATGCAACAAATTACCCGCACCATAGTATCGTTTATCACCAGATTCATGGATATCATTACCAGATCACAAAGGAGTAAAATCTTCAGAAAAGCTCGAATTAACAAAATTTGAATATTTAATAAATTTCACATCATTGGATGAATTAGCGCAAACCGGATTATATTTTCAGGAAGATGTTGAGGAAGCTAGAATGAATTTATTACTCCGTCAATAAATTAACAAGTAATTAATAATTAATACTATATTAAAGTATTAAAGTAAAGTAAACTATGATTATTTATTAACACTAGATTATTATAAAAGAGCAACGCATAATACGATGAAAATAATATGGAGAAAAGTTATGTTCTTAGGACAAGTGTATGCGGGATTAATTGGAATTTAACTTATAAAAGCTATGATAAAGGTAATAATAGCTCAAATACTAACACTCATCAATTATATATAATTATCAAAGTTTGGTTTTACCAACCGCTCCGAAGAGAAGGTCACATCCTGGCGGATGAGCTTCAACCTCTAAGTGGTCGTAGCGTGTCGGGTTTGTTTGTAATTGTGGTGGTTAATGGAAAATAAAACATTGAAATAAATGAAGAAAAACGAAATTGTAGTTTTAAACTTAAACAATCAATTTTTAATTCACGTTTTAATTCAATTATTAAAATCTTTTTTATCTTAACCTTTTTTACACGAAATGTAAAGTTTATTTATAATGTACAAAACTGCTAATCACAAACTTTACTTAAATAAACAAACGCATTTCATATCATTTGTTTTTTTCCAAAATAAACTCAAATAAATTAAAAAATGTATAAACGATATTTCAAACATTGTAGCTCATAATAATAATAACAATAATAATAATTTCATCATCTACCACATCATCCTCCGTTCTTTCATTAATAACATTATTATCATTGTTAGACGCAATTAAATTCAAGTCTTCTTCAAGCATTTATTTTTATAACAACTTCAAAATTGTGCCGTTTACTAGAGTATTTAAACACCGAGGCGTGATAATTATTAATATTAATGTAATTACTGGTCATACATTTAATTGATTTAATTTAATATAATTTAATATAATATGATATAATTTAAATATAAAAATTTAACAGAAATAATTATTTCTACTAACTGATCTCACTTCTACCATTTAACCATAATAATCTTATACAGAGATTTACTAACTCCTTACATCCCCCCTTCTTTAAAATGCTTTAACTTTTCTAAATTCCTCGTTATTTTCCTCCCGTTTTCGTCTGTTAATAAATAACTTCTTTCATGATTTCGTTTTATTACTGTGTATGGTCCTTCATATCTCTCGTGATCTTTGTTCCTAATTTCTTGTTTCACCAATACTTTGTCCCCCACTTCTAAGTTCCTAGTTGTGCCAATTTCTTTCGCTTGCTGTCTTTTAGCCTCTAATTTCCGCATGATTTCATTTCTATCCACTTCATTATTACTATGCCATTGCGATCTATTAATCTTTCTTCCAAATATAATTTCTGCTGGACTCACTTCAGTAGTTTTTTGAGCTGTCGCATTTAAAACGTATTCTATATCAGGTATTAATTCTGCCCAGCTTTTTTTAACTCCTTCTCTGAGTGACGCGTTAATATAGTCTCTTATTGTACGAAATTGCCTTTCAATTACACCATTAGTATTATGATGATACGGACTCGAAAATATCAACTCAATTCCTGCTGCCTTTGCTAGTTCTTTAATACTATTTGCTTCGAAATTCTTTCCACAATCAACATGTAATTCCTTAGGGGCTCCAAATTTCAATATCCAATTATTTAACAAAACTGCCTTTATTGTATTTTCATCTTGCTTTCTAATAGGAGTTAGAGATATGTATTTACTGTAATGATCGATTATTGCACAAATATATTTTTCTCCTCTGAAGGTTTCTCTAAATGGACCGCAAATATCCATATATATTTTCTCCATAGGTTCTGAAGCTTGAATTACTTTTTTCTTTTGACTTTGTAGTTAAAACTTTGTTTTTCTGGCATGCTTCACATATTGAAATAGTCTCTTTTACTTCATTTAGCAAATCTTCCATATCAAAATTGTTCTTAATATATTTTATAACTTTTTCTACTCCTGCGTGGCATAATAATAAATGTGTTTCCTTAATCATTTCTCGTCTTTTCGTTTCTGGTATCCATATTTTGTTTTGATTGGTATAGATAATATTTCCTTTTAATATATATTTATTATTTTTCCTTTCATTTATTTGATCTTTTATATCTTGTATTTCTGCATTATCTCTTTGCCATTCATTTCCATTATTTTCGGTCATCAATGTTAACAATCTAGTTTTTAATCGCCCTGATTTGGGGTTATCATGGTCCATCAAACATTGTACACATTTGCCGCATGTATTTCTAGACAGCATATCTGCATTCGTATGCGCCGTACCTTTTCTGAACTCCATCTTTATGTCTAAACTGCTCAAGTAATTTATCCACGTTTGGAACTGTGCTGTTATAGGCTTCTTTGTCGTTAACATAAAAGTTATTGCTTTATGATCAGTGCGTAAAACAAACCGTTTACCGTATAAATAATGGTTGAAATGGCGGCAGAAATAATATATAGCCAAAAGCTCTTTTCGTGTTATACAATATCCTCTTTCATGGCTACTCATTGCATGGGATCCATATGCAATAACGTGTTCATGCCCCATTTCATCTCTTTGTGATAATACAGCTCCAATTGTATCAAAGCTTGCGTCTGTATCTAATATGAATTCTTTCTTGAAATCTGGAAATACGAGAATTGGCGCTGTAGTCAACGCCATTTTCATTTCTTCGAAAGCTTTCTCACATTCTTCAGTCCAGATTATTTTTTCACTATTGCTTCCACATATGCTTTCTAGAGCTCTTGATTTTGTTGCATATTCCTTAATAAATCTCCGATAATAGTTACATATACCTAAAAAGCTTCTCAAATTCTTTATACACTTAGGCCTCTGAAATGATTTAATAGCCTCAATTTTACTTTGATCTGTCCGAATCCCCTGATTGTTAATAATGTGCCCTAAAAACTTTACTTCGCTCTTTAATAACTGACTTTTTTCTGGATCGATTCTCAATTTAGCTTCCCGTATTTTCTCTAGAACTTTTCCAAACACATTGTAATGTTCTTCAATTGTTCTTGTAAAAATTAAAATATCGTCTAAATACACCATAACTCCTTCTTTCCATAGATCTTTCAATATTTTTGTCATTAATTCTTGGAATGTACCCGGTGCCGCCGCAATGCCAAAAGGCATTCTATTAAAACAAAATTGCCCTTCTTTAGTAGAAAATGCTGTCTTTTCTTGCGATTCTATGTCCAATTTCACTTGATAATAAGCGTTCCCAAGGTCTATAGAACTAAAGTACTTAGATCCATGTAATGTATCTAGAATTTCTTCTACATTCGGCATAGGAAAAGCTTGTCTTTCAGTAATCTTATTAAGATGTCTAAAATCTAAACAAAGTCTGATATCTTTTTTGTCTTTTTTCCAAACGCATACTAACGGCGTATTCCAAGGTGAATTACATCTTCTTATGATATCATTATTTTCTAAATTTTTTATGGCAGCATTTATTTTTTCCTCTAAATTGATGGGTTGTCTTCTGGGTTTTATCATAATTGGCCCTTCTTTTGTGATGATTTTATGTGCAATGAAATCAGTACATCCGATATCCCAGTTATTAGCCATAAAAACACTTTTATTGTTTTTAACAATCTCTAACAGTTTTTTATTTTCGTTTAATCTTAGAATTTCTATTGCTCTTTGACATCTCTCGTTATCTGTAATCTTTTCCCCAAATCTAGCTTCTATTTCACAAACAAATTCATTATATCCTTTTTCATTTTGCTTGATGTAGTTTAATTCAATTCCAAACTCTTTCTGCAATTCCACTCCGCGTATTATATCTGGAACAATATTTTTAACTATTATAAATGTTATTTTCCTTTCCATATTACCAATTCTAACATCAATATATATTTTTCCGATTGTCTCTAATTTACTATCATTTGCACATCTTAACATCTCATCTGTTTTTATGATTTTCACATTCACTAATTTGTCCACAATTGCTTCTGCCATTACATTTACTCTTGCTCCTGTGTCTAGTAAGCATTCCATTCTATAGCCCTGAATTTCAAGAGTTGTACTCGGTCTACCTTGCATTTTGTCATAACTCAATTCCGGTCGTTTCCATTCATCTTTAGTGAAAATATTTTGCTCCTCTGATATTTCATTAATCCGCCCAATTTCATTTCTCTCTAACTTATCTTCTGTCTTTTTAATAAATTTATAAACTTTTTCATTTACTATTTTATTATTATATTCTGCTTCTTTAATTTCATTATACTCTTCTTGATTCTTAGGATTATTATTATTATTATTTATTTAAGATCGATCAGCATTAAAATAACTATAACATTTAAAATTATTTAAAGGAAACTTTTTAAAATTACAAATTTTATTACATAAAGGTTCTACATTATTATATATATAAGGATTATTTACATTATTAAAATTATTATGACCAATATTTACATCAATATCAAAATTACCTAGTATATTGTTCCGATCATTGCCTCCCGTGTCGAAGCATGCACTTTTGGGTGCTGAATATCCTCATATTTGTCTTCTGCATCATTTGAATACTCAAGTGGCATCGTCTCATCATTAGCTTCAATTGCTGCAATTGTTCTTCCTGGATTGTTGATCTTTTGTTGATAGCTTGTGGTTCGATGGACATAATAATTATTGTTTCTCATGTTTGAATTAGTTTGAAACTTCCTTCTTTCCAAATTTGTATAGCAGTCAATCTCCTTGTGTCCACGCAAGTGACATCTCTGGCATTGAATCGTTGAACATTCTCGCCGTACGTGGCCTTCAACTCCACATGCAAAACACGTCACTTTCTTTTTCATTTGGCATTATCGACTAATATGACCAGTTTTCTTGCATGTCCAGCATTCCAGTTGTCGGTTACTGACGTTTCGCTGCTTGAAATTATTATTTCCGTTTACCCTTCCTCTTTGAGCAACATCTCTGTAGCTTCTGTAGTTTTGAACAACCGGTGAAGTCTTCACAACATTAATATGGCCCATAATTTTGTTTACCTTTTCTAATTTCTTTATTGTCGCTTTTATTTCTTCTGATGTTTTCAAATCTTTCATCTCGATCTCTTTTTTAACTTCTCGATCTCTTACACAGTTTGTAAGCAGGCATTTTTCTATTTCTTCTTCATCCCATTTGTGCGCTATTAATTTCTTTGTCATCTTTTTAATTTTCTGTATAAAGGTTTCGGCTGAATCTGATCCTTGTTCATAACTCAAAGCTTCTTTTAGATCATCCATTAATAATGTTGGTTTCGAAAATGCATATCGAAGTTTCCTTCCATAGTTTTTCCTTCGGCTGCTTCATAATCTTCCATTAGCGATCTGTCAAGTAATGTTGTAGTTAATAATTCTTGCATCCTAATTGTTGTTTTTGTCGCGCCAAAAAACCTTTGACAATCCTTGATAAAATTTTCTAAATCATCGCCTTTGTGAAATTTCTCAGGTAATAGTCTGCTTATCAATAAATCCGTGGTCGTGGTCGCCATGTTAAACGCAATTAAATTCAAGTCTTCTTCAAGCATTTATTTTTATAAAAACTTCAAAATTGTGCCGTTTACTAGAGTATTTAAACACCGAGGCGTGATAATTATTAATATTAATGTAATTACTGGTCATACATTTAATTGATTTAATTTAATATAATTTAATATAATATGATATAATTTAATATAGAATTTAAATATAAAAATTTAACAGAAATAATTATTTCTACTAACTGATCTCACTTCTACCATTTAACCATAAAAATTTTATATAGAGATTTACTAACTCCTTACAATCATTATATCATTATCAGTAATAGTTGAAATAATCGATGTTGATGCTTTGACAAAAGATAATATTCACCTTTTTATTCTTTAGCTTCTCTTGACCAACGTTTTTCTTTTCAATTTGATTTGATCTCTTTCCACTTTTTACATATATCCTAATCGAAATTTTCTTTTCCCTAAACTCCTTAATTCGTCTTTTTCCTTTGACTATCCCCGTTTTCTTCTAACCATAGCTGAGGCAAAATGCCGATTATTTTGAATTTCGACTTTGCTTTTATATTAGAATAATCACTTTGATTAATTGATTTTTGACATGATTGCTCCTGTGTGACAATAATTTGACAACTGGTTATTTGAACGTTGTTTGAACCATATCATGTTTAATTGGCTCCCTTTGCTACTCCTTCGTAATAGTCCTAAACTTTGGTTGTCTCCAATAATCATGCTGTCATGATAATGGCCTTCCGAGATTCTCATTTTGTTTACTTTTCATGTCAATCGAGTTCGGCTTTCCTTCATCTCTGGGGTTCTCCATTGGCTTGGGTTTCCTATTAGCTCGGGTTTTCTATTAATCAATTAATTAATTAATTAACAATTTTCTGTTTTAACACATTCGATTGCTTTTCGACCCTTTCTAACCATTTTCTGATAAATTCCTAACCATCATCTTGTTGACCATTAGCTAATCTATACCTATCCCGTTTACCCAATTCAATTTCGATAACTTTACAATTTATTGATTTTTCTCGGATTTCCGGATTCTTGCCTTTCACAACAGCTTTTCCAATTTCCTAATACTGTTTCTATCATACTTTCCTTTACTATCAATTCTGTGCATGATCACGCTTTTATTTGTCTTATTCCTTCAATCTACATTTTATTTAAATTTTCGACCTACATTTTATTTAAATTTACTGACCTCAACATATCTCCCCCCTTAAAATAAATTTTCATCCTTGAAATTTATGTTTTGATGTGATTATTTCTTCAAAATTATTGTCTGAACTCAATTTTTGTTTAATCTTCTGTGGTGACTTTGACATCGGACGCATATTAAACGGTTTTTTGAAAGGGGCACTGACAAACATCTCTGTTTGAAGGCTTGGATGCTGATTGGAGTATGGTGGATATCACTAGAATTATAACTATTACAATGCTCATACGTTGGTCTTGTGTTCGATGTATATACATCAAAACACTGAACATATGATGGCTATTACAAGTGGATAATGCTGCTGCAATTGCACTATACTTTCGACGGCTTTAATTTCTGTCATTCTTTATTAATTTCGAATCTAAATAAAGACCGAGAGACGTCTCACAGTGTAAAAGTGGTGCAGCAGGAGATTTAATAAATTTCCAACGAAAATTAGTTAAAAATATAAAATTGTATAAGAAATCTAAAGAATATGAAATATCTTTAACTTATGAAAATAATCTCGATAAAACTTTGGCATAAAGACTACAACCGTTTTATTGACGCATGAACATCGTAACAACTAATGGAACCGTGAACAATATTAAGACCGTGTTATAAGCCAAATGTCCGCAAATTCGATTCATTTCATGATTATTTTTCTGTAGGTCTCCTGGCAATAATTTGGCTCTTTGAATTTTCGCTCTCCCCCACTTTGTGAGAACTGAAGACGCTGTATACACACAGTTTGGATCGTATTCCATTATCCGGCACATAGTTAGTGAATACGTATCAAATTTTATCTTATACTCCGGCCGCCAAAGTTCCAAGCTTTTACCCATGACATCTTCTATCAGAGAATTCGTTATTAAAACACATCATGAGTACTAGAGATTGCAACAAAATAAATGGAAAATCTTGACTTTTTATGTTCCAATAGAAATACCAAAATCACGATAACATTTCTAAGAATTTCAAAAATAGCAATAATTTGCACCGCATATAATCGATAAATACCAATAGCATAATCGATCCATTTTGGCGGGTGGTCTCTGGTGCATTTACCAAGCATTCTGTTTCTTTTACACTGAAAATTTTTATTTTTTGTTTCTATCGGTTCGTTTTCTCTCGATTTTTGCTTTCATCAATTCATATTTTCTGTGAATATCAGATTGTTATTTTTTGCATTATAAATGAATATTTTCGATTGGAAATTTGTGTCATTTAATGATTGTATTTCACATTGAAAATAGCATAGAAACACACAAATTCCGATCGATAGGAATTTCCAATAACAGACATTATTTGCATTGCTAGGGAAATCAGTAAGTGATTGGAGACTGACATTTGGAAAACTGTTGGGTATGGCTGGGTATCGGATATCATGGAAATGAATTTTTTTCTTTATTAGAGAAAACATTTCATGATTTTCTTCAGCAATTGTAAATTTTCTTCTCTTTTTGAGCAGCTTCTCAGCTATGATTGGATCATTTTTGATCGATAAATTCTGTAATTAAAATAATCAATTTTATCTATATTATTTCTCATTCAATGATTCCCGTTTAAATCATATTTCGTTTAGCAAATGGTTCTGAATCCACCGTTTTCAAATGTTGTGATTAATGGAATTTTCTTGCTGCAATTTCAAATTTGACACAGAGTGAGAATAACAAATATATATATATATATATATTAATAATTGTTGTCCATAGATAAACCCAATTCACACATCGCCTCACCATTGTCCACAGATAAAATCTAACCCACAGATCGCCCCACCAGCGATTTAAACCTCCCCAATTGCTCAACAGTAATCCCCAAGTGTCGTCTTTTTGAAGAGATGCGTCATTCTTTTTTGTATGTTGCTGGAAGCTTGAACACGAATGTTTGTTGGTAACAAGAATACTGTCCAAGTCAGAATTAGAATATTTTTTTATTTGTGATCTCCCCATCGGATCCAATTTTATTTCCACAATTTGGATATATCACAGTAACATAGACAGACGATGGAAGAAATCTTGAGTTATTAAATGCATAATAGCATATTATTTTTTGATAAATGCTCCATATTAATTTCAATATGACACAGATAATACCTAAATTTATAAATGTAGAATCATTTTTTTGTATTTCTCTTTATTGTTTGTATTTTGCGTCAAATTATTATTGAAATTTGGTAAATTAAAATGAGATGTTTTCAATAACCAACACCTTTTTATAAGATATTTCATTAGTCTGAACTATCGATGAATTTGCATAGAATGTTTCGACCGTCGATATTTCTGAAAGTAATTGAGTATGATCATCAAATATACATTCACCTTCTCTCACACAACCCCTAAGTAAGGAACTTGATCTTTCACACTGCAACCTTATACAAGTGACAGTTATCTTTTATATTCAAAGATTTTTTTCTTTCATCCTGTATGCGCTATAGTTCAAGCTTATCATGTTGTTTCTAGCTTTAATCAAAAAAAGATATTGTTTATCTGTTAAGATGTGTGATTTGATTAAGTGTGCGGATTGTCTATTTGTACCTATTGTTCTCGAGATGTATCCTTAACATGTCATCTGGCACCATTGATCAGCGTACCATTCACATGTGAGTTCATGTATTTTGGCAGAAGTTTCTTTAAGGTTTGTCTCATTTATGTACTCAATATAATTTTTTGTCTTAATGTGTAAGCTGTACTTATTGTTCTCAAGTGTAAGTGTTATGTTGATTCCAAACTTTTCATTTATCCTTCTAATGGCAGACCTGAAATTGCAGAAGAGGGTTGATTGGCCAGATGTGTCACCTTTGATATCTGCATTTAGCTATCAGAGTGTATATATCTATTGTTGTGTGTTTAATATGGTTTTAGATACTGCTGTCATTTGCTTGATTATGAATTCCCTCATTCCTAAGTCTCGTGAGTTTAGTATCTTAATGAGGTGTGTGATGCCTTGTATCATGTATTCGTCAATGCTTAGCACTATGTCTAAACCTCCTAATTTGCAGTGTGTATATATAGAATTGCTATTAATATTTTGGTGTATGTCATCTAGTGTATCTTTTAATATTTTATTAATTTTCTGGTCATAGCCTAATTGTTTGGGTCTGTTTTGTACGATTTTGTTTCTATTGCTGTCAAGAATCATGTGATTAATTGTGGAGTTCCTAAAGGAGAATATTAACCTAGAGTGGATGACTGTTTTGTATGCCTGTATTTTTTGTGTAGGGTGTAAGTCAGATGTCATTATTTTTGTTGTGTTTTCAATTGCTTTAAAAAGTGTTTTGTCTATGTCATTGTTATAGGGTTAAACGTATTTCTATAAGGCTCGAACGAATGTCTTTAGATATTTATGTAATGTATGATAATATGTAAGAAGAGGTTTGATGAACCCGATAGATTTACCGATAGAAATTGTGGTGGGACAATCGGGGTGCGTGTATGTGGTTAACAAATGTCCTCGCACGAATGCTTACTAAATCGTATGACAAAAAATAATAATACACAGTTTAACCAACAAACGCTTTATTAATTAATAAATAATATAGAACCTGTATAAATTCGAATGTTGTTGGTTGAATATCAGGATTTGTACCTTTAAATGTTATTAATTTGTAGAATATTGTCCTGGTTGAATATCAGGATTTGTATCTTTAAATGCTATTAATTTCTAGGATATTATTCTGGCTGAATATCAGGATTTGTAGCTTTAGATGCTATTAATTTGTAGGATATTATTCTGGTTGAATATCAGGATTTGTATCTTTAAATGTTATTAATTTGTATATTGATTTGCTGATTTTTTTATTAGTTTTCGTTATAGTTTCTATATAGTTTTTTTAAAACATTTCGTTTCGTGCCGTTGGGACACAGAAATGGGAATAAAAACAAAACCTTATTTAGGAACAGTTTCGACTCATAAAAATGATAAAATGTGGCATTCTACTACAGTCATGTTTGCTCTTTTGGCCAAAGTCAACTCCTAAGTATGTTGTCTTAGTCGATGATTGGTATGTTTTCACTATATAGTGTTAACGGAATCTCTTGGTGGTTTCGTTGAAGTTGGAAGTATCCATATTTAGAGGCTCAAAATTTCAGCTGTGCCATATCTGTATGTTCTATTATTTTCCTTAACATGTTGTTCATTTCTTTTCTAGTGTTGGAGATCATGACTATGTCGTCGGCGTATGCCATTATGCTTATATTGTGGCCATCTCTAATTAGCGGGTGGCCTTTGAGGATTTTTTGGAGGATAACGTCAATGGAGAGGCTGAACAATGTCATAGACATTGGGCAACCTTGCTTGACTCCATTGTTTATTCATATCTCCCTTGATTGTCGGTTCTTGCATTCATATATGGATTAGCAGTTGGTGTACATTTCCTTAAATAGGTTTATTGTATTTTGCCTTGAGTTTCAATCTCGACAAGGTAGGCGATGTAAGATCATGTGAAGGGCTACCAAAAGCATTTGCGAGGTCCAGCCAAATGATGTTGATATCGGTTCCATTCCTCATTGCACATTCCGTGGCGTGAATGATAACTGTGTTGTGTTCAGCACATCCATCCGGAGTTCCTAATGCTTTCTGGTTACTGCTAAGCAGGTGTCCTACCTCTATCCATGAGAGTAGTCTGTTGTTTACTATAGAGGCAAAGAAAATGTATGTTGAGTCAAGTATAACAAGTGGTCTCCAGGAGGACACTTCGTGAAGTGAATGCTCTTTGCCTGGTTTTATGATGAGTTTTGTTCTAAATGTCTTCCAGGTTTTGAGACTAGTTCCATATCTTAGTATGTTATTACATAGAGCAAGCATATATTTGTGTTCTGGGTCAAATTTTCTCCAGTCTTTACATGTGGTTTTGTCGTTACCTGGAGCTGAGGTGCTATCAAGTTTATTTATTGTGTCAGTAAGTTCTGTGTCAGTGATTGGTTTATCTGATATGGAATCTATATATGAGGGGTATGTATCAAGTATTGTGAGTTTCTTGATGTGTTTTGTTGTGATCTGGAAGTTGTTATATATGTCGTTGTCTGTAGGGTGGTAGTTATGTTGTCGCTTTTGTTGAGGAGTTTATCTATGGCTGCCTTCCTTTTCCTATCGAAGTCTTACGGTAGTTCAAATACCAGGCGCTTGCTGTGCTTTCTGATGAGGATATTTGTGGTTACAGGTTTGACTTTGTATTTGTCAGGGTAGACAGCCTCATGGATATTTGCCATTTCCCTGAGGCTGTCATCAATGTTGATGTTGCTTGTGTTCAGTTATAGTGAGTAGGTAGTTAGGGGCCCACCGCCGCAATTACCCCTCCCCCCGGGGAGGGGGGAGAGGTCTGCGGCAACTTTTTTTTGCTGCAACTTTTGATTACGCAATTGTTGCAACTCGTTTTTTTTTGTTGTTCAGTAAGCTACGCTTTTTTTTTTCTAGGATTTTCAATACAAAAAAAAAGTTGCAACAATTGCGCAATCAAATGTTGCAGCAAAAAAAAAGGCTTGCCTTTGCAGCGGGCTCCTAACTACCTACTAAACGGCGCCTGAGAAATGAAAATTTTTTCAATGGCAATTTTACATGAAAATTATTGTCTAAAATTTTCAATTAAGTTCTAAAATAAAGTCTAAAATTTTCAATTAAGTAAATTATGGTCTAAAATTTTGAATTAAAGTAAATTATGGTATATATCAGGGGTGGGCACGCATGAGGTCCTAGAGAGCCACATGGCTCATCAAAGAGCCGCACTTGCCCACCCCTGGTATATAGTGTAGTGAGACATGTATTATTTAAATATTGCTTATAAAAAGAATCAAACAAGGTAGAATGTAATAAGGAAATATTAAATTTTGATTCTAAATACCGCCATCGAATGACACTATAAATTTTAATTCTGTTTACACCTATTTTGTGACACAGGTAAAAATGAACTAACCATGAAAATACAATTGCAACAAAAAATTTTTTTTAAAAATTCAGTTGAAAAAATTTCAAAATAAAAAAATCGAATTCAATTTTCAAATTCAATTATCAAAAATTCAATTATCAAAGAGCCGCAGTTTACTCAACGAAGAGCCGCATGCGGCTCTAAGAGCCGCATTTGCCCACCGTTGGTATATATCAAGGGTGGGCACGCATGAGTTCAATGAGAGACATTTTCCGAAAATTTATTTTTTAAAGAGCCACCATATTTTTAAACTTAAGTAAATTAAAGATAAATAAGCAAATTAAGGTCTAAAATTTTCAATTAATCAAATTAAGGTCTTAAATTTTCAATTAAATTAAATTAGGGGTCTAAATTTTTAAATTGAATTAATCAAGGATCTAAAATTAAACTAAAGTAAATTAATGATAAATAGGTAAATTATGGTCGAAATTTCAATTAAGCAAATTAAGGTCTAAAATTTTCAATTAAGTAAATTATGGTCTTAAATTTTACATGAAAATTATGGTCTCCTTGGTCCTGAGAATTTCAATAAAAAAAGTGGTCTACACTAAAAAGCATGGAATTATTTAGACTATAATGAGGGGTCACCTTGGTCCTATGATTTTCAATAAAAAAAAGGGTTTACACTAAAAAATCATGGTAAATTTTTGAATTAAAGTTAATTAAGGTCCAAATTTTAAAATTAAGTAATCAATGGTCAAAATTTTTAAATTAAGTAATCAATGGTAAAAAATTTTAAATTAAAGTTAAATAAGTAAATTAAAGTAATAATTTTTAAATAAGTAAATTAAAGTAAGATTTTTAAATTTATTAACAAAAAGTTGGAATAATAGAAGGTGTTTGAGAATTGAAATTTTTTAATGAAAGTTTTTATGAAATATTTTTTTAAGTATTTTTTTTAATGAAATTTTTTATAGATTAATTTTTAAAGATAATTTTCAATGGAAATTTTAATGGAATAATTTTTTAAGTAAAATTATTTTTTTAAGTTAATTTTTTTTTATAGATTAATAATAATAATAATTATAGTAATAATAATAATAATAATAATAATAATAATAATAATAATAATAATAATAATAATAATAATAATAATAATAATAATAATAATAATAATAAGAATATTTCAACCAAATACTATACAACACATATAATTGTAAAAATTGATGATTTTGCTTGTTATTTTAGTCTGAGGAACCGAAAAAATCTGGTTAGTGTTATAACAATCCAGTATGACTGATGTTTTATGTCACTACCTTTCAATGTTACACCTTTAGCCTTTTTTGTTTCCTCATCACCCAACAAGCTATAACATTTAGGTCTAAGAAAAACCCATTCCTTATATTTAAGACCTTTATTCTCGTCTTTGAACTTTCCAATGACAGAATCAAGGTTCTTACTATATAAGGAATGACAACTATTGTAATTGGAAGTATCTAATAAATTATCTCGAATCATTGCAGGTAAAAGAACCTCAAGTTTACAGTTAATGACTTCGAGGAAAAAAGAGTCTGTATCACCTGCAACGATATTAATTTTACAATTAAACTCATTGCGAAATGATTCTAAATCCTTATATTGTAATTCATACATTCTAAGTTTAGATAGATCAATTACAGATTGACCATGTAACTTGCTCTATCTAAACATATAGATCTGAATTCAATAATGCTGCAATTAAATTATCGTCTATTTTAATAGATTTTTTAAAAGTCGGCTTTGAAGAATATTAAACTAATTTACCGGCAGTAGTACAAAGACGAAGATTCATTCTTCTCTTTAAATTTTCTACTGTTTTGCCGTATAAACTGTTATTTAACAATTTATAATAATTTTATCTAAATTATTTATGCTTTAGACCGATAATTTGCTTTATTTTAAAAAAATTTACCACGTTTTATAGTGTAGACCACCTTTTTCTATTGAAATTCTCAGGACCAAGAAGACCTACCTGAATTGACCTAAAAAAATCCATGCTTTTTTAGTGATGATCGGATTTTTGTATTGAAAATATCCTGAGACCTTAAATTACCACTGTTTTTTAGTGTAGATCACCTTTTTGTATTGAAAATATCCTGAGACCTTTAATTACTATGCTTTTTTATTGAAGACCGCCTTTTTCTATTGTAAATTCTAGGACCATGGAGACCCTCTCACTATAGTCTGAATAATCCTTGACCTTTTTATTGTAGACCACCTTTTTCTATTGAAATTCGCAGGACCAAGGAGACCCGCCTAATTTAATTCGAAAAATCCATGCTTTTTTATTGAAGACCACCTTTTTCTATTGAAAATATCCTGAGACCTTAAATTACCACGCTTTTTTAGTGTAGACCGCCTTTTTCTATTGGAAAATCCAGGACCATCGAGACCCCCTCGCTATAGTGTGAAAAATCCTTGGCTTTTAGTGATAGTCGGATATTTCTATTGAAAAAAATAATTTTGTATTGAAAATCACAGGACCATCGAGACCCCTTCAATATAGTGTGAATAATCCATGCTTTTTTATTGAAGACCGCCTTTTTGTATTGAAAAATATTTTTTTTATTGAAAATCCCAGGACCATCGAGACCCCTCACTATAGTCTAATAAAAAAAAATTTGGACTAAAAATCCTGAAAGCAAAAAATGTGAGTTGCAGCAATTGCGTAATCAAAAGTTGCAGCAAAAAAAAGTTGTTATTGATTTGCTTTTTGAATTATCAATATTCTATAGCGCTATATAGTTTTTTGTAAATTTATCTTCGCACACAGTACGCGACAATCAAAATAACGGCACACTACAAATCCTAATCACCATAAAAAAATATAATTAAACAATAAAACAATACACAACGTAATTTCCCCTTTAAAAACCGGAGGATAACATTTGAACCAAATTTCGATATTTACAAAAGATGTGTGGTAAAGGCTTGTGTTGGGTAATTTTTGTTTTCTTTTGTGTTGTACAACAAAGAAATATAAAAATTGTACAATTAAACTTTGTTTGTACATGTGTTTTTTATTTGAGACAATCACTGTAGTGTTTTTATATCCGATGTTATTGCTGTGTTATTGTCGAATAGTTTTGTTGTGTCTTATTCTCTGAATGTGATGTGTTTGTGATTTGTCTGTGTTTTGTTTCGCTCTTGTGTTTTGTATTTTGAGTGGTTGAATATATGTTGAACGTCACCTTCTCCCTTTAAAATTGGTACCATCTTCTCCATGATATGGCCGCGATAGCTTGTAGTTTTATTGACCAAGATGAAAAGACACGTTTTTAAAATTCTACTTTATCCACAAATTCAGCATATTAAAACAAATTTAATTACGCAATTACAGGTTAGAAATTAATTCAAATTAATTTAAATGAATATGTGACTTAAGTAATGAATTTTACATTAATACAGTTAAAGAAATTATTGGGGGAATAAACAATTTCTCGGTATTTTTCAATTCAAAGTCGCAGACATGGAAAGGTTTAATCACCTCACTACTAATTTACACTTAGTACTAACGATTATTCGCTCTTTACTTTTGTTTCCTCTTGGCTGAGTTGAGATTTCTAATTTCTAGGTGTTGGGTATTTTGTGCAAATCGGTACCACGGTCTGACTCCTTGGTGTCCTTTTATTAAGCAAATCAAATAATCCACACAATAATATTTATTCAAAATTATCACAATTAAACTTTCCGTTTAATGAATAAATCTCCGTTTAGACAACTTTAAATATCTCTTTTTACTCTATACACTTGTCAAATTCAACCTGAATCTTGAGCAGGGAAATTTCTTCCAACGGGAGATGCCCCTTTCTGGTACGCTGGATTCAAAAACGATTTGGTTAGCACTAAGTTAAATTCACTTTTACTCCTTTTTACTATACTATCACTTCTTTTTTCGACCAACTGGTAATTCTGTTAACTTGTCGGTACTTTTATATCTTGTAATTTTATTTTCTCCTTATCAAATTATTTTTGATGCTTCATCTTGCCGACCTAATTGGTTGGGCAATTTGTTCATTTTTTAATAGTCTATTCCAATTTAATTACTCGTTGGCTAATTCGATTGCCTCTATCTAATTTGATTGACCACTTGGGTCCTGCCACACTGCTCCGGTTTTCCATTGACCCGGGTTTCCTATTCGCTTATTAACTTTTTAATTAATTTTAGTTTGTAATTATTTCTCTCTAAGATCTCCAATTAACTTTATTTTTATTATATTTGAACTCGTCTCATTGTTCGGTATCAGCCCATACCAGTTCCCGCCTAAATTCACGTTAAACTTTTTTATTTTTTTAATTAATATTTTTGCACTTTAAATTATTATTGTGAATTTGATATTTTTATTGATTTTCACATCGTTTTTCTGTCTCTCTCGTCGAACCCTAATATAGGGAATTCTCGCCTTATCACATATATGGAATCAATCATTAAATTAGGTTTACTATTTTGTTGTACAAGTTGGTATTTCGTCTGTCAGGTATAAGGAGTTTGCACCTAATTTTAACTAATTTACTTTTTTACAAATTAATTAGATTTTATTTTTTAATAACTTTGTCTAGATACCCCAAATTGATTTTATATTATTATATTCGCGTTTATCTCATCATTTGCCATTTTCTCATATCTCATAGAAAAATATTAAATATTAATTTTCTCTGTTTAATTAATTTTTCTCATTTCAATAATATTTCTTTCAATTTCGTTAAATTGTGCATTTTATTATTTTGCTAATATAATAAAAAAATAATAAAAATTTTCCAGAATATTTCGTACAGCTGTGACCTATGGAAATAAAAAGGTTTCCCACTCCTGGACTAGATTAATGTAAAATAAAATTTAAATGGTTAAATTCTAGACAACTCTAACAAATATATTTCGACAGTTTCACTTTCATCATCAAGTAGGAACAAAAAATTATAAAAACTTTAATTTGCTTATTCAAATTTACTATAAAATATCTTATAAAACTAACCAAATAATGTTTAAAAGTTATTAATTATTTTTGTATGAAATTATTCTTAAATGCAGAATTAAAATATAATCTGTCAATTTGTAGAAAAATCAAATAAATTTTTATCAATTAAAGGTAAACAAAATCATTAAATTCATTTGAATTATTATAATTTTAATGATGATGCGAACAAATATGATGAAAGCAAAAGCGTTAGTGATATTGAAAATCATGAAAAAGAAATGGAGAACAATAATTTTAATAATAGTTCCGTTATTATTATCTCCTCTAGCTTTTACAGGGAGCCCAGTAAGTTGTAATTAGCAGTTAACAGATTTTATTTCCAAACAACAGTCTTTTCAATGTGGTTTTGTTATTTTGTTGGTCTCAATATACTGGATAGCAGAAGTAATGAATATTGCCATAACTGCATTAATTCCGGCTCTTCTATTTCCCGTCTTTGGCATACTGGAGCCTTCTAAAGTCGCATCTTGTTATATGAAAGTAAGTTTGGTTATGTTATTTATATATTAACTATGTAATGTTACACTTGGAATAATAAATGAATGTTTTTAAATAATAAAGTCTAATCAAATAAAGTCTTCACCGTAAATCATATAATTTCTGAAAATTTTATTATCATTTCATATCAAGTCGATTGTTGACTTTATGAGACCTTGGTTGCTTTACTTTTAAAAAAATTCATTATATAATTCTATCTTTGTACATTTTTAAAAATCACTTGAAAAAGCCTGTGTCGAAAATTTGTGAATCTCAAAAAAACATCAATATCTTTAATTATTCATAGTCAAAATGTTTAATAAATACAATGTCAATTGAAAAGAAATTAGAGGGGGAATTGAAAGAATTTCTTATGATATTTTTAAAATGTTATAATTAAAATTCTGCTTTTGCGTTATTTGAAACATTTTAAAATATTATACAATTTAAACCACGTTTATTGTATATTCAAATTTATGTCAAGCTTTATCCATATATTTCATATTATTTTATTGAAACATTTAATTATTATTTCATTTTTCAAAAGTTCAGTGAAGAAATATAATCAAGAATTGATAAAATTTATTTTAATTTTCTTTTCATTTTAAAAAGTTAATTAAAAAAATTTAATTATTATTTAATTTCTGTTCGATTGTTGACTTTATGATACCTTATTTACTTTATTTAAAAAAATTAATTATTATATAATTATAACTCTTAATGTGGTTTATTGTCTATTTAAATTGTATTTTAAACTTAAATTGCATCATTCAAGATCCGGATGCTTTATTTTAAATTTTTAAATTATTATACCATTCTAACCACATTGTTTATTCGGGTTTTGTTCATTATCCATGCTTGATTCCAAATTTTGAAATGTTAAAAATTTCTGCATTGCAATCTTTTTATCCAGTTTTTTATTAAATATTTTTTGGGACCAGAAATTCATATTTAACGAAATTTACTTTTTTAGTGAAACTCAAAAATCCTGTTCAAATCGATCATAAAAATTCTAAAATCACAATTCTCTACAAAAAAGCATAATACTATAAAATGAGTCTAAAATATACGAAAAGTAAAATATAAATATTATAATGCATCAAATTCATATTTTTAGTTACATTAATAATAAAATTCTAGAACATTCTAGTTGATTGGTAACAATAATTATTTAGATACAATAATTAGTTATTATTTATCTATGAACAAAATCTATGAATAAAAAGAATATTGTTAGTTATATAAAAAAATTCTAGAAGATTCTATTTGGTTGTTAGCGATAGTTGCTTAGATAATAACTATTGTTTTAATATTACATTCAAATTACAATTTCAATTAATCATTAAATTTTTATCAAACAAGTAAGCTCATGTAAATGATATGGATGATTATTTAAATGATAAATGTTAGTTTTTATATATTTTTTAATATATTAAATTTTGATTAAATAATTAACTGAAATCAATACTATTTTTTTAATAAATTTTATAATAAACTAGCTGTTTTACCCGGCTTCGTCTGATTTTACATTTATTATAATTCATTTAAATTATTTTTTTGTTTAATGATGTTATACGTTCCAGTATTAATTTTATAACAGCTTTAATTCCATGTTTAATTTACAATAAGAAAAGCTTTTAAAATAAATTTCAATTTGTAAAATCAAAAACGCACTTCAATTACATTCGAAAAATAACCGGCAATATTTTTCCAATTGCAAACTGGTTCACTAATCAAATAAAATTCAAATTCTCCAAGTAGCAAGGATATAATAAATTATTATTAATATATGGTAAATTGCTGACCGGACGGGCAAAAAAATTCCGACCTGTCCCGAGTCAAATGAGGGCCACATCTAAAATTTCAGCACCCTAGGTCCGATGGTGAGGAATTTTATAGAAAACAAACAAACAAACTTTCATCTTTATATATTGGATTTTAATTTAGGATGATTATTTTTTATATTTTTCACTTCGCTTCACCAACCGCGCTAGAACGCTGGAAATAATAGCGGGAAATCATCACGTTTGAAGAAGGGAACGAAGCGGAGGCGTTACGTAAGCACAGTACAACTATGTTATTAGAGATTTTTAAGTTAAACATGATTAATGAATTTAGTCGAACACTTACATATGATAAACTTCCCATACACTATAGGTTATTGGTATAGAATTATTGGTATTGAATTATTGGTATGAGGCCCATGAGTCATATGTTTTATTACCTATTACAATAATCTTGCACTTTTCCCTATTTGGAATTTCTGCACATACGTACGCATCCACTTCGTCGATAGTTAAAAGTTTTTTAGCAAGTGTTATAATGAGATGAACGTGTGGTAATCCTCTCTTCTGAAGTTCAATCGTATAAACATATGCAGCGATTGAACCGAATAACGATGGCAATTTCTCTATTAGTTCTTTAACTTTTCCATTAAAAATTCGTGCCACAATATAACTCATATCATTTGCGGATGCCCCAGATGGTAGATGCTTAGCTCTATATCGTTTTATTTCAGGCCAATCTGGATTGCATGTCATAATGATGAATAAATCTGGTTGGCCTATAGTTCTACTAATGGCCATGGCATCTTGATATAGATTTGCCATATCTCTTGCACTTCCTTTGAAAGTTGTGGAAGAATTGTTGTATTTTCTACTCTAGGGATTTTTTCTTCGAGGTTTAATCTTCTATCCATTAATCCCTGTCTTGATTCTGTGGCTTGATGAAATTGAATATAATTAAGCCTTTGTGATTCAACTGTTAAATATGCATTGATCAGATAGTGCTGTGTCAATCTTCCATAACATAATAATAGATTGATTTCACTGCGAGTAGCCAGTCGATGTCCATAATATTGAAGCGGACTTAAATTTTTGTTTAACCCGGTTTGCTTCATTTTATAACTCCATCCTGGATCACCCGCTGGAAATAATAGCGGGAATGTATTTTTAACGTAATCATTGTCCTTCATCCCCTTTGGTTAAACCCTAATGTCTACACACCCTGGAACTTCTCCCTCTCTTGTAGCGATAACAGCGGCAATGCCATCACATGTAGGAAGGTTATAACGTCTTTGATCATCTGCTTTGAATTCCGTGAAATTTAAACAAAAAATATTATTTCCGCTCAAATTGTATTGCTCATATAAATTTCTATACGCCTTGGCATATGGATTAGACATCATTACTTCACCGATCTTTTTCGTGGTGGAAACGTTAATGAGATTAATCATAAGTAAGATAGGGATTAGAATTTTACAATGTGAAATTTTAACTGGTGATCACAAAGGCGAAATAGTGTCTATTCCACGAATAACACTGAACTCTGCATATGATGGATCATGTACATTTATACTTCATAGAACGCAATTTCAGGTTAGACTTGCATTAACAATGACTTTTAACAAAAGCCAGCGGCAGCGTTTTGAACAAGTTGGATTATATCTTACACCAGCTCACCCTATTTTTGGAATTGGCCAACTATATGTGGCTTTATCTAGGTGTAAATCAAGAAAGGGAATATTAATTCAAGTGGAAGGAAATGTAATAGATAACATAGTATACAAAGAAGTTTTGAGTTAATATAAATAAAATAATTTTTTATTAGTTTGGCTGTTTCTTTTCTTTGTAATTGGTCAAGTCGTGATAGATATTTTACAGGTTTATGTCTAATCCATACGTGAACATCTATAACCAGCATTTTTTGGGCCTAACAATGCCCCACAATACAGACACGGATATTTTTGGCCACTAAAACTATTTATTTTCAGTTGTCTTTTTTAATTTTTTTATGATGTATTTATTCTTTTTTACTTATCGTTTTACTTTATCATAGTTCTATAAACATATTAATAAACTGAATTTTATTCTTGTCCAACAATACCCTGGATATAAACTTTAACATTAACCCTCGTTCTAACCGGGTTGGTGAAAAAAAAAATAAATAAATAAAAAAAATAATAAAAAAAATTTTTAAAAAAAAACCATAAAAATATATTAAAAAAAAAATAATAATAATAATAATAATAAATAAATAAATAAATAAAATAAAAAAAAATTTAAAAAAATAATAAAAATAAAAAAACTAAAAAAAAAATAATAAAATAACCAAAAAAAATTAATAATAAAAAAATAAAAAAAAAATAAATAAAAATAAGTCAATACATAGAAACTGTTAACAAATGCATCCGTTTACCTTTAGCATTTTTAACTTATAAAGTAATGGTGTCAGTTTTTTTTTCCGGATGTCTTACACTTGAATAAAATAAACTATACAATGTTTATGATTTTAAAACTTTTCTCAAAATATATGGAATACAAAATGGAAACCCGAATTATTTTAATAATATAAAATTAATTTAATAAATATTTAAATAATTATTTATTTTAAGGTGAGTTATACCCAAATTATTGTCAAAACACTAGTCACAATAAAACCTGTCATAAAATTATGCAAACATATTATGGCAAATCATATTATCAGCAAAATTACTTTTTATGTCCATATAGTGAAACTTTTAGTTCCGATCCCTTCATATCCTTTTATAACACATAATACGCATTTAAATCAATTTGTGATGAATAAAGACAAGCTTTTCAAAAGAAAAGTTTCTTCTCATTTAATTAAAAAATAAAAAAGCAAGATTGGAGAAAATGCAATATCGAACTCCGAAATAATTGAAATCATGGATTCGGAGGAAGAAGATTCGAGGCTTGAAGAAGCTAGAAGTTCAAGGTTCAAAGAAGCTGGAAGTTCAAGGCGCGAAGAAGTTGGAAGTTCTAGTCGCGAAGAAGTTGGAAGATTTGAAGAAGAAATTGATATAATAAATGGATAGTTTGTGTGAATTATCAGTTTATGTCTCGCGTCTGTGTGCAATTTTTACTTTGACATTGGATTAATTTGTGTGCGCACACAGACGCGGACAATTGTCTAGTTGTTATCACAGTTTTGGATTGATCAGTTTTTTAAAATATTTGGATTTATGTAAAGTTTTGGATTTTTATATCAGTTGTTTATATTTGGTAAGTTTTGTGATTGTTTTGAAAATACAAAGGTTTTAAAAATTCGTTTATTAATTTCGAAATGGAAAATGAATATGATGAATTTGTTTTGAGTGGTCATTTGAATGTCGTTTTGTCAGAAGTTTGTGACAATAATTCGAGAGTTGCATTCACTGGTCGAATGGATATTATGATTGTATGGAGTTTAGAAGATGGTAAACAGAGTGATATATTATATGGACATTCAGAATCAATAACGAAATTAATCAACGAAACTAACTCATTCCTTGGAAGTGTGGATTTATGTGATTATGTAATCGTATGGAAATTAAATCTTGATCAAATGAAGTTGAATAAATTCAAATCAATTGAAGGTTCAGAAATGATTGACTTTAGGCGGATAGTTGATCCATTATCCAAATATGAATTTCTTTATATTCGAACAATAAGACTGGAACAGGCGCATGGAAATTTATACACAAATCTCTATAAATTGGTCTTTATGCTTGCCGTTATCCCCGAACACGAGTTATTACTATATGTGGAATCAAGTCAAAGGCTTTTAGCTGATGCTTCGAAAGAAAATGATGCCCAATACAAGAGCGAATTTATCAGAGCCAACATGTTCCGTTCGACATTTAAAAAGTTTGAAATAATAGAAGAACTAGATTTCAATGATCAAGACGAAAATATATCCAATGTTGACAGTGATAGTACTGACTATGCAGATCACTACTCACTAGTTTATGACTTTCAAACAGGAGCAGGAATACCAAATGAACCGGAAATATAATGTGATTTATACAGATCATTATCACACTGGACATATCCAGATACAATATACAAAAAATAGTTATTTCGCCAACGTTGATAAAATTAAACGCTTGTATAAATGAAATGAAGAGCGTTAAGATACAATTCGGGATCAATGCAGAATTCGTCAAAGACGGTGAGATGAAGACTGCAAGAATTTCAAACAGAGCTACAAAATTAACAGATGATTTTTTAGATGAAGAAATCAAAAGTTTGAATGAGAAAATTGCTATTAGATCGGAGTTGGGTAGCAGTTGGCGTCTTAACAAGATACTGGAGGTTAATTTTAAAATAACAAAGTTTGCTGAAATTAGTCAATTGTTTGGATATCGACATATAAGAACCCCGGCATCATTAAAGAATAAAATCATAAACATCCAAAATCAAGACAATCTTCATTTTATCTACAGCGTTTTGTCTATATTGTAATACGAAGACATTCATGAAAACCGTAACAGATCGTCACAATATTATCGGTACATAAATGAATTAAATTATGATTCGGAAAACCCTCTGACAATATTGAATGACATAAAGAAATTTAAAGATAAGAATCCAGGATTGTTGTTCAATGTTCTCTCATACGATTAAGATGATACGTATTTAAATAATGATGATGATGTTGTTATGAAACATCCAAATATAAATATAATTTGGAGGACAAAAGTTAAAGATATTACACCATTATATTTATTATTACTAAGTGATAGTAACAATTATCATTACGCTGGAATACATAATATCAACACGTTATTGAAATTTCATGTATCCGATAATTGTACAGTTTGAATTCAATGTATATGGTGTGTAAAATCTCTAAATGGATTTCGGAGACAATTAACATATGAAAGAAATCTGGCTTTATGTGAGAAAAATCAGCTTTGAACAACTTTATACGTTATGCCAACAGAAAAAGAGCTCAGATTCAAAGATTGGTCGAAGAAAGTGACCACCTTTCGTAATCTATGCTCATTTTGAATCTATTTTACCAGACGATCAGCAATACCATCAGAAACACTTACCGATTTCAGCTGGACTCTTGCTGATAAACTATTTTAGCGGAGCTTCCTCATATTTACAATTTATTGGGTTAAATTGTATATTTGATTTTTTAAAGAAAGTAGAGGAAATAGCATAAAATTAAGTAAATCATTATTACCAGAGAAATGGCAAACAACCCTTAATTCTCAGTCCGGCGGAATAATCCTTTTTTAATATGTAATCAATTAAAAGAGGTTCGAGATCATGGTTCGAGATCATGATCATTTCAGCGGAAAATACTTAGGTGCGGCATGTGGAAAATGTAATCTTTTAAGAAGAGTACGTCGAGTGCTTCCAATAGTTTTTCATAACCTGAGAGGTTATGATATGCATCATATTTTAAAATATGGCATAAATAAATTCTCTCACTGGAGTTTGAGTTGTATTCCGACAACATCCGAAAATCTTCTTACGCTTATTGCGCATTGTAAGCAAATAAAGATCAAATTCATTGATTCATACCAGTTTGTAAATGAATCTTTGGATTATGCAGTAAAAACATTAAACAATTTACCAATTACAAATGCAGCATTTACGGGAACAATACAGGATTCAAAAGGTATTTTTCCATACAAACTTGCCACAAGCGAGAAAAATTACGAGAAACCAGAGAATTGCCACCAATTTGAGAAGGAGTGACACAAGCCGCATATGATAAAGCAGTGAACATATGGTCTGAAACCGGATGTGAAACCCTTTTAGACTATATGATGATATATCTGAAGTTGGATGTATATCTTTTGGCAGATTACTTTCAATAATTCAGCATTAAATCATTAGGCCATAATGGATTGGAACCTTTAAAATTTTTTCGGTATACCGGGAATGACATGGGCATTGTCATTAATGTCATTGGATAGACCAATTGAAATGTTGCAAGATAATGAAATATATAATTATTATGAAGCTGGCATTCGAGGAGGTATGACTTTCGTTAACAAACATTGAGTCATCAGAGATTAAAATACAGAGTTATTATATATCGATATAAATAACTTGTATGGATGGGCACTTAGTCAGCGTTTGCCACATGGAAAGTTCGAATGAATCCATACTGATTTGGACACCATTATCGAAGAGTGTAAATCATCAAACCTAGAGAATTTACCATACGGATATACGTTGGAGGTTGATATGAATATTCCAGATGAAATTCATGATTTATTAGACGATTTACCAGTTGCACCAGAGAAGATGTGTCCAAAAGGAACAAAAGTGGAAAAGCTTCTGTTAACACATTACCCTAAGAAAAACTATGTAAATCATTGGTGACTATTGAAAATGTATATGTTTTTAGGAGTTGAAGTAACAAATATACATCGGGCAATCAAGTTTAACCAATCAACTATTTTCAAGGAACATGTGGAAGCCAACACCAAATTGAGGGCTCAATCAACATCTGAACTGCAGAAGGAATATTATAAACTATTAAACAACAGTTTATATGGAAAAACATTCGAAAATTTAAAGAAGCGGATGAATTTAAGGTTATGCAATTCATAAAGAAAAATGGTAACATATTCATCAAAACCAACCTTCAAGAGAAGTATAAAGATTGTAGATGATTTAATAGCCATAATTATGAATCCTGTTGAATGTTTGGATAGACCTTCGTATATTGGACAAACAGTTTTAGATCTCTCCAATCTAAGAATGTATGAGCTGCTGTATATAGAACTACAAAGGTTTCGCGAACAGTTCAATTGTGAGATTAATATAGCAGCAGGGGATACGGATTGGTTCTTCTTGGAAAGTAAGAACCTTAAATTACAAACATTATTAGAAAGTATTATCCAAAATAATCTATTGGATACATCTAATTATAATTCATCTCATCCGCTATATAACAGAAGATTGGATTATGTTATAGGAAAGCTTAAGGATGAAAGTAAGGAAGTCCTATATGATGAATGGATATTTCTTTGACCGAAGCTTTATAGTTTGTTGGGTGGTCCAAAGAAAACTATTAAAGCCAAAGGTATTAGATTGAATGAAACTGAGATAGATCATCAATCATACATCGACTGTTTTAATGGAATGGAAATACCTAAAGTTATATAAACGAGGCTTGGGTCCAAAAATCATCAACTATACACATTTAAATCAACAAAGTTGACTCTCTCAAATAAGGATGATAAAATAGTATGGGTGGGTCGGAACAAATGTTTTCATATGGACACTATGGTATAAATATTGTCGATAGTGATAATATATTTGCATGATTATATGTGAAATCAATCAACAACTGCCACATTTCCTCAAATTGATATTCTACTATTTATATATAAAGAGTTGTTATTGTTATTTAATAAATTATTGTACAAAAACTGTGTTATTTTAGTTATTTTTGAAAATAAAGAAATGAACACCAACTAATATTTATTAAACTCATAACATAACTAATCAATACAATGTTGTCCACATGTAACTGTTAGTGGTTCTTGATAACGAATTCCATTGTACAAGATAGGGTTTGATAATTTCGACAACTTTGACACTAACAGAGGTGGATAATAATAACCCATCGGATCAAACACTTTAATCTTTTCAGGTTTAACAAAGACTGCTAGCCAATTTTCGCCATCAAGACTTGAGGATTGGGTATTGACTATTATAGCATTGTTACTTTCAAGAAAAGGGATTTTATCCAGCGGATAAACTCCTAAAAACCTGTCTCCAAACAGATTTGTTGCAATACAATAAAACTGAACCGAACTAATCAAGTAAATCGTTTATCAGAAAGTAAACTTACTCCATACTTCAACATACTCCATAATTCATCGTTGTTTAATATAGAATTGTCCGATTTGTTTCGCTTTCAATTCGCTTTCAAATCAAGTCACAGATTTCCATTTTGCGGCAATTGACTTTGATTCCAATCAAAGTCTGGAGCCAAGATGAATGTAAAGAAAGGATATTTTGTCTTAAAATCTACAATGTCGATTCCACAATTCAAATTCTTATCTAAATAACCCATATTTCGAACTATAGATTGCATATAGGTCGCAGCATAGCTATCGTTATCGAAATCTTGAGTATATGTTTCACGATAGTCGGAATTTTTCGATAAAGTTAAAGAAGTTATACTGAAATGTGCGAATTTTGAGCTAGTTTTTGTGATTGAAAGGTTAGAAAAATAAAATTTGGCAAACTTTTATCACCAAATATTTGTTCTTTATAAAATGAAGATGAATCTTTACTTATTGAAGATGCCATAATTTCTTTGGTTTTCATAGGATAAATCGCATGTTGTGAATTAAGACAAATCTGATGGCCTGCCAACACTGATGACTCAACTCCTACATGGCTAACCATTAATTTTGCATCAACCAACTGATATTTTGGTGATGCTCCAGCTACGGATGCTTCCAAACAAAATTTTGAGTCTGATCTTTTCATACGAATATGTACATTAACTCCTGGAAGTAAATATTTAGGCTGATCCATGATTGAAAACAGTCTTCATTTCTCAATCCATATTTTCCTAAAATCTTTACTCCCATAACCCATTGGCGCAAGACAAATACTTTTTGTATCTCCATTATAGTTTAAAATTGTTTCAATTAAAGCTTTGTGTGTATATGTGTTGTTACCACCTTCGATTTTGATATTATTAAAACCTAGAATAACATATGAGTATGAAACATGTAGTTGATTGGTATTACATCAACACCATCTGCCAGATCTTTCTTGTCTTTATCTACAACCTTCAGTTGAATGGATAATAGAGTGTCATTCAAATCTAAATATTCAGTTTGTGAACCGTTAACAAAAAATTTTACATCATTTCTCGAATCAGTAATTGAATTCATAGGAAATACATCTTCAAATATTCCATTTTCGATTACTACTTGTGGAGACGGACGATCAAAAATACACAACTTAGTTTTACCGGAGATCAACATTTTCGAATATTGTCTCACGACCTTTCCATCTTTTGTTTATACGAGATTTTCGTCGCTTACTCAGAATTTGTTGTGGTGTTGATGTTGGAGGTTTATTAGTTTCATTTGGTTTAGAAAATTTTGATGCACTTGGCATCAATTTCCCATTTTATTTCATTGCATGTCTTTTCAATGTTGGTGATATATTTTGATCTTTCGTTATCATATCCTTTGCTGTTCTCATGCCAAATGAACCAATCTTTTTAAGTATTGGAAGTGCAAACCTTCCAATTGTTTGCAACCAAATGGATTCTTATTGCTTACCCATAAAATATGGTAATTCTCCACCAGTTTGGCTATCAATATATAAGGACACAATATCATGATTAGACATTCACTTTTCAAAAATGTAAAGTCAAATGGATTTTTGAATATTTTGAAGAGTTTATCAATTTTCCAGAATCATCACGTATATTAATTTCTATATATTTTATACATGATGTTGTGACAGATAAATACATAGGATTTTCAATCGTTATCAGTACCACTTCATATTGTTCATGTTTTTCAACCCATACTGCTTTCAATAGAGGAACACTAACATCACCAACAATTACAGATTTTACAATATTACTATAAATGAACATTTGTTGATGAAGTTTAATTATTTTTGGTTTCGATGTTCCTTCGTTAACATTTAAGTTTTGTATATACGTTTCTTCTGATAATCCTAATGTCTTTACCAAATTAGAGTCAAATGTCATTTAGCCAACAGTCGGATTCATTTGAAATTTAAAAAATTAGTCTAATTCAACAACAGCGAAAATATTTGCACGATGTTTTGTTAAATAAATTTGTAATTGATCGAGATCTGTAATATACAAATCATCTTGAAATGCAAAGATATGCTCAACAGCTTTGTTATACAAGAGTTGAAATTTGAATATAGCATCAGTTAAATGGCATGGTTATCAAAACCGTACTTGGATACTGGAATCTCAGTTGAAATGAATGAAACTAATTTTTACATGATTTTACCCAGCAATAGCTCTCCTCTAATCTATCCAAATAACAATGCTAGTAAATTTATTGTCGAACTTCAAAATTTAATCTATTTAAATGGTAGTTGGGAAGTGTCCTTGTTGTCCTTGTAATGAATCGGGCATAGCCGAAATTTTAAGAATTATCGAATGGTTTTATCTTTTCTTAATTCCTAGGAGAACCAAGAAACCTTTCGAGATCTTTATTAAAGAATCCTCTTAGTTGAGTCAAGACGCAAAATGCGAAATTTATATCGAAAAGAAATCTTTTCGTTGATTTCCTATAAAATAATCTGTATCGACAAAAAACAAATCTTTCTCGTAGAACATGTCTGGTGAAATCTTTAAATCTAAAATGATAAAATGAACAAATGAGAGATGTGTGTGAGACAGTGTGTGTATAGAACTAAAAGTTTATCATTATTTCAAATGTTGAATATGAAGAATGAGCAACCGTTATTTAAACCAACTTATATTTTTTATGAGCATCAAATACATTTACTAGTCAGTCCAATCGAGTACAATTTGTTGATTTCTGTTGAAATAGTGAAAACTAGTTACAATTACTGGATTGCAGAAATCTCTCAAGAAGATCAAGAAGCGATTACTACAATATTTGGACGAATCAACAAGCAACTTATAGTTAATGAAAACGGTTCATTCATAGGCGGCTCATCATCGAAAATTTATGACGAAGACAAGAATCAAATCCCATTTAAATCTAATGCTAAATGGAGTATGAAAATTCGCATTCAAGGTTATAAAATAGCGCCAAGTACAGCAATATTATCTATATGGAACATTGTAAGTGAAAAATTGTAAAGAAATTATGTATGTTAATATCTTATGTTATTTTTATTAAATAATTGTTTCAGTTCCTATTCAGTATAGGAGAGATTCTTCATGAACTTTAAAATTTTCAGGGAGTTAAAGGGAATATTTGTTTATAAATAATTGTTTCAATTCCTATTCAGAATATGAAGATTTTTTGATGAACTTTAGACTTTTCAGGGAATTAAATTGTATTGAAATTTATTTTCTTATCAAATTATAATTGAGTCTTCCTGTTTCGTTAATTTCTTACAGTTTTCTTCGGGTAATTTTAAATATATATGAATTTTGCTGTAGAATTGTCTCCAATACTGATATTAATTATTTATGAAATTTTTTAATAATTATTTTTTAAAAATTCTCTATAGTAATAATTTACTATAGAGAATTATTCTATAGTCTTATCTTAATTTTTATACAACGTAATCAACAATAATAAAAATAACAATCATAAATCATAATTACAAATAAAAAATTAATAACACATATAAAGAATGAATGCTTACTTTATACACCTAATTCCGAAATTAAACATTGTCTATAATATACGTTGGTGTGCACATCAGTTGAGGTGACTCACCATTTATGTGACAATAATTACTCAACTTTATTTTTTAAATTTTAAAAATCGATTTCAGGTAAGTTTTTGCATTTTAAGTAACTTTTAAGACATGAATTTTGATTTTATATAATTATGAGATCATTATTCAATCTCTTAAATATTACTTTTAGTCAGCATTTATAATATAAATTATTTTTAATAAAATTTCAGGGTTTTTTTAGGAGTTTTATGAAATTAATTGGAATTATTTCGATATGATGTAAGTCAAATATATTTTTAACTATAAACAAATAAAGTAATCACTGAAGACATTTATTTTTTTATACAAATAGGAAAGAAGCGGCTTACATGGATAAAATAGCTTTTTAAAATTTAAGCCGTATTTTTATTCTATGAAAATTCTGCCGATTCACTTTGGCAGAAAGGTAGCGTTTCCAGAAAAATATCTGAAAATCTAAAGAAATATTAACTTCAAAAAAATTTTATAAATAGATCTTACAATGTTTTATCGTCTTTTTTTCTACAGATCAAAGTAGTGTTGTCCGATTCTAGATAAAAAAAATTTTCCCCTATCATTTTTTAATATATTAAAAATAAAAATAATAAAATAATAACAATATGTTAATCAATGTTTAATTTCGGGAAAAAACGCTATAATAAATTTGCATGCATATTTCATTATGTGTTTTGTGTTGGTATGTTTTATTATTTTTATGTCACTTTTTCGACTCCTATAATAAATATGTTAACTTTCGGAGCATTAAATCTTTACACACAGGTAAGTTTGTGTGTTCCTATACTATAAATTTATTGATTTGTTTTTAGATTAAAGACTGTATTAACTTTCGGAATTAGGTGTATTTGAGTGTGTTAGATCGACAATTTTTTGTAGTTTCTTTTTCGCTGCCTCGAAGCAGAGAATATATTGTTTTGTTCATTTGAACTTCCGTTTGTCTTTGATGATATATACAACTAAATCGTGTAGTGACGCAATTATTTCTGCCATGTTTGAAGTTAAACAGGTTTTTGAGCCGTTCGGCGATTCACATGAAGAAATTGCTCGAATATTGTCTGATTGAGATAATTCTTGAACCTGAAATGTTAAATTCAAGGAACTCTACTACTGTTTGAGCAGTACAGCATTTATTTTCATAAATATACAAAGTTGCGCCTTGTAACGCTGTTCGAATGTTTAATAAGTGATTACGATGTTCTCTAAATTTTCAAATGATAATTATATAATATAATTTATATATGCTCTGGCAAATTCTCTGTGTAGACGAAGAGGTTAGTCCATAAACTGTTGAGAGGTCTGCAATGCAATTTAAATTCAAACGGCATTTTTAGATATTCGTATAATTCAAACGATGTAATTACTGCCGTTTTAGGTTTATCATTTACTGAGAAGAAGACTTGATGATACGCTTTCTCTAGATAGATTATTGAGAATATCGAATAGAGAATTGGCACAATGACTATGGTTTGGAATTCTGTTTACTGTTGAGTGTTTTCCTTGACCTTTTCTCGAACTTGATGACTCGTTTCAATGACGCTTTCGGCATTTTTGGCCATCTTTTCCAAATTTTTGTGTGGAAATAGCATATTGGATTTTCTGTCGAATGCTCATTGTCTTGGCTTAATTTGTTACTTGATTTTATGGCATTGATTTGATTTTGTAGATTTCCCATTGCCTGTTGATACTGGATTTCAGCTGGTTGTCGACATTCCACATGAGATATGACTTGATGTTTAATACCCGCATGTAAGTTTGCGACATTTCCCAGTTGATCAATATCTGCTTCATTTGATATTAACTAGTATTGGATTTGAACTAGAATGTAATTTAAAAATTCTCAGGATCTGGCTTATTTGTGGGTTTCCGTTTGGTTCCATTATTTTGTAATTGCGCTAAGCAGTGACTCGCTTTTCGCTCACCAAGTTCTTGTTTTTGTAGTATTTTGTTAGAAGCTTCTGTGGTTGATCCTTTGAATTCTTTGATGATTGCGTTTTTCAACGCTAAATATGAAAGTTTGACGTGTGGGTCCAATAAATCAGAGTATTTTTCGAGAATTCGTGGTGATAAACTGGTGAGCAGATGAAAATATTTTTTTCGTATTTTTATCGATGTCATTTCAAGTGCAACGTCAACTTGCTGGAACCATGAAATCACGTTATTCATCATGGTATCATATTTTAAAAACAATTCTTAGGAAAATAATATCGTTATTTTTAAAAAACCACTAATTTTTGAGATTGATTATAACATGGTGGATATAATTGCAGATCTTCAAAAATATTCTATCATTTCACACATAGAATTCCATCTAGTCTTGCAATTAGGTTTAAGCTTTAATAAATGTTTTGCTGTCTTTTTAAAATTTAATTATTTTTTTCGTATGGTTTCTGTAATACCCTAAAATATTCTGAAATCTTGTCAATGATTTTTTCATTGTTTTCTTGAAATATTTTCATGATCCAAACCAATTACTGTTTCTTTGGTTAAAAAATCAGTCACAGCTTCAAATTATGCAATTGTAGAAACCTCTCATTTGTTTATGCCACTTCAGTGGTAAGAACTTTAAATATATTAGCTCCAAACATCAACAATTCATTTAGCTTTACTGCTTTGCATTTTCTATTATATAATCAAGATTGAACGTTGCAGACGTGAAAAGAATAACCAGATACGTATACTGTACTTTACTTTTAAAGACCATTCATCCATCATTATGCTGCCAATTTCACCTGAACTTTGAGGAAATTTAGTTCTTTTGGAAATAATATTATTCAGAGCATCACAGTTTGAGATTATTGATGACCTTATTACTGATGGATTTAGAATATTCTTTTTTAAAAGAAGGTTGAGTGCAAAGGATTTTGACAAACGATTAAATAAGCTGTGCCATTATTGATTTGAAACCGTCAAGTACGTAGATTGTTTTAATTTTGAAAAAAGTAGTTATCTTTTCATCTTTCATCGCATCCACATCAAAATTGTGTTTGGCGTTGAAATTAATTTCTACACTTTTTGGACTGTTTTCAACCTTTGACAAAATAACAAAATGTCTTTTTCTTGCCTTAGTGCTTTTGGCTCAAAGATGCAAATTAATAATATCTAATATGTAAAAAATATAAATAATTATAAGAACTTCTTTTAATTTTCACCTCTGATCTCTTTTCAATTGACATTGTATTTATTAAAGATATAGATATTTTTTGGACATTCACGAAATTTGCAAAATAATTTGAGAAAAGCTTCAGTTATAAATGTGAGGTGTTTTTAGCTGAGAATTAAATATTTCAATGATTTATTAAGATAATTTTAAATGATAAATAATGGACTATTAAAATAACTTTTAAAATAATTTTTAAATTGAATTTTTTAAATTGAAAAATGAAATGAGTTTCTTAAAAGAAGTTTTATTAGGAAATAATTTTTAAATAAATATATTTTAAATATCTTAAATTTTAATAAATGGTTTTGAAAATAATTTATTCAACGCTGAAAATTTGTTTGAAAATTAATCAATATTTCATTAAATAAATACTTGGAATTATGACGTTATCTTTTGAACCTAATTTAAAAAATAATTTAGAAGATGTTCTAGTAACTTCTAATAATAAATAAGGTATATTTGCTTATTTTCCTTTTTGCTTCCCTATGTTTACAATGTTTTGTACCGTTGCAGTTGTTATTTAAAATTACTTTGTACAAGAATATGATTCAACAATGATTATTATTTATTTATATAACATTTAAATTTTCTGTGCCCATTAATACTAAATCAATAATAAATTTTTATTTCAAAAACAATGCAATAAATTACTGAGTTTTGATTTCAGTATTAATAAATCAAACATTTCTTTTTTGAGATGTTTTTCAAAATGTGTCTAACTCTAAATTATTGAATCGGCTTTCAAAAGCAGCTGTAAGTTTTCTTATTTCTTTGCATATTTTATGTAATTGTAACATTTTAATTTCTTAAATTCTGTCAACAATGGGAAATGGTGAGCGTTGTTACTTTTCAATTGCGATTCAAATAACAACAATTTCTTCTGAAATGATTAGATTTGATTAAATGTATCGATTATAAGATTATCTTTTCCTTGCATTGATATATTTAATTGATTAAGTTTTTCGACAATATCCACTAATTCTGGTACAGGTCTTTGGTTGTCATTCATAAACAAGTCAATTTCTTGTGACTCATAAAATAGCTGTAAACATTTTCCACGACTTAACCATCTGACTTGACTGAAGTATATAACGTCACCATATTCAGAATCTAATTCTTTAAAGAATTCCTTAAATTGTCGATGCGGAATTGCCTGTAATCGAATGTGATTCACTGTTTTTAAAACTACTTACATAACATCATCCATCGATAATACCCGGGTACATAAATTTTGTTGATGAATGATACAGTGGATTATAATTAAATCCTCTCTTTTGGAGCGATTTCTAGTTTTGTTTTTGGAATCTATTTTATCGATTAGTAATTTTAAAGCTCCTTTTTCTTTACCTATCATAGCAGGTGATCCATCAGTTGATATTCCAGAAAGTATTTCCAAATTCAAGTTTTCGCAAAAATTTTTTCAAAAGTTCTCAAAAAATCTTTTTATGTTGTTGGGCCTTTTAAACTTATCAAATTTAACATTTCTTCAGTTTCTTGAAATGATTAATTTACTCCATGATGGAGTGCTACGAGCTGAGCAGAGTGAGAAATTTGTGTGCTTTCGTCAAATGCCAAGGAAAAATATTTGAAATGTCGAATTTTATCGCGCAGTTTTAAGATAATGTCATTTGAAATGTCATTAATTCGACGACACACTGTTTGCCGAGATTGGCTTAGGTTCGAAATAAACTTATTCAATAAACTTAATCTTAACATTTAAATTTGATGATTTTTCTTTGATAATACAAAGTATTTAGGTTATATTTTTAAAATGTTTCTAGTATGATAATTAAGTAATAAAATGTCTAGTTATCTCTAATAATTTTATTGATCTGTAGTCATGGGAAAATAAAGAAAAAATAAATTGAAATTATTCAATCAATTGTGAAACATAATAAATATTTTAATGACAGTTTTATTGTTTTTTTTTCAAATTTTATTTAGGATATAACATTAATGCTCATTGGAGGTCTCATTATTGCAAAGACGGTTGAGAAACAAAATCTTCATATCAGATTTGCTTTGCGAATTTTAACATTAATGGGTCCAAATCCAATATTGTTAGAATTTTAAAAAAATTTTATTTTTATTGAAATACAGTCAATATTTCGGATTTATGATATCAACTTGGTTCTTTTCGATGTGGGTAAGCAATTCGACCATCACTGCCATGATGATAACGTTTGCTGATGCGGTTGTCGAGGAATGGAAAATGATTGAACGTTGTACATATGAACCTGATTATATAAATGAAGGTTTTTACTATTTTTTAGCATATGCCATTTTGAACAACTGCTTCTAGTTAGTATTTCTGAAGAAGTCAGTGAAGGAACCGCAACTACGTAAGTAATAGTTTTTGTGAATTATTTCTTTGATTAAATTTTAAAAAGATGTTTCAAAGAAGTTATGTGAAAAGTCTTCCTGCTTGTTATCGTTCTAAAAATTCATAGTGAATGAATCGTTATGTATTTAGAAAATTATTTATTTTTAAGTTCGTGCCAAAGTGAAACAATATCTCTCTTCATGCAGAATGCCAAATCAAACCTTTTAATTGTTGATAATTGATCAATGTGTTGTCGTAAGGTGTTATCAAGAATTTAGGATTGTTTTTTTATGTTAAAATAAAAGATGTTTCATTACTAGTTACACCTGGAATGTTCTTACACTTAGTCTATATTTTACTAATATTCACTACTTGAAATTATCTATAAGTGGTCTTCAAAGTGGGTTCCGAAAAAATAAATTTTATACGTATTTAAAAATTATTTTATTTAATATATAACATATATATTTGTTAAATATCGTATTAAAAAATTAAACTTATATTTTAAAAGGTTAATTAGGGTTCTGCAAGCATATAAAGTTTGAAGGCCATTGATCTATAATATCAAAATGTTTGATGTCACAACTGCTCTTACAGCATTTCTTTTTATATTAACTAGGATATCTACGAGGCTTTTGCTAAATCCATTAAGTAAATTGTTTCGATTCGCATCAATAGAGATTTGGTGTACCACTGAATCATGACATTATTATCCCCATTTATGGGTACAAAAATACACTTAATTTAAACAAAATATTCAATAATTCAATTCATTTTAATAAAATATTGAATCTTTGCAATGATATCTACGTTTCTTTATTTCAGGGATGGACAAACTACCGCCGGAATGATTTTTTATGCGGCCCGCTAAGGTCAAGTTAGATTTTTTAAACAATACAAATAACTAATAACAATACGCCAACAAATAATATTATGCATTAACGTGTTACCCGAAAATGACTAATCTGGTAACTGACTCGCACGCCTACCGAAGTGATTAAGACGTGTATGTGCATGATAAGCTACTCTGATACTGCTGTCCAAATATAGATTTTTAGTAAAGAAAAAAGTAGTGTGTCATTTTAATTTATACTAGCTTTAAGTAAGTAGTTAGTAATCCACCGCAGCACGACCGTCCGGTCCTCAAAATTTTATTTTACTCAAACGGTTACGTAACTGCGGTAAAAGGCTACACTTATTTTTTTGAGATTTCCAATATAAAAAATAGCCATGATTTCTCTGAGTATAGTGAAGGGGTCTCGGTGGATCATGACAATTTCAATACAAAATCTGACTATCATTAAAAAAGCATGGATATTTCTAGATATAATTAGGGTGGGTCTTGATGAACCTTGGGATTTTCAATACAAATATCAAACTAAACTAAAAAGTATTTTTTAAGGTAGGTCACCATGGTCCAGGGATTTTTGGTGAATAAGGGTTAGATTAAGTAACTAAAAATTAAAGTTAAAATTTTAATTAAATAAGTAAATAAAATTAATAATTTTAAATATATTATCAAAAAGTTCGAATAATCACAAACATTTGAAAAATGAAATTTTTTAATGAAAATTTTAATGAAATAATTTTTAAAGATAAATTTAGAAGCAAATGTCAATGATAATAATAATAATAATAATAATAATAATAATAATAATAATAATAATAGTAATAATAATAATAATAATAATAATAATAATAATAATAATAGTAATAATAATAATAATAATAATAATAATAATAATATTAATAATTATTATTATTATATTAATAATAATTCAACAATCAGATACCAACAACTACCAGGTATATAAGACTAGATACCAAGTACTTACAACCACATACCTACATATAAAATAATAACAATTAAAGACTTAATAAAAAAGTTTAAAAAAGTATAAAAAAGTTTAAAAATCTGAAAAAATTTGCATGAATGATGTTTGTGTTTACATTAACTTCCATATGTGAGCAGACATTCTCAATAATGAAAATTAATAAATCAAAAAACAAATCACTTCTCACAGCCTCAAATCTTCAGTCAGTGTTAAGGGTCAGCACAAACAACTTGACACATAATTTGGAAAAACTGGTGAATGACTTCAGTGAGCTACATCATTCTCATTGACATTGTTTTGTATTTCAAATATTTGATTTTCATGTGAATTTATACTTTAAACTTCTAATTAACAAAAATTAATTGTATTTTGTTTTTAAACAGAGTTACATTGTTATTCAAATCAATTTGCTAAAGTTTCAAGATTTTTTTTAAAGCAAATATTTATAATTAAAATAGAAAATGGGAAATTATTATTATTATTATTATTAATTAATTCACTTTATTCTATGCGGCCCTTCAAAATTATGACAATAAGTATGCGGCCCTTGTACTAAAAGGTTTGCCCACCCCTGCTTTACTTAGATTCAAAATTAAAATTGCTTACGTATTTCACTCAACTTATTTGAAAATCAGTTTAGTTGTTAATAAATATTAATTTAAATTATTTTAATAAGTAACTTAAGTAAATTTAATTAATTAATAATTAATTTCTACTTAAATGACTTTATTTAAATAGAAATTCGAGTTTCGAAAAAAGTGGACTTACCAAAATAGAATACAAACAGGTTGAACGTGTTTCTAAAGGACTACTAATAAGTATTGCATATTCGGCTACATGTGGTGGAATGGCAACTATTCCAGGAACTCCCCCCAATATGGTATTATATGGATATATTGGAGAGTAATATTACAAAACAAATTACCAATAATATTGTAATATCTATCTTAAGCATGTATGGGTCAAAAATGAATCTAAATTTTGGAACTTTTATGCTATTTAGTCTACCAATGGCAACTATGAATATTTTATTTTGCTGGCTACTTCTTTTGTTTCAATATATTGGATATAAGTAAATTTAATTAATTAATAATTAATTTCTATATATTTTAATTAAAATTCTAAATTTAGAAATCTATTCAATAGACCACCAGAACCCGAAAGAGACAAAAAGAAAATGGAAATATTAGAGACTCAATACAAAAATCTTGGCTCTATAAGGTTAATTTGTGTTGAAATTCATTTTCAGTTGTAATAATATTGAAATTATTAATTTTGGAATTTATGCTAAATATTAAGTAAAATTTTCTGTAGGCCACTTGTCCATGGTATTAAGTGAACGCTTTATTTTGTCAGCAAAAATTGTGGCTTTATGGCTTTATAAATAAAGCTCATTGGGCTTAGTCTCTTAATCTGATTCATAACACGAAGAGTTGAATTATAAGCTTTGTCCTACCTCATATTAATGTTCAGATTGTTAAAGTAAGTTATTAAATTATATCAAATTGAATAGTTCCGAATAAAAAGAAAGCCGAAACTGAACGAAAAAATTGGCGATCAATCAGATAAGTAATGGTAAAGGAAGATATGATAAAAACAGAACTTTAAAAGGGTACAATCAGACACGAAATGAAAAAATTAGCAGACCCGAGGAAGTGGAATAAAATGAATTTTTTTGAAATTGAAGCTGGAAAACGGGAGAGGGATAAATTATGTAATGATAAAGAAGACAGTGAGCAAGAAATTGTTAGAAAATGTTTAGAAAGGTTCGAAAAACATGCAAATATGGAAAAACACAAACTATTAATTAATTGGCTAATGGAAAACCGGAGCTAATGGGATGTCCGAGCCAATGGAGAACCCGAACGATGAAGGAAACCCGAGCGCGGCAATTTGGGAGAATAAACAAACTGAGAATTTAGAGTGTAATTATCCAAACAGTCGGATTAGCGAGTGTAAACAAAAGAAAGGGAATTACTAAAAGGGTCAACAGTCAAAACCAATTAGGTCAAAAACAGAGCAATTACAACGATTATGGGAGTATATAAGGAATCTCCAAATTCAGATAATCGGCAGTAGCCTCAGGTAGGGAAGAAGAAACTGACAATAGGAGTTTGAGGAACAAAATCAAGAACTAAAAGCGAATTATAAACGTAACTGAAGAGTTAGAAAAATGAGTAATAAAGGAGTTCGGATCAAAGAGCCGAATATCAAATAAAAAGGTGAAACTTATTTTTAAATTGCACGAGGTCGAGACTTTCCAGGGCGAAGTTCAATCAGAAATTGCGAGCAAAATCGTGGTTAACTAAAAGTTGTAATTATTTATTGAGAATTGTAAATTTCCTATAAAACAAATATATGTTGGGGGTTTGTGTTTGTTAATTTTGCAACACGTGGAGTCAGAGTAACCAACGGTCGACCTTTTAGTATCATAAAACCCAACAGTAATATTAACTCAACAATTTTAACAATAAATATTTTGAGATATTATTTTAGAATTTTTTAAAGTAGTTTTAAAAGTTTAAAATTGTTATAACTCAAATAATAAATTACAGAGCCGGTCGAATGGTGCTCATATTTGTTGTGTTTGTGTGTCCGTCCCACTCATTAGAATTATGGTGATAAATATGATTGGGATCATAATATGTTGGACACACATACACACAGACATTGCCATTATATAAAACAATAAAATGACAATTTAAGCCTTTTGCTGCAAATAATGTATTTAATGAAAAGATTTTCGACTATAAGATAGTCCTTGTCAATCTCCTTGTCAATCCTGTCAAGGAGATTGACAAGGACTGTCTTATAGTCGAAAATTCTTTCATTAAATACATTATTTGCAGCAAAAGGCTTAAATTGTCATTTTATTGTTTTAAATAATAAACGCTGCTACCAAGTAATCATCACTTTATAATTGCTATTATATATTTATAAATTATATTTTTGAAATTTTTATCAAAATAACTGATATAGTTATGGTGAAATCTCAACGATATCAGTAGTTGGGTTTTTGATTTTTCTACGAATAATGAGAGAAACTGCGATGAAAGAGTTACATAAACATCTATATGGAAAAGCGTTAGTATTAACAATTGATTCTATAATTTAATAAATTTATTGTAAATTCCTAAGGTATTGGACCGATGGAATATCGGCAATATTGGCCGCTTTTCTAGTTTTTAATCTTCCAAAAAAAAACCCATTTAAAATATCTAAACGTTATTTGATATTTTAAATTTAAATTTCAGCCAATAGTTTTAGATAAATCCGAAAAATTAATGGACTGGCCATATATAGAAAAAAAGCTTGCGTGGAACATCGTGTTTTTGTTTGGAGGCGGATTCACATTAGCGGCAGGGTGCGAAGTAGAATTAAAATTAAATTTATTATAATTATTATTTATTGTTATACAGAAATCTGGATTATCAGCACATATTGGTTCACTTCTAACACATCTTAAAGATTTTCATCATTTAATAATAATTTTATGTGTATCTCTCAGCATATCCTTTTTCACTGAAATCACGTCTAATGTTGTTACGGCAACTATTTTGTTGCCAGTAATGCTAAAAATGGTAAAAACATTAAAAGCTACATTTATTTTATAATAATAATAATAATAATAATAATAATAATAATAATAATAATAATAATAATAATAATAATAATAATAATAATAATAATAATAATAATAATAATAATAATAATAATAATAATAATAATAATAATAATAATAATAATAATAATAATAAATATAATAATAATTAATATTATTGTTATAACCAATTGTATAATTAGGCAGAATGTATAGGGATGCATCCGATGAGAATTGGCCTTACTGTTACAATTGCATGTTCATTCTCCTTTTGTTTGCCCTCTGGTACTCCTTCAAACGCTATTGTTTTTAGCACAGGCAAGATACGAGTCGTTGAAATGGTATATATTTAAATTTTTTTACCTATAAATTTTTTATTTAAGGTATCCTCTGGTTTAATATTAAACTTGATATGTGTAATAAATTTGTCACTAATGGCTTATTTTTATTCTGTTCCGATATTTCACACTGATGTTTTTCCAGATTGGATTCAAGTAAACTGTACATCTCTTTCCTGAATGTGGTGGCCGAAATAATTTGTTAACATTGGTTTACAAATCGAATTTATAAGCCTCCTGTTTCATATAGACTTCAGAAATTGTATAATTTTAATTTTTTGATTTAATTTTTATTTCATACATAAATAATATATCTATGCAATAAATATGCTAACATTTTGTCTCAGATAAAGACCAAATTTTCTGGAGGTGTAATAAGGAGACAAATAAGGAGTTAATTTTTTTTAATTATTTGTTTTAACAATGATTAGTTTGAATTTGTAGTCTTATAACTTCAAAAAGTTGTTTCTTTATTTTTGGCGACGATGAAACCGAAGGTGACTGAGTGCCACGCCCCAGCTAAGATAACGTGTCAATTAACAAATTAATCTATTGACGAGACACTCAGAGAGGAAGAACTTCGCTGGATATCACGATAGAGAGAGTCATGTGCATGACAGCACACAGTTGAACAGGAATTAGCACTGAGACGTTGACATGGGACAGAGAACTTAGATTATCGATTATCCCTGGTGAAGAAATAATCAGGAAACAGGAACGTCATCAGCCGGCCGGATAACCAAAGGAGTTCGTAGAAAAATACTTATTGAGTGAATATAACTCTATTAGGCATAATGCACAAAAGGAACATGTCAATAAGCCAGTAATATACCTACGCTTCCCTTTTTTAAAAAATAGGACGTAATAAAATCAGAGCTTACGTTTACAATATGGAGTTGCCACTTCATATTCGCCCAATTTTTACAACTGCTGCACCTTTGAAATCACAGCTTCCTAAGTCTCAAAAGTCTCCAACATCAGACCTATTTCATCGAGATTGTATATGCCAATCTTCCACCAAATGTTTCTGCTTCTCAAAGAACATTGTTTACCAGATTACTTGCACAAGATGTGACGCATCGTACATAGGCGAGTAGGTAGTTAAAAAAATTTATTGAGGCAACTCGTTTTTTTTTCTTTTTTGATTACGTAATTGCGGCAGGAAGCTACTCATATTTTTTACAATACAAATAAAGGAGTCTATAGANCCAGTGTTTGTGTTCTTATTTATATATGAACCATCAAGTTGAGATTTGAGAACCTCAACAATTGTAATCCTTTTTGCCACCCCTTATAATTTTAAATAAAGATATATAAACTTTTATATTATATTTTAATGAAATTTATGTACTGGAAATCGCTAAATCAATCGTTTAATTTTGTAACTGACTTTATTTTGGTCACTACCGGCAGATTCCCATTTGCCCAATGAATAGGAAAACATACGACAATTTTATGTATTTGGATATTTTTTATAAAAATTTCGCGACCCAATATTTCGCTAGGCCACCTCAATTTGGTTCGCGACCCATAGTTTAAGAAGCCCTGGCCTATACCACAAATTTCAAAGGACTGCATTTATTTAAAAACTTATATGATTATTAAAATAAAGTTAATAAAATAATTATATTCATGTTACAACACAAAATTTAATTTCCGATCAACGATAAAAATTAAAATATTTGCAATAAATAATATACAATTTTAATAAAATTATATTCATTTATTTTTTCATTAAATTATTTATAATTTAAAATATTTAATCTAATCAAGGCTTTATTTTTAATTATTTAATAAAATTTATTTTTTAAATCTCGTCAAGTATGAAACTAGGGAAAACATTATTTGATTGTGCTTTATGTAGGATATTTATATTAATTAAATCATTCTAAATAAAGTTTTGATAACTTAAGAATATGTGAAATATTCTTATGAATTAATCCAAGTCAATTTAATTCAATTTTGTCCAGGTACAATTGGCTTTAATTGAACTTGGGAAGACATTTGTATGAAATAATGGAATAGAATAAAAATACACCATAAATGACAGAAGAAAAACACAAATAATGTTGAGAATGAGTCCAATTGAAACCTAAGTATAAGTTGCAATGAGATATATGAAAACTTCTAAATGTTTACCATGTCTATAACATGTATTTTTCCCGTACTGAAAACAATTGCATTTGGTGGGGTGCCAGCAGGTAAACAAAATGCAAAAGAGCATGAAATTGTAACAGCCAAGCCCATTTCAATAGGATGCATATTTATACATTCCGCCTAAAGAATAAATTATGATTTCAGGAATAAATTATTAATGGTTATAAATATTAAAATATATAACTAAAATGTAATGCAGGGTTTTCCTAAAAGTTTAATCATTAAATTAAATAATTATGTCATGAGATCAGAATTTTATAAGACCAATATTTGGGTCACAAATGATTATAGCTATCGTAATAAAAACATAATTTTTTAAAATGAAAAATATAAAATAATATTTTTTTAAATGTAAAATTAAACTAAATACTGCTCGTTTTGAGCGTGTGATGAGTTGTGCTGTTACTCTAAATGGCATGAAATAAAGTTGAAAATTTATTTATAATACATTTATAATACAGATTTATAATTATTTATAATTTCTACTTTTAGTTTAATTTTACATTTAAAAAAAATATTATTTTATATTTTTCATTTTAAAAAATTAGGTTTTTTATTACGATAGCTATAATCTTTTGTGACCCAAATATTGGTCTTATAAAATTCTGATTTCATGACATAATTATTTAATGATTAATAATTAATGATTAAACTTTTTGACAAAATGATTAAACATTTTGATAAAGATAATGAAACATTTAGGAAAACCCTGTAATACTCAAAAAATATGGTTTACAAAATAACAAGCACACAAATTAGGAGACAATTAGCCACAATTCAAAGTATAACATTAGATATAATTAATTTATACATCCACCTCCCGATTTACGCAGTAGATACGCTCTTCATAAACACTGCGTAAAAAGGACCAAGGAACTCATAGTAATTCAAATGATAGGTTCCATTATATTAAACATTGCCATTGAAGTCATTGATTTCATAATAAATTTGAAGATGGGTACCTAAAAATTCGCGTAAAAAATCCACAGTTATATTAAAAATATTTAGTCAAAATATCATTTTCAAAATTGAAAAAGCTCATGAGAATTTTTAATATATTTTTTTAATAAACGAAATATTAAAATAACTTTAAAAACTAAAATTTATTCATCCCAACTTTTGTTGCTGTTTAACATTCTAACCACTTTCTTCATTATTGGTTCGAAATCGCTTTCTTCATCATTAAATGACCCTGTCCAAAAAGTTCAATTCCAAAATCAGCGAAAATATTCTTATTATTTTGAGTATATTTCTTTTTATAAAATCCCTAGTTTTTGATTATTTTTTATTTTTTGTAAATTCTTTGTATATTTCTTTATACTCTGCACAAGCATTTTGTAGGTCTCTTTGAAATTTGAAAGCATGTTCCGTTTTTTGGATCGATTTTTAGCACAGTGCCTTCCAATTTTATGGGCAGCTGTGTATGAATCTTTTTGATAATTTGCTTAAATATTGGTAGAGATTTCTTTGCTCCGTTCTGATAATGAGATGTCAGTTCTCCTTTTATCTTAAGATTATGAAGTGAGTGTTTTCATAAATTGATCAAACCAGCCTTTACTGCCAATGAGACTATATGTTTCTTCATTTGTAGATAGCGTAGATTTAGTCTGTTCTTTAATGATGTTATATTTTTTCGTAGCTTTATACTTAATTGGATTTCTGTCAATAAGAATTCATTTTTTCAGTAGAATCCTCAATCCAAATCATCAGACTCTTCCATCATTGGTGTACGAGACAAATTTGAATTTATTAAAAATAAACACATCTACTTGAAAAAAGGTTAGAAATAATGAGCGACTCACAAAATTAAGTTTATTTATTATAAGAAATTATTAATATTTTTGTAATATTTTTATTATTATTATTATGTTGGGGAATTCATGATGTGAATAGATCAAGTATTCAATATTTTGAATAAATTTTGTTTAAGAAAATATTTTATTTTTTACCATTTTTAGCATTGTAGGTAATAAAATTGTAGCAGTAACTGAATTTGAAGTAAATTCTGTAAAAAATGAAATACCAAGACAAATCACAAGGATTAATAAATAATGTGGAAAATGTTGGAGTCTTGTCAGAGATTTTCCAAGTACGTCTGACAATCCAGATTTCTAACAAAGTTTATTTGATATCAAATTAAATATAAATAGATGGGTTGACCACAGTCCGGGGATAAGATTTTTTTTTCTAAAATGACAAGTATTTTTATGTAGGTCACCAAAAGTTTTATGTAGGTCAAATAAATTTTTTCATTTTTATAACTTTCAATGTTTAATCACAATTTTGTCAGAGTTTTTATTATTTTTCGCGATGTTTTAAGTTATTTTTACGAAGTTTTTTCAGAGTTTATGTAGGTCAAATCAAACTCAGTAATTTTTCATCATTTTCATTATTTTAACACGTATTTTTATGTAAGTCAAATTTACTTAAAAAACAGGCCACCGCTGGATCATGTAGGTCAAATAAAAATTATTAATTTCAAATGTTTTCTCTAAAGATTTTGCAAAATTTTTTAATACTTTAAATCGACTTAAAACAGATCAAATCAAAAATTAAGTCGGTCAAATTCATATTCTATATAGTTTTAATAAATACACAATCTATATAGTTTTATTAAAAAATAAGTAGGTCAAATACACATACATTCTATATAGTTTAGTTAATTAGACTTTAAAAACATGTCACCAATGGATCAAATAAATACTTTATAGTTTTAATATATACACACATACTTTGGTGGTGGAAAAACTGACTGTATTCGTACACACTGTGTAATAGGCAATAGATAAGGGATAGTTTAATAACTTTAAAGAATCTAAATTTTTTATAAAATTTTATGCAGATTTATTCGACTTTAAAAGTAAGGCCGCTAACTCAAAGTTGATTAAATCCAACAAAATCTACCATTTTCAACAATATAAAACAAATCCATTACAAAATTAAAAATACAAATTACCCATTCCTCGTGTCTGTGTGCGCACACCAATATAACATAGCAGTTTAACAATAACAATAACGCGCACACAGATAAAAACGAAATCGGCCGAAACAATGCCCAATCATCGAAATAAACTTTTCAGTTGTTGTAGGGATGATATCCAATTCTCAAGATGGAAAGCTATTGAGATCAATGTTTTAAAATATGGTCTAAGTCGTAACCTCTTAAATTATGAAAGAACATGTATTATTCTATAAATTCTGCGAGCTGTATTTATGTGATCACACTTTCTGCATGCTGCACCAAGATACTTACCAGTGAAATGGTCAGGATCTCTACTGGATTTGTATTAAGCATTTTACATAAATAACAGTTCCTACAAGATTGAAATTGGCGCTACTCAATGAAAGAAATAGGTTCCAACAATTTTTTACTTTCAAGATCATAATATGGTAAGACAATTATGACAGCAATTTCCTCTACTTTTTTAAGAAACTGTGGGATACAACAAATTCCTATAAAAGGAAAATACGATTTAGAATTATTAAAATTATTTAATAATAAAAGGCTTGATAAAATAGATATTTGAATTTAATGATGTTTAATATCTTTAGGTAAAACTAATTCTATTGGTTCTGTTAATGTCGTTAGTGCTGAGGCTCATGATGCCAGGAATGCCGTAGAAATAAAGAGGTTCAAGACCATTATATACACGGAATTGCTGAATACAATCTGCAAGGAGAAATTCGTCAAATTTTAGGTAAGTTAACATATAGTCACGGAAATTAATACAGTTTTCCTGAGTAAAAATAAGATGTGCCTTATCGTATCATCTTCCGTAACATTAGATTATATAGGAGGCAAAATAAGTCGCAAAATTATAAAGAGATATACTTTTAGAATTTATTATTGACCTATCAAAACGGATGAAGGTAACGGGACGTTTGAAAGAGTTGTAAACTTTTAATTTTTACAACATAAAACCACAAGTAGCGTGAAAGACTACTCGAAAAGATCTAATGAAAACTATTAAGACAATATGGACACCATTATTACAGCCTGCGTTTCGATGACATTTTATTAATCGTTTTAATACTGGTCACAGCGGTGTAATAATACCTATTTTTATTTTCTAACAACAATATAAAAATTGGTTTACTGTCAGTGACCCTTGATCTATGAATAATACTTAAGTGCGGATGGTGAAAAGCATAATTTTAAAGAACCTCATCATCATTATTTACTATCACAGGACATTTATAGCCAAATTTAACACGGTATTTTTCTTTTCGAATTTAAGGATTTTGCATAACTTTATTGGGCAATCCGTGACTTCATCATATTCTAGTTGATTTAAAATATTTGTATATTTTCAAATCTTTCAGGGTGGCTACCAATTTGATCTTTTTTCAAGAGTGCTATAAAAATATTTGTTGTCGTTATTTTCAACATTTACAATGGTTCCTTTATAGTTCAATGCCATATAGGGTACTAATAAGACTATGTACTGATAAGCGACTAATAGGAGCAAATTTTGTAAGATGGTAATTGCTAATTGTCCCACCTTTTTTTCATATTCATTAGACATGAACAAAATTACATCAATAAATTTATTAATGATTACAAAAACTTACTCTATGACAACTTTATCATAATTTATTTATACATTTATACCAGCACTGTTGGTATTTGTTCATTGAACTAATCGAGATGATAAAAGAGCTTGGGTAGGGAAAAACTCATACACACAAAACCAGTTTTCTACCCCTGATATACATTATTTTTCTTATTTGACCGACTTGGAGTTGGAATATTTATTGAAACTATATAGTATATGTGTATGTGACCCACTTATTTATTATTAACATTTTAGCCTCGGGCAATCGCGTTTCACTTTTTCTATACAATTAGGTGAGCTACGTTACTATCGCGTTGTATATAATCGTAAAAATATGTGTGTATTACACAATAAGCGAGAAACTAAAATTGTAAGTGCGCCATTTTATTGAGAATTAAATTCTGTCTATACATGGTTACACTTAAATCCCAATCGGACCGGTGAAAAAGGGCTAAAAAGAGACAAAAAACAGTATAGTAGGGTAAAATGAGGAGCCGGGTGAAACCTTTGCATAGATCTCTTCAAGACCTTTTGAATGATACCCTTGCTTGAAGCTCTGATCTTATTTGACCTTAAACTGTCTTAAAACCAACTTTGGCCTTAAAATTTAACCTTAAACTGTCCCCAAATTGACATCGACCTTAAAATTTGACCTTAGGTTGAACTTACCGCGACCTTAAAATCTTCTGTGACCTTAAATTGACCTTATAAAAAGATTTTTAAAAAAATTTTAAAAAAGGAATGGTGGGGGATGGGGGTTGGGGTATATGCATATGTTAAGTCATCGATTGCATAATTTTCCTTACGTAATTTCCGACTCCTCATTCTACCCTATGGTGTCTCCAGAGGCGAATATGATTTTTCATACGCCATGTTTATAAGTTTGCAGATATTTTAATCTGTGATTTAGCGAATTTGCAAGTGATGTGATTTCCAGTGTAAAGGTAAAGTATGCAATAGAGTTGAATCAACAATATTGTATAATTACCTGGCGCAAAGAGAAATCTTCGCGTCTCCTCCATAGTACTTATAGTACCAAAAGCTCGAAACTAGTCAAAAATATATATATATATATACTGTCCTGGAAATACTGTTTTTGAGGATATGTGCGTATGTGATCCACATAAATAATTTGAAAATTTTCATTAAAATCACTGACATTAAGTTGACATACTTAAAAACTGAAAAGGTTTTGCTATAAAATAAATTAAAATTATTTGGGTTGACCTACATAAAAATATTAGGGAAATTTATTTTAGCTTAATGTGTTCCTCATCAGTGAGGGATTAGGGAATAGGGCGTGTCTGGGAGGGGACACATTCTACTACTAATATAATATATATTTGCCCTACTTAATTTTTAATTTAACCTACATGATCCAGCGTTAGCCTATTTTTAAAGTCGATTTAATATATTAAAAACACTTTGTGAAATATCATTAAAATAGGTAAAATTAATAATTTTGATTTGACCTACTGATTTGACCTACATAAGAGTTTTGTAGACTTACATAAAAATGCTAAGAATTTTAGAAAAAAGTTTCTTACCTCTGGGGGTACTTGATCCAGCGGTGGTCAATCCATCTAATAATTTACAAAAAAAAACTTCGCATCCAGTAGCCAAGGCAAATCCACCACCAAACAAAAATACGAAACCCCATGGAAATCCTTTTTCTATATATTTCCAATCAATTAGTCTACTAATCTTTTCTAAAAAATTAATGAAATTTATATGAAATTGTTCTTTTTATTTCAGACTTTTGTAGTTCTTGAAAGGATTCAAAGATGGAAAATTGAAAACACATAACGTTGCTAAAATGGCTGACAGACCATCCGTCCAATAACTTTAAAAAAAACATCAAATCAAAGTAAAGTTAGTAATAATATTTACTTTATTTTATTACCTTTAGCATCATACCGAATAAAAAACCAGCCCCATAGTGGGAATCCGGGGTCTCTTAAAATCCATAATAGAACTAATCCAATAAAGATAATTAAAGTAGAAATTTCTCCGTAACTAGAAAAATAAATAAAGATTTTCAACATCTCAATCTAAAATTATTACAAATTATTCAATTGGTTATTTTTAATTTAAGTTGAAATTATTTTCTCTACTTGACATGATCAAATGTCTTGTATGTGTTGAAATAATAATATAATGAAAATAATTTACATTGTCAAATTATTTCAACTAGAGATGTTAAACGAGCAACGGTTAACCGGTTTCCGGTTCGCAAACCGATTCCCGGTTTTCGTATTTACGAACCGGAAACCGTTTCCCCAAATTTGTAGCACACACTATTGCATTCCGAGTTTGATCCGGAAATCGGTTAACAAAATAATAAATACAAGAAAAACCTGACGTTGACATTGACATGATGAATTTATGCATTTGACCTTTTGTTGATTTCGCACTTTCAAATTCCGCGTATGACATTTTTAGAGTGACCTTTAATCACCAGTGGCTTCACTCGGCTTAACGAACAATGATCATTTTCTTTCTATTTACGAACAATACATTAATGTCTTCAGGGAATTCACCCCATATTTCTAGTACTATCACTGCCACGTGGTTTTACTAGATCTGTGTTTTAGGCTGTATACTCGTCTGGGTATCTGAGTAAATTAATTCAGAAGTTCTCCATTTTGATTAAAAACGTACAGTTACATTGACATTTAACATTGACTGGTAACTTCTATCGTCACCTCCATATCGCCTGTCTAATTTATCTTTCGTCATATTATAAGCTTCTTCCGAATATCCAAGATTGTTAATTATCTTGAGAGGTCCGCCATGAAGATATCTTCGTAAATGAAACAATTTTTCAACCTCGTCACCTTCCACTTCAACAACACACGCTGTAAAGACTGCCTTCCAAATTTTATATTCCTTCATTTTACCATCAAAAACTGGTATCGTAATTCTCTGAAAGCTTTTCGACTTTTTGTTTTTGGGTTCTTTGTCAATATCGTTTCATTAAATTCAGTGAATATCTCATTCTTCTTTAAAGATTCATTCGCCTTTTTCCATAATTTTTTTAATAATATGATATTTTTTATCAATCTCCTGTAAATCCTTTTCCAATATGACGGTGATTTCAATTTTATTTAACATCTTACTAATTACAATTAATTGATTCAACATTTCGTCTATTTTTTCTTTCTGATATTCATATTCGTCTAACCATTAACCTACATATTTTTCTTTTATATCATTGAAGATCATGTTGCGTAGTCTTGTATATTTTGCCTTTCTCTTCTTTATCTATGTATTCTTTCTTCTAAAATTTCTTCGTCGTTGCCACCGCACAGCCTGAGTAACAAGTGATCCTACTGTTGATCCTACTTTTATGCCATAATCGTTCAATATTATTTTATTTTTCAATGACTTTCCCGCGTAGTTTAACCTTTGATAATCTACAGGAATTCCTTCTTTGTCTTGAATTTTTTCTTTTACATTTTCAACAGTGTCCTCAATTCAACTTCTAGAGTAATTTTTCTTACCAGTAAGAGTTTTGGTAAATATTTTCATGCCAGTTCTTTAACGCAAAACTAAAAAAGTATTTCATATACATGAAACAATCGGTATTTCTAAGTCATTTTATTTGTCATCAAACTAGAGGTCGAAGATTAATTTGAATGACTTATGTTTTTGTTCAATTGTATTCAAATTTAGAATTAATTCATACGAGGAGTATATTGTCAATTATCTTAGAATAATTCACTAAAAATTGTAGATTCTTAATTATCTCCGTTGAGTTTTCTGGACATGATATTATTCCGTTAATTAAATTAATAAAATATTGCGATTGAGTCATTTTTACAATAAATATTTTATATATTCCTCTACATAAACTAATGCTGTTTAAATGCAATATGAATACACGATTTTGATTGTCTAAATATAGTATAAATATAATTTTAAAAATTTTGATTTGTCACAGTTAGATATCTTGTTGTTTGAATAATTAGAAATTTGCGGTTTTTGTGAATTAATTAAAACTTGTTATTTATAAATTCTTTGATTAAATATATATTGTTAGTTTTCAAGATTTTTGCTGCAAATTCAAAGATGGATCTAAAGATGGATTTAACTGTCACAATGTGTGTATTATTTCTCTTACTAATCATTGAAATGTATGTCGACCATATTGTTGATAATATATGAAATGTCGAGATGATGATTGTGAATGTGTTAATTAATAAAGTGCTCTTTTATTTTGTTTTATTTTGCATCTAGAGAATTTTGACAAACATCTTCTTTTAGTATCTCTATTCTTTCCATTATTTTAGAATTTGCAATGGTATCTTTTTATATTTACACCTCGAGTCTTTGAGGCTTAAATTCTTGTTTACTATAAAATATGCTGTATGTTTCTTAAAATTATTTTTATCACCGATTTTGAGATATTCCGCTAGAGATTATGTATTATTAATATGTTTTGAGAAGTTTAATTTTTTTACAATTTCATCAACTTTTTCATATTATGCACTTAAAGATTCTTCCTGCTTGGCTTCAACACCATCTTTATTCTTATAAATTCTTATAAATTTTTCTTTAATATTGTATCATGCCCTAGAAATGGCATAACAAGATCCTTAATATAAAGGTGAGTGCAAAAATCATTTTCTGTAAATAATTTTAAGCGAATTATGAAAATTGAAAAAGTGGCAGCAAAAATAATCTTACATACAAACACAACACACATAATAAAAAATACATGCAAATTTTTTATAGCATTATCATTTTTAAATTTAAAAGTGATTAACATATTGTTAACATATCATTATTTTCAATTTATTAAAAAAGACATCGTGGTAAAGATTTATGAGAAAATCTTTGTAGAGAAAATGACGAAAAAACTTCGTAAAATTTATAACATTACTTATAAATTTAATATTTCTTTAGAATTTCAGATATTATAATCAGTATACTTATAATGAAAATAAATATCTCAATGTCTGATTTAGGAGATATTTTCGTTATATAATACCTATAAGGGATAATTTGATATTCAAAACAAATTTCAAATATTCAACCAGATTCTGCTACCTCTTTTGATTTGGAGGTAAAAAATCAAAAATCGGAAATTTTATTAACTTAATTAAAAATAAATAATATTTTAATAAAATCTGAACATGACAAAATTCGATTAATTCGATTAAAATAATGAAGATTACTATGAATTTGAAAGATTGGTGAGAATGTATTAAAAAATAAATGTTTGGCAATTACTTTCTTTAATAAATGATTCAAATTTCCGAAATAATTCCAAATAATTCTAAAAATAAATTTCATAAAATTCCTAAAAAACCTGAAAAATAATTAAAAATAATTTATAATTCAAATTTATAATTGACTAAAAGTAATATTTAAATACTTGAATAATGATCTCATAATTATATAAAATCAAAATTCAAGCCTTAAAAATTACTTAAAATTGAAATACTTACATGATACACATTTCTAAAATTGAATAAATGAGGTTGCAAACTTCATTTTCTAATAAATGGTGAGTCACCCGCAACTGGTGTACACACTAACGTATATTATAGAAATTTTTAATATCGTAATACAATATCACACCTTTGACATTCAGACATACATTATATAATTTTCAGTCAGCAAATAATATATAATTTTGAATGAGTATTATTTACACAATCCTACAAATATAATAAGAATATATATTAAGATTTTAGTAAAACGGCAGAAGTAGGTCTTTTGAAAAATGAAACTATTTAAATATTTTTTATCTTGCATTTTAAAATTTTCTAATAATATGGGTTTCATTGTAATATTATTAAATATAAATAACCACTTTACTTAATTACATTCTCACAACATTATTGAAACAAAATAATAGATATTATAAGAAACAAGTTTGTTATTTTGCTTTTAATTTATTTAGAATGTGAGAAAAATTCATGAACCTGATGGTACCCAAATTTTCTATTTCATCAGATATCAATTTCATAGTTAATTTATCTTTAAATGAATTTCTTTTTTTCTTAAAAATTGTTCTAAATATGAAACAGTTTAACAAATCATGATTTAAAATAAATTTACACGAATCCAACGTAACGCATTAAAATCATTATCCATATAATAAAAATAATAACAATTGATAGCGGTAAACTAAAAAGCATGAAATTTCCGTAATTCAAACCGAGCGCGTTATCATAACGTCTAAATTTGAAACATAAAAATACATATATTAGAAATATTTCTCACTCTTCTAATAATCCGTAGAACACTAGATTCGGAGGTGTCCCTGAAAGGGTTGCTATACCGCCACAACTAGCTGAATATGCTATGCTAATTAACAAACCTTTCCCCACTTCTTGTAATTGTTTCATTTCCTCTGACATTATTTCATCACTTTCAACAGAGGAATTTCTAAGGCAATTATATGAAATGAAAATTTAATTATTTTTATTATGGAAACATAAAATTACAATTTGAAGTTCAAAATAAAATCTAATTTTGTTTTAAAAGATTAGTTATATTTTGATTTCAATTTTAGATTTTTAATTAGTAAATTAATAATTTTAAGTTAATGATTTTTGTCTCCTGTAGCCAAGATCTCACTTCTAACACCCTTTTTTGTAATCATCTTTAAGTGAAGCAATATTGATTTGATATTTAAATACTTATTTTATTACAGAATCTATGTATTAAAACAAACATATTTTATGCAATTAATTCAATTACATCAAATTGAATAATATATAAATTATTCTGTTTTATAATAACTACAATACGTAACTAAATATAACTATAACTACAATAACTACCTAAAAACGCTTGAAAAGTACTCCTAAAACCATTTATATTTCAGTGAAATACTCACAACATCTTATATAATACCTTACAGGTTGTAAGTTACAGCTTCTTTAAAACGTTCTATATTATATATGAATCTCTTAAAAAACAATTATAATCCCTGAAAATTCTCCAGCGAAGTTGACCCAGTATGCTCACATCTACATTTCGCTATCTTAACCCTTAAATACATTGTGATGGAAAAGTCCATCGTACCAAATATTTAAATATAATTATTTATGATTAATGACAGCGATATATTTTTTTAAGTCTGACAATAAGATTAACTGTTTGGATATCGATTCAAGCGAAAATAAAAATAAAATCTATGTTTTTGTCTATTTTTTTAATATTTTAACATTTTCTTTAACATTTTTTAATGCAATACAAAAAAATCATGCATTAAGGGTTAATTCTAATTAGGTTAATTTAAGCATAATTGAGTATTCAAGAACTTCAATTTCTAATCCACTTCCTGAAAATCATCAAACAATATTTCCTTCACACACTGGAGACATAATTACTAGTGTATTAGTGGCACTACACCTAATTCCGAAATATAAAAGTTTTTATAATCTAAAAAATCGATAAAATTATAGTATAGAAACACACAAACTTAACGGTGTGTAAAATTTTAATGTTCCGAAAGTTAAAAGATTTTATATAGGAATTGAGAAAATGTCAGAAAAATAATTTTACATACAAACACATAATATAAAATACACGCAAATGTTTTATTGCGTTTTTTGTTCCGAAAGTTAAAAGTAATTAACATATTGTTAACATATTATTATTTTTAATATATTATAAAATCATGGGGCAAAATGTATTTATCTAGAATCTGACAAGACGATAAAACATCGTAAGATCTATTTATAAAATATTTTTGAAATTAATATTTCTTTGGATTTTCAGATATTTCTCTGTAAATGTTACCTTTTAGCGAAAGTAAAGATCTCACAATGTAAGATTTTTTTTATTTAATTACAAATAATTAAAATATTGTACAGTACATCAAATATTTCTTGTCAAACGCCTTTGTGTGAAGGTAGCATTTCTAATATTGAACAAGATCCTTCGACATCTTTGGATTTACAGAAAAAAAAATCGAAAATCGTAAATTTTAATAACTTATTAAAAAAACATAATATATTCATAGAATTACAGAACATCACAAAATTTGTCTTATCAATATGCCTTTGCAAATGGGGAAAATTTCGAAGAATTTAGAAAATTACTTGGAATCAACAAAAAATCGATTGGAACAATAATTTATAGATATAAAAAATATGGGGAAGTTTGCAAAAGGGAAAACGGTGGCAAGAAAACAAATTATTTCAGAAGAACACGGAAATGATTTTTGGATTTTGTGGAATCTAATTTTTATTCATCTTTGGAAGAAATGAGAAGATTTCAGAAACTTTATAAACTAAATGTCTTAAAAAATAAATGTGTTTGGTGATTATTTTATTTATAGTTAAAAATATATCTGACTTACATATATCGTAAATAATAATAATAATAAAAAACCTGAAAGTTAATTAAAAATAATTTATAATACAAAATTTGACTAAAGGTAATATTGTAGAGCTTGGGAGGTACGCAATATGTTTATTAATAAGTCTAAAACTCCGGTCGAATTATGTTCCGATCTTGTTTATCAGTTTAGATGTGATGGTTGTAATGCCACATACATTAGGAGAGACTTCCCGTCATCTCTGTATTCGAGCTCGAGAGCATTATAGACCGAAGACTTTGACCGATATTAGTGAGCACAATAAGGACTGTAAGAGTAAAATAGGTATATCTGATTTTAAAATTTTATTAAAAAATTTCGATAATTATTGGGAACGTATAATTTCTAGAGGTGTTGTTGATAAAATCATTGAATCCGAAAATTAATATGCAGAATGCAGTGAATACTTGTGTTTTAAATGTTTTTAAATATTTTTTGTATATAGTATGTATTAATTGTTGTTGTTAAATTAAATAATTAAAAAAAATTTAAATTATTATATTAAATTCTAAATGTTAAAATTTAAAAATAATATATTATTTTAATTATAATTTTTAAAAATAATGAAATGTTTTTATAAAAACAATATTTTTATAATGACAAGAAAATTTCAAGTCGTTCAAGAAAAATCTGAATCTTTGGAAACATCAGTTGGCTGCAGGAAATACGATTCACTTTCCATTGATCGTCTCATTGGAATACAAAAATCAAACTAAATTTAATTTCTTTGCTTCTGAAATTTCAAATTTTGAAATTGAATTTGAAAAACGAGTTGAGCGATTCAAAATGTATGAGTAGGGTATTCTGTGAACCCGGGAACAAAGAACTATTAAGTAATCGATGGAAATTACTTCATACCCCCTACCCCCTTTTTATATCTGTTTATTAAAATTATCTTTCGATTTTACGCTGCTCAACATTTTAGAATAAGATTTTTTATCAAAATTTGTGATAATTTGAACAAATCGTTTTATTATATATACTCTGAGTTTATCCGGCAAAATATTTTCTCCCTCTATGGGTATTGATCGTAAGGGTATTGGTCGTAAGGGTACTGGTTGTAAGGGTACTGGTGCGTTTTAATGATTTTATTTAGGTAAATATTTGGTTATTATTTGGCTATGAATTCTATTGGTAATTTTTTAGAGTTGATATTAGCGGGATTTTACTAACATTTTTTGTGAATTTCATGTTAATTGAAAGAATATTTAAAAATTTAAGGTTTTAGTGTTAATTCTAAGACAAATTTAATTAATTTCTTGATAATTTGCTATATTTCTTTTAAATTTTAAATAAAAATTATTTTTAATGAGGTTAATAATTAGAGTTTTTTACAATAATCAAGTGATAGGATAAATTTGATGATGACTTTGTAATGATATTGAATTTGGCTAAATAATTTTTTCATATATTTTCTAAGAATATTTACTCATTGATGAACTTTAAAATATTGAAAATATAAAGTTGAACCAACTACTTTTATCAATGATGATGAAATATTTGAAATCTTTTGAAAATTATTGTAATATATACTGAAATTCGTGATTTAGTTTGAAAGATATATCATTTTATAATGGCTATAATTAACTGAATCGATGATCAATCAATATATTTCATCTCTAGTTAGGTATTTGATGGTGAATGTGGTGAAATATTTGTAGAAAATATTGATTTTAGTGAATTTTGATCTTTTAGTGAGCTCTTTGAATTTAGCAACTATACTATTTCAATGGAAGAATGTTTGTAACAATTAAATAAAATTCATATTTTGAAGAATTTTCTATGGATTTTAAGATATATTAAAGGGCTCAAGTGGGTGAAATTAAGGGATATATTCGGTTGGATTTAGTGAAGGTTAAGACGTTAATATATACAATTTTTAAAGGGGGCGTTTAAAGGGGTGGAAATATTTGGTGAGGGATCGGTTAAGGTGGAAATCTCTATCTATATATTCTTATTGGTAAAATATCAAATTTTCAAGGGAAATAGTCAGCTATGAATTAATAATAGTTCCTGTGAAATTATATCGTTTTAGAGGTTGTGTTTTAGAGGAATGTGTTTTAACAAAACTGAGCTAAAAGAAACTTGAACTTGCACAGTAATTTATGTTTCAGAACCAGTTTTTATTAATTATTCACGGTTTTATTAATGGTTAAAGGTGTTTATTTACTTGGTTTTGACAATGAAATATTTGAAATCTTTAGAATTAATTGATATCAATGGTTATTGCATTAAATTATTTTTATTTAAGAAGTTATTTTATTCATTGTGGGGATATCGTTGACAAGACCTGAGAATTATTAACTTAAAAGAGTTGGGAAACAACTAAAGAAAGATGATCTTTATTGAAGGAAATTTATGATTTTAATTAGATTTCTAGAAATTAAATAGGTTGAATATCAATTAATCTATTGAAGGAATATTGTTATCGGATGAATAAGTGTTCAATGATATTTTCCTAAATTACCTTATTATATTATTATTTTAAATGATTAAATTAACCAATATTCATAAATTGATCGCACAAAATATCCATGTTTTGGTTACTCAAACATCTTAACCTATGTATTTCTCGCAAAGATATACTACGCCCAATGATCATCTCATTAAATTAGAAAATAATTGTTACTTTATAATATATATTTCTTACTAATAAGCACCTTAATTGGTTAAATGATAACCATATTATGACTGACTCATTTAATTATTTTTACTCAAACAAATTTACTTCAAATGATAAAGAATTATCAATGAATAATGACCATGTTTTTCTCATATTATTAACTATTGTAACGAACATTAGATGAATAAATTACCTTTTGCTTTAAATGTCTAAAATGTTAACCAATAAATTAGTCGCTCGAAATATGAATTTGGAACGTTACATTTAAAATATTCACGAATTTCTGATCATCTCACTAAATTACCTAAGAATTTCTAACTGATATATGCCTTAATTAATATACCCTTGCGACATCTTGAATGGGACCAGTACCCTGGTGACCTTTACCCATAGGGGGACAGAATATCTTGTCGGAAAAACTCAGACTATATGGTCTTTATTGATATATCAAAATACTGTTATTTATAAATTAACTAAAAAATACTCAAAAATACTATATTATTTTACTGAATGATACCTTAAATGTTTTTAATATACCAATTTCTAAAATAAATCGACAGCTCAGACCAACAACATGTATGGATGTAGTATAATAAACCACCCATTGTTAATTTATTTCCAGTGTCACGTCCCTCAAAAAGGCCGTGAGTGTTTTAACAAAACGGAGCCAAAAGAAACTTGAACTTTCCGGATAACAAGATAACAACTCACATGAATGTTTTGAACAAAAATGTGCAAAATTGAGAACAGGCTGATAACTGAACAAACGATTAGATGGCGATTAACTACTGGCCACAATCCAAAATATATAACATGAAAATTAAGTTTTTAATTATTGAATTCGTTGTTTTCTGCCTGGAAATACTAACAGAATATTTTTTAATTCAAAGAATCTTCATTATATATTTTTGAATTTAAAAAATTAAATGAAGGATATATTAAATTTAGAATACATAAAATTATAATATTATAATATTATATAAAATTATACTATATAATAATATTAATGTTTAAATATGTTTAAATAACGAAATTTAAATTATTTAAATATACTTCTGATATAACTTTATTTCTTTCGTTTTAGTATCCATATTGTTCAAGTAAGTAAATAAAGAATTTACTACAATATTTTGATTATTTTACTTAGTAAATGAAGAAAATGAATTATTGGATTATAAAGAAGATGAACCAGAAGATAAAATGATGACACATTAAAGGAGTTATGTTTCATAATTCCGGATTTAGAGATTTCTTATTAAAACCTGAATTATAGGATTATGAAGAAAATGAAGCAGACAAAATGGTGAAACACTAAAGGAAGTTATGTGTTATAGAGATTTAGAGATTTCTTAAATGAATTAGCTGATTATGTTTACTTATCAGACTTAAATTATGGTAACCTTCTTTTAATGAAAGACTTGAATTAATTCCTTATTGTTAATATAGTATTTTTTATGGTGGGAATTGATAAGAAATGATATTGAAAAACTAAAGTATACCACAAATAATCTATTGGATTTAGTCAGGCAAAATTTAATTTATCAAGCACGTGACGATAAAATGTTAGATAACGTAAGTAAATTGAACTTTGCTTTAAATCAATACAGATTTTAGCAATGAGAGTTGACAACGCATCAGTGTCACTAAGCAAAGAAATACGTCCAATTTGCAAGATGTATTCATGAAATCACGATTAAATGGCCCGATAGAGAGATTAATTTTGAGCTAGATTACCAAAAAAATCCAGAAGAGTGAGAAACCCTTTGTAAATTAAATAGAATAGGGTTGGGTGGGTCCTCTTTATCCCTGAATTAATATGTATTTACAAGCTGATCGTCGTGGTGGGCGGTTGTAATCCAACTAGTGGGAGGCCTCTGTAAATATATATTGTTATTAGTGAAAACATTAATTAATTTGGTTATAGTGCCAATGACGCATTTATTTTGTAATGTATTTTTAATACGTTTCGAATGTGCTGGTAGTTGACTACCCAGACATGCTAGGCGTAATGTTCCGTACGGAAAACTATAATGCCCAGGTTCTTCTAACCCCACTTGGGGAGGCACATACGACCCTTGTGGATGCGAACAAATGTCCACCGTGTCTTTCAGGCACAGATATTAGGTCACTGCTCATTAGGCAAGTACTAAATGCATAAACTTTACCTTGTCCTCTCTTGTCTTGCTTTTTTCGTTTAAATAATTATTAAAAATAGGGTTTACTTGTGATAAGTTTTATTTACTAACCTTAATATGCTTGAAAACCCTTGCGACATGTTGAATGTGACCAGTACCCTTGCTGGCAATATCCATAGGGGGACAGAATATCTTATCGGATAAACTCTGACTATATACACCCATGTTAAACAAGGTATGTGCAATACATATAGAATGTGTGTGTGTGTGTGAAATTGTAAATTATCGCTCCTTATTGACAATTTCCTGTAAAGGCAAACACAGAATATATCAAACATATAATTATTCTCTACCCCATAACTTATGTGTGTAAAAATATTTTAGGTTTTTGACTAATATTTGCAAAAATAATAATAATAATAATAATAATAATAATAATAATAATAATAATAATAATAATAATAATAATAATAATAATAATACTTTAAAATAATACTTTGAAACAAAATATTGAAAATTCAAAAAATAATAATAATATTTATGCAAAGCATATGCAATAATTTTATTATGTCTTTGTTAAGTCAACTAAATAAGTTTTTAAAATATATTTAAATTTTAAAATACCGCAACGTAATATATTTTTGTCCTAACCCTTCATTGATTTAAGTTGGTCGGAATTTAATAATAATTTTAATAATAATAACTATAATATGCCATTTGAGACATGTTGAATGTGAGTAGTACCCTTGTGAACATTACCCATATGAGCAATACCCATAGGGGGCAGAATATCTTGTCGGATAAACTCAGACTATATAATAATAATCACATATTAAGAATAATAATAATAATAATAATAATAATAATAATAATAATAATACTTTGAACTTGTATTTGAAAATAATAATAATAATAATTTACGATATGTTGAGTGTGAGCAGTACTCTTACGAGCAGTACCTTTGTGAGCAGTACCTTTGTGAGCAGTACCTTTGTGAGCAGTACCCTTTAGGGGGACAGAATATTTTTTCGGATAAACTCAGACTATATATGATAATAATATTCCTCGTGCGCGTAATAATAATAGTTTTAACTTGTATTTGAAAATAATAATAATAATAATTTACGACATGTTGAGTGTGAGCAGTACCCTTACGAGCAGTACCTTTGTGAGCAGTACCCTTTAGGGGGACAGAATATTTTTTCGGATAAACTCAGACTATATATGATAATAATATTCCTCGTGCGCGTAATAATAATAGTTTTAACTTGTATTTGAAAATAATAATAATAATAATTTACGGCATGTTGAGTGTGAGCAGTACCCTTACGAGCAGTAACTTTGTGAGCAGTACCTTTGTGAGTAATACCCTTAAGGGGCAGAATATCTTGTCGGATAAACTCAGACTATATAAAATAATAATAATAATAATAATAATAATAATAGTAATGATATTACATTAGAGGCCAAGGACCAAATGTGAACAGTTCAGAGTATATTGCGTAATTCGATACAATGTGTTAGTTATTACGCAATATACATTACTATTTAAGAGTGATCACTCTGTGTTTATATTAATAAATCTTTAGATGGAACCAATTGTTGTAACTGGCGACCACGCCGAAAATGTTCACACAATGACGACTCGAGGAGAAGGGAAAAAGTCTGCAAGAGACGCACTACCGAAACGTGCACAAGAACTCTTGGATATGGAAATTAGAAGATACGACGGCAGGTGTACCAAGGAAGCTGAAAAATGGATACAGGCAATTGATGATTGGATCGCTAGGAATGATTTGAAGAGGACAGAAGCATTCGATTTTCTCCTTTGCGATGAAGCGGCTACACTGTGGAAAAATTTCAAAACAGAAAAAACAACAGATAAAGCAGCTAAAGAGTGGTTTTCCGAAACATTTACAATTAAATTGACTATTATAGACAAGATTAAAGAACTTGCTGCAATTAGACAAGAGGAAAATGAGAGATATGCAACCTTCGAAATCAGGGTATTGAAATTAGTGAGTGAAGTTATTAATTCAGGAATGAGGGTAGATGAGATTGCCAATGAAATTATAACTGGACGCGTCAGAGACAGAAGATTAAAGGATGCTCTAACAATGAAACCATCGATGACAGCAGAAGAACGAAATCAACTGGCCAAAATTTACGAAAAAGTGGAATCAAAAGAAAAGACGGAAGAAATTATGGTAATAAAGAAGAGTAGTTACGCGGAAGCAACAAGGAGAAGAAATTCAGAAACGTTTACAAGAGAAACAAATGGAAGTAACACCAATGTATTAAGAAGCCAAGGAAATTACAGAAGAGAGAATTTACCAGATAATTCGTATAGCAGAAATAACGAAATGAATCATGCAGTCGAACGGAATGTGCAGAGAAGGACACCAACGGTTTCGCTTAAACACATTGCCAAGAGATTATACAATCGATCTAGAGGCCTTCCTGATCCAAGAAACGGCGAATTACAGTCAGGCCAATGTTTTTGCTGTGGCGAATATGGGCACAGAAGATATGAATGTCCACTAAAAGATAAATGTTTGATATGTGGTAAGGGAGGGCATAATTTTCGTGATTGTTATTTATTAAGAAAGAAAGACCAACATAACTATGAGAACAAGAAAATGATAGCTTGTGTGCATGACGAAGAAAACGGAAGAAATTACTCGGATGATGCAGAAACAAGAGAATCAATTAATGATTATGCAATTCATGATGTGGAAACTGAAAAAAACACGAGGAACTCTATTGCATACATTTCGTCAATGGGGTTGTAAAGGAAGAAAATCGGAATGACAGAACAGAGGGAATGAGGTATGCGACGTCAGATGGAAGAGAATGGAGCAAGATGATGATAAATGATGTTGAGATTGAGATGTTGTGGGATTCTGGAGCTTCAATTACAGTGATGAATGAGGAAACATGGAATAAAATTGGCAGTCCACGTTTAAGCAGCAGTGAAATCAAAATATGTGGAGTTTTTCCAGGAACTCAAAAACCACAGGGATGTACAGAAGTAAATGTTTATTGGCACAATAAGATGAGGACTATCAGAATAATTGTTATTAAAAATATATTTCCAGGTTTTATTGGTGGGATAGATACTTTGAAAGCATTTGGAGTGCAGTTGATGGAAATTAACAATATCGAATCCGAGACAAAGATTAGCAATTATACTGATGACGAGAGAAGGCAAAAAGCAAAAAAGGAATTGGGAAGAAATGAATTGCCAACAATTAACAAATTATTAGATGAATTCGGGTCAATATTTATGGCAGCCAGATTTGATTTAGGATTCACAAGAATCGTAGAGCACGAAATTAATACATCTGGGAATCCAACAATGCAATTTCCAAGACGACAACCGATGCATCTAGAACAGAAAATTGAAGATATGATAAAAGAGTTAACAAAAGCTGGAGTTATAAGACGATGTAAAAGTCCATGGAGCTCTCCATTGGTTGTAGTAGGAAAGAAAGACGGCTCAATTAGAATGTGCGTAGACTATCGAGAGTTGAATAAGATGACAGAAAGAGAATCTTTTCCTATGCCCAACATATTCCAATTACTCGATAACCTATCAGAATCTAAATTCTTTTCTTCTTTAGATCTTGGACAAGCATACTATCAGGTCGCATTAGCAGAAGAAGCACAAGAAAAAACGGCTTTTAGTTCCAAAGAAGGTCAATTTTGTTTCAATCGACTTCCATTTGGATTATCAACGGCTCCAGCAACATTTCAGCGATTAATGCACACGATGTTAGAGGGTATATTGTTTAATGGAGCAATTGTTTATTTAGACGATATTCTGGTATATGGCAAGGACCAGTCTGAACATGATGAGCGATTACGAGAAGTTTTCAAAAGAATAAAAAAAACAGGACTAAGAATAAATCCGGAAAAGTGCGAAATTTACAAAACCAAATTAAAATTCCTTGGTCACACCGTCAGTGAAGATGGAATACAGACAAATTCAGAGAAGATCAAGTCAATTACAGAAGCGACGAAACCACAGTGTGCTAAACAACTTCGATCTTTTCTAGGTTTGACAAATTACTATAGACGATTTGTCAAAGATTATGCTAAAATAGCAGCACCCCTACATGCAGCAGCGTCAAGTTGTGATAAAACAATCGAATGGTCAGAAAATTGTGAAAACAGTTTTAAACAACTTAAAGAAGCCTTAACACAAGCACCTATTCTTGATTTTCCTCGTATAGACCGTAAATTTATATTGGATACTGATGCCAGTTTTGAAGCTATTGGAGCAGTGTTGAGTCAAATAAAAGAAGACGGTTCAGAAATAGTTATCGCATACGGTTCAAGAAATCTGACGGCCCATGAAAAGGGATACTGCGTAACAAGGAAAGAGTTATTGGCATTGCATGAATATGTTTTATATTTTAGACAGTATTTATACGGGAAAGAATTCGTGGCTCGAACAGATCACAAAGCTTTAGTATTTATGAACACGAATAAAAAAGCAATAAGTCCACAATTTCAGACATGGATGGCTAATCTATCGGAATACGATTTCCAATTGAAATACCGGAAAGGTGAAGAACATGCAAACGCAGATGGATTATCAAGGATCGAGGGTAGTTTATGTGCACAGTGTCAGACAGCACATGTACAACATAAACAAGAAAGGTCAAGAGTAAGATATATCAATTTGATACAAAAAACACAGACAATGTTAGAAATTATGGAAGAACAGAAGAAAGATAAATTGTTCCAGGAAGTGATGGAAATTCTTAAGAATCAGATAGATTTTCGGAAGGAATCGTTTCTAAATAGTTTTTTATTCAGATATAAAGATCGGTTAAAGATATCGGATGATATGCTTGTATTGGAATCAGACAAAAAAGATCTAGTGATAATCCCAAAAAGCTATCAATCTAAACTAGTGATTCAAATACATGAAGATTTATGTCACGTTGGAATTAAGAAACTGTTTCATTATTTGGAAGGGAATTTTTTCTGGCCGAAAATGCAAGAAACCGTTAAAGAGATAGTAAAACGATGTGTCACATGTGCAAGACGGAAAATAGACCAAGGGAGGACAAAGGAAATTTTAATTCCACACGAAAGTTCTGAATTTCTAGAACAGATTGTGATGGATGTTGCTTTCATGGAGAGAACTTCAACCGACAAAAAGTATGTTATCGTTATTATTGATAGGTTTAGCAAATTAGTAAGTTTAACGGCTACAGCAAACCAAGATGAAAAAACTATTTTGAAGACGCTAATGAACAATTGGATTTACAAATATGGTAAACCTCAAAGTATATTGACAGACAGAGGGCGAAATTTTGAAAGCAAATATTTTAAGGAAAAATTAGAACAACTTGGAATAAAGCAAGAATTCGCCTCGCCATATCAACATCAGTCGAATGGCTTAGTGGAAAGAGCTATCAGAACAATGCGAGATTTACTTGTGACTACGATGAAAGGGGGCTGTGCTGAAAAACAGTGGCACGAACTGCTGCCTCGAATTGAATTCAGTATAATTGCAACTTATCAAAGTTCTACAAAATATTCACCATTTGAGATAGTATATTGGACGAAAAATAACGTTACACGCTAATTCTAGACTCAAACATCAAGTACACGATATTTCGGAAGAAGCACAAAAGAATAACAAGCAAGCTGCGCAAAAGATGAGAACATTTGAAAAAGACAAAAGAATTAAACGACATTTTGAAGTGGGGGAGGAGGTACTAGTAAGACGAGAACCACATAGAAGAAACAAAAATGATATTCAATATGATGGTCCATATAAAATTCTTAGATTTATTTCAGATCATCAAGTTGAATTGCAATATCCAGATACGACACGGCACCGACGAATCGAATGGTTAAAGAGATGGCATCAATCTTATGAAGGGGAGAGTAATGATATTACATTAGAGGCCAAGGACCAAATGTGAACAGTTCAGAGTATATTGCGTAATTCGATACAATGTGTTAGTTATTATGCAATATACACTACTATTTAAGAGTGATCACTCTGTGTTTATATTAATAAATCTTTAGATGGAACCAATTGTTGTAACTATAATAATAATAATAATAATAATAATAATAATAATAATAATAATAATAATAATAATAATAATAATAATAATAATAATAATAATAATAATAATAATAATGTAAAGTATGTGCAAAGTATGTGCAATAATTTTATTATATCTTTGTTAAGTCAACTTTAGCATCAAAATGTGTTTTTAAAATATATTTAAATTTTAAAATACCGCAACGTAATATATTTAATAATTAAAATGTATGATGAGTCATATCTCTTTGTTCTTAAAATGTATTTGTTACATAATATTTATTTGTTTAAATTGATGAGTCATATGTCTTTGTTTCGTGAAATGTCTTTGTTATGTAATATGCCTTTGTTATATAACAGGCCTTTCTTACATATCCTGACTTTATTATGTAATATTCACTTGTTACGTAATATAATTGTTACGCAATATATATATTTATATATATATATATATATATATGTGTATATAATATATATATGTATATAACAATTCCTTGTTGCGTAATACACCTTTGTTATGTAATAGGTCTTCATCGCGTAATAGGTTTTTTTACGTAATTTAAAAAAAAATTAAACAAATTTTAAAATAAAAAAAAATAATAAAAAATACCCCTCCCCGAGGTATGGGTATGGCGTAATATCCTCTGCAACGTCATCGATTACGTAATAGTTATTTGTTCCCGGGTCCACACAATACCCTACTTGTATGAAACTGAATTTAATCTTTTTGTAGCGTCATTCACCAAAGACGCCCTTACCGCTCCTAATAAGTACCAAATCGAACTTATCGACATGCAAAGTGATTTTTAGTTAGAACAACTCTTCCGAAACGCATGATCAAATTGAATTTTATAGAAATTTGTTGACGAAAAAAGTTTCTAATTTAAGTTTGAATCCACTTATAATTATTTGTGTTTTTGGTACGACATATTTGTGCGAATCGCTTTTTTCAAAAATGAAACATAATAAGTCGAAATGTCGTGGATCACTGACAAACAAAAATCTCAAAGATCAGATCAAATGTGATTGTACAAAATTTGATGTAGATTAATTTTTTTAAAATGACAAAAACAAAAGAAAATCAAATTTTGCATTATAAAAGTGATATTGTGTCCATAAAATTTAAATATGAATCATATGAATAAACTTAACAATAAAGTATTTATTGAAAACGTATATTTCTCAGTTTTTATCATAAAATGATTCTTATGTGTCTCTCAGTTTAGTGACGGAGCTACCTTCACAGAAAGCTGTGAATAGAAAAATTTCGATAATGAATAAATTCAGATTGAATAAGAATTTATTGTTAATAAAACGAACGTTTCTGTTGAATATTTTGCCATCTTGTTTTTTGAGATAAGTCTGCTTTTCTTTCTTCTTTTATTCTTATGCATTTTTTTGAAAAGATTCTTTTGCTTCAGTTTTGTTATTTGAAAGTCTCGTTCACGCTTATTATTAGTTATTTAAACAAACCTTTTAAATATTTTATTAATTATAAATAATTAAATTAAATAAAACAATAATGCGAAGGCACTACACTCAGACCTTATGTATTTTTTAAAAATGGCCCTACATTCACTTTGGGTTGCACATGCCTGGTTTAAGCTATATGTATTTTTATGACTTTTTATATTTAAACATATTAATAATTATCAATAGTTGTATTCAGTGTTCTCCTTTAGGTGAAGTTTCTGTATCTCCCATAGTAGAAGCTTAATTTAAAAATTAAAAGATTTGAAAAATCCAATTTTAAAATATAAAATTAAAAGAAAATGCTTATTTTAAAATAATAAAATATATTCATTATGATTTTTTTTGCCTTCATTCTTATTTCATAGCATGAAAAGTAAGAGAACCTTAATCTTTCGGAATGACTTTTAAGTCTCTTTCTCACAAAAGGTTAAACTCTTAAATTAAATTTTTATTTAATATATCGTTCTTATATTTTTATATGTACAAATTTTTCATATAATAAATATATAATAAAATGGGAATATATTTGAAACAGGAATTTAAACTTTTTCATTAAAGAAAATAAAAAAATCTTTAAAATACAACCATGAAAATTGTAAGAAACTATATTGTTATTAGAAAAATACAAAAAGTTACGTATTTGTTCTGTTAATTATTAGTGGAACTGGTATGTCTTCAATACCTGAATAATAATAAAATGAATTATTTTTATAAAAGAATTTTAAAATACTTTTTCCTCTCTTATTTTCTGCTTCACATTTTGCAACATATACCCATTGGTCCACGACTGCATCTGCCAAAGTGATCATCATAGCTGCAGATGCGGAGTTACTAATCCACATTGATAGAAACCATGTGGCCATCATGAACCCTAAATATTGACTATTTCTAAATAAATGAAAACTTCGATTAAAAACTAACAAGACTGGATTTGGTCCCATTAGTTTCAGGATGTGCAACGCCATTCTTCGATGAAGACTTTGATTTTCAATTGTTTTGGCTACAATTAATCCGCCTATTAGCATTAACGTTATATCCTTAAAATAATCTTAATTTTATAAAAGCTCAGTAAAATTATTTATTATTATTAATGAATAAAAGAAACTGGATAATGATTTAGAAATGAACAATAAATTATAAAAAAGGTTTCAATTGAAGGCATAAAGATATTGAATATAAGTCGAAATTGTTTTGATTATTTTTGTAAGAAATTGAAAAATCCATTCTAAATTCTTTTTTTGAATATAAACTCTAGGGTTTGAAGTCTATTTGGTTTATTTTCAAATCAATTTGGTTTTATTTATATTATTTCAAATCAATTTCTATTCAATTTGGTTTAAATTAGATATTAATTCAAACATTACATTTTCTTAAAACCGAAATCGCCCCAATGGAAAATAATTCACAGAACTCTCACACATCACCAAATGAGAACTATATTACACCATCTATAGCCGGAGATATTGTTGAAATTGATGGTACTCCGAGGAGGGGTGAATATAAAACAGTAAATGCAAAAACACGGCTGAGAATTTTAACACAATATCAGAATGGAAATGATGCGAATTTTATATCTAAATACGAGTCCATTCCCATTTCAACTATAAGAAATATTTTATCGGTCTTCAAAAACACGGGAAGAATGGTCCCATTGCCAAAGGGTGGAGCAAAAAATGTAAAATTGGGCGAAGAGCAGAAACAATACATAAGAAATCTAGTGGATGAAGATTGTAGGATATCTTTGCGCAAACTCAAACACAAAGTCGCAGAACAATTTAGCATAACGGTGTCGGAATCAACTATTTTCTATTGTTTGAAAAAATTGCACTATTCAATGAAAAGGATTTCGCTTATTCCCACCCGACGCAATGACGAACAATTGATTGTTGCGAGAAGGCTGTATGCATCAAAATTTATGGAAATCGAGGAAACTTATATTGAAAGAGATATTTATTACTTGGATGAAGTTGGTTTCAATGTGTCACTACGATGCAAACGTGGTAGGTCTACAGTAGGAAATCCGGCGGTATTAACTGTGCCCAATATTAGGTCTAAAAATCTTTCTGTTTGCTGTGTGATGACAAGAAATGGCGTTAAATTTTGGAAAGTAAATCATAATCCGTACAACACTGAATCATTTATTGGATACATCGACGAGTTTGCTGATTTTATTCTCGAAGAAAATATTAGAAATTCAATATTAATAATGGACAACGTTGCATTTCACAAGAGTGCACGTATTAGGAATTTATGCGCTGATCGAAATATTGACCTTGAATTTCTACCTCCGTACTCCCCCTTCCTCAATCCAATTGAGAATCTATTTGCCAAGTGGAAGGAATTTGTAAGAAGGAGTAATCCGATGAGTGAAAATGACTTGTTACTTGCTATGGAAGAAGGATTGAGGACAATAACGGAAAACGATTGCAAGGTATATTATCGAAATATGAGGAAATATATTCGGCTTTCGATTCAGGGATTAAGTATTGTTGATTAAAATGTTGACGTTTTCGATTTATGTAAAACTTTTAAACTACGTGTAAATGTAATCTAAACCAAATTGATTTGACTAAAAACCAAATTGAATAGAAATTGATTTGAAAAAATATAAATAAAACCAAATTGATTTGAAAATAAACCAAATAGACTTCAATTTCATTTGGCGAATATTTAGGTACTTCTGCGACATTGTTAATTTATTCATTTGATAAACACCATTTCTAATTTCATTCTAAATTATCCTAGAACCACTGTACTATAGGCGGAGAAATTACTAGGTTATTTTATGTAAATAATAAGTTGCCTTAATTAAAATTATACATAATGGTTTTCAAATATTATTTTAAAATTATGATTAATTTAATTACAATTATATTTACTTTTATTATACAATTTAGTATTACTACTTTATAAAATAAGAAATTGCTCGAAAATTATGTAAGTAAATAATATTTTTTGATTTATTTTAATTTTAAATGCTTTTAAATTTAAAAAAACAGTTAAAAATATTAAATGAATAAAGTAAATTTAATTCTTAGATTACATTTAAATTAAAATATTTGAATTATTTTATAATCTTAAATTGTGTACACATTTCTCTTCATATAGCACAGTGTTATCCAAACTTTTTTGAGGCACAGCACACTTGGCTGATTTAAAAATTTTTGCGGCACACCTAAATTTTTTTTTTGCTTTATTTGCAATTTTTTATTGCACTTTTACTAATCTTTTAATAAGAAATGATAAACTTATTTAATTGAAATAAATTTAATGTAAAAAATTTTAAATTTAGAACAATTAGTGAATGAAAAATTCATAAGACATAGTTTTGACTTCTTTTTTTTTTTAAATTTCACGGCACACCTGGGCACCCGCCACGGCAACAACACTGATATAGCAGAATGAAATTAGAAGTGATGTAAGTTGTTTAGAAATTTAATTGATTTAAATTAACAGTATTAAGTGGAGCGAAAAGAATTTAATTTTTTAGGCTGACAATTAATTAACATCCGCACAAAGCGACACATCTTTCATGTTGACCAATTTTTTATCAAATCCGTTTACTATTTTCATATTTTTCAACTTACAGAAATTATCTTGAGTCAATCCATATTTTTCATCTGCACCCAATGCCAAAAAATCTTGTTGAATTTTGTTTTGAATAATATCTTACAAAAAAACAAGGTTTTTCCACCACTGCGTGGGCCAAAGATTTGGTATACATCATTTATTAATGTTATCAAATATAAATTAACGAGAAAATGTCGATGTGTCGAAAATGACGTTCCCAAACGGAAAACTCTTCAAATTGTCAATAGAAGCGGAAAATACCTAATAATATTTTTCAAATCAGGTAAATGCAGAATAATGGGCTGTAAGAAATGTTTGGATATTAAGAAGTTACAATATTAAATAAATAATAATCAAATTCAATCAATTACGGTTACTATGGATATGGGATATGTCAAGAAAATGTCATTGTATGTTTGAACCAGAATTATTTCTAGCTTGGAGACTTAAAATATAATCCTTTGATAGTGGTAAAGTAGTTGTGCTACGGTTGCAAAATTTGGAGTAAAAGGATTTTGTTACTAACATTCAAAATGAAATCATTCTATTGGCCAATCTCTGATTAGTTGTTACAGGATTGGTTACCGATTATTTAAAACAATGTTTATTCAATTAATATCAATTTTAAAAATGTACAAGATTCCTAGCGTTGTTCAATTGATTATTGAGATTGATCATTTCGGTAAACTATTAATTTATTATTTACATTTTTATAATTATTAGTAGATGGATGTGTCCCTTCCACACCATGTCCCATCCACACCACTACCCCCCTGGAGAAATTTTTTTAACTCGGAATTTTATAAGGAACATAAATTTATATAGTCTATATATAGAAAAAATGCATAATTTCCATGGAAAATGAGCTCCAAAGTCAACATCAACATCAAATGCCATAATTTAACATCATTCATATATTATCAAACATAGAAAATCTTATATTATAGAAATAAAATCAGATTCTTCAACACACGGTGGGACAATGAAAAAAAGCTTTAATAAAATACTTAGAAAAATATTTTTAAAAATATGAAAGTACTTTAAAGTGAAGGTCACACCACTTGACATAGAAAATCTTTTGATAATGTACTTTTAAGTGAAGGTCACCACTTGACTTAGAAAAAATTTTGAAAAATAAAAATGCCTAGATAAATTTGAAAATTGATGAATCTGAAAATGTTTCCAAGCATAAAGATGATAATGAATGTAATGATTTACCTAGTGAAGAAATTAAGTCATGTATAGAGAATTCTACAACTGATTATTCATCAAATAAACAAGAAGATGAATCTAATGATTTTCATAATTATGTTGATCATATTGTTCAAAATATAATGAAAAGAGATTGTAAAAATCATGTGATGATTAATAAATTTTAAAACTCTAATTATTTTATTATATTATTATTTAAAAAAACAACCAAACACTAATAAAGATGTATTTAAAAATTTAAAATATACAATGTTCATCGTCAAACGTTTCTTCAGCTTTTATAATTTTCCCAATTGGCTTGGTTTGGTTTCTGCTTACATTATATCCTTGAATTAATACGGTGATCATGCCGGTTATTTTACTCATCTTATCGCCATTGGGAATCATATCCAAATCGCATTTAATAAACATATCTTCTTCATTAAATTCAATATTTTCGTTCATTCGCTGAAATAATTGTCCCAATATCATCTTATCATTGAACTTGATTTTGGAAAATCGAAAATTGTAGAAACATTTTTCCAAAGTTACTCGTTCCTAACAATAAATAAATAATAAAATGCAAAATAATTTATACAAACTTAAATATATAAGAAATTGGACAATACAAATAATTTAGTTTGTATTGCAAGAATTCTACTGGCTTTTTTGTATCCACTCGAACATTGAGCAAGGTTTCCAGGGATACTGTCGATTCTTTAAATTTTCGTTTTCCGAATTCCTGAGCGGCATCTGCATTTTTTCTCTTCAATACTCCTAATTTTAAAACTATTAAATGGAATATTTGCAAATGACAACAAACCTGTAATTTGATGGTCCATTTGTAGTTGTAATATTTAATGAATTGAAACAGATATTTATACTAATTCCATTGTAAACAAAGTTTCAAGTAACAGACAAACATGACCAAAACGTGATCCATTTTATGTTAATTAACAAAGTCTGAAATGATTTATGGTATACAAAGAAATGAATTTTAAATGTTATAGGTTAATTAAGGTAATATTATCACAAAACAAATAATTACATGTATATTTTATATTTTATTACAACAATACATTTTTTGCAATTCCATGCGTAATGCATGAATTATTTCTCTTTTCTGTAGATTCACAAAACATGTACAACTATCATCCCCACAAGTATTCCGTATATTATTTTTACAAAAATCACAATTTTCAACATCATCAGCATAGCACGTAATCGTAGAATGATCCATATGAATTAATTTCATGACATTTATTCCGGTTATTTCATAAATTTTGTAAAACACAACTTCTGGAGCACAATACATTATGGAATTGTTCAAATTCGGATAAAATTCTTCAGTTTTATCGATCAAAATTTTTATAAATTTTTATAAAAATGTTTATAAACAAAAATCAACAAATTTAAAATAAAAAACAGTTACCATCATGTTCAGTCATTTTTGAATAAATATTCAAGCAAATCCTCGTTACTTATACTTGTAGAAATTGTTAAAGATCCAATCAAATCCTTTACATCGTTTATAATTCCTTCAACAAAAGTATGAAAATCTAAATTTTTAATACCTAGCACGATTATTTTACCACTCGAAAATATATTTACACACAGTGGGTTATATTTTGTATAACGCAGAGCGGGGAATAATTCAGGTTCATATATACAATCTCTATCTTATAACTTTGCTAAATTATTCAAATTAATAGATTGTTCAACCTTGGTAGCTATAGTAAGACTTTGAACTTGAATATCTTTGATATTATATTGTAAATTCTCGAATTCGATAGGTTTCTTACAACCCATTATACGACATTTACCATTTTTGAAAAATATAATAGTATATTTTCCAGTTTTGTCAACATAATGTTGTGGTTTACACTTGGGGAAATTCATCATACTAAACTAAGAAATGATGCTGTTTATCAAATAGTCGGACCAAGTGGTAGTGGAAAAACTTTGTTTGTTTGCAAATTACTAAAAACACATTTATTCAAATCAAAATTTAACAAAATTTATTGGCATAGAGGTGCTGATGAAGAACACGGATTGACTCACGATAATTTCTGTAAATTAAAAAATATGATATTAGTAAAGGGATTTGATAAAAAGTGGTACAGTAGACTAAAGAAGGGAGATGTCATAATTATTGATGATTTGTATCAAGAAGCTAATAAAGAAAAGAATTTCAATAATTTATTTACCAAAATCAGTAAACACGTGGGTGTAACGGTTATTTTTATAACTCAAAATTTATTTCATCAGGGCGGTGCACATAAAACTCGTAATTTAAATGTTCAATATTTGGTCGTTTTTAAAAACCCTAGAGATGCAACAGTTATTGATTTTCTTGCAAGACAGGCATATCCAAATAATCGTAATTTTCTGATAAATGCATTTCAAGATGCTACAAAACAACCTCATGGATATATATTTCTTGATTTCACTCAACAATGTCCTGATGATTTACGAGTGAGAACCGATATTTTCAATAAAGAAGGGTCAATGGTTTATAAACAAAGTTGAAACTATGTTTAACTGATCATGTTTTTGAGAGCGAGAGTTAAAAATTTTGGAAAAGGTACTGAAAAAGAAAAAATTAAAGTTCCACCAACAGTAAAACATCGTAGTTTTCCATTTTTTATTGCATTTTTAAAGACACCGAGCATGAAAAGAATGACTATTTTACACTCATTTCCTAATTATGTTGTCGATGATTTACTTGATATTATACTCAAAGTAGTCGAAGGCAAGACTATAATTAGCAAATCTGACAAAATTATTTTAAAAAAGTACCAAAAACCTCTTTTGACCCTAGTAAATAATAAAAATCGCAAACAAATGAGAAAAATTATATATATAAACAACAAGGAGGGTTTATTGCTGCATCAATACCATTGGCATTATCATTATTAGGCGGAGCAGGTCTATTAAAATCATCATAAACAATGGGTGCTAATCCTTCATTACCTAATTTAAAATTTGATTTCAAATCTTCATGTTGTAATGGAGAAGATATGGACGAACCCAAAAGACGAAGCAGGTTTTGGTGGAGTCGAAAAGTTAAAGAAAAAAGTTCTGAATTCGAAGATGGAAGCCCAGAAGTGGTTATCAAGTCAGCTCGCATACAGTTTGAACAAGCCGATGCTGAAAAGGTTTCCAACAAGACCATATAAAATATTTGGTATTGATGATTTATGGCAAATGGATTTGATGGAAATGATACCATATTCAAAGATTAATAAAGAATACAGGTATATTTTGACATGCATTGATGTTTTCAGCCGTTTTGCTCGAGCAATTCCTACCAAGGCAAAGTCTGCCGAAGAAATATCCAAAGCAATTAAACTCATGTTTAGAGATGGATATCCAAAAAACTTACAAACAGATTTGGGTAAAATATTTGTACTTTATTATTTGAGATCTTTTTATCGGAGACTGGTTCCAGATTACGGAAAATGAAGATCTCCTGGATATTTCCAGAATTTTTGAAAATGGTAAATTTTTTTAATTTTATATATTTTTTAAACATGCATATTTTAGATGTAATTAATAAAGAAATAAATTATGTCTCCGATTGGATAATTATGGAACCCGAAGATGTCCATTAAAAATGTTGGTTTTTTTTTATATTTTATTTTATATGTTAATAATAGTAATGATTTTAATAATATTTATAATTTTTATAATAGTAATAATAATAATAATAATCAGAGGTCAATAGTTAATCCACATTTTATTATTGTTAAGAAAAGGTTTTTAGACCAAATTTCCGAGAACCCTCAAAAGACTAAATTCTTTAATAATAAAATGTTTTCAGTCGTACAAGGAATTCAATTCATTTAATTAAATTTTAAAATAACACCGAAATTTTAGAAAAATATTAAATTATTAAAAAGATCGATTTATTCCAGGTTGATGCACACTTTAAAATTAATAAATAAATTTACGAATTTAAAAATCGATTCTATAATTATATTAGAAAATAAATTTTAATTCAAAAATAACTAATTTGAAAGTTGCACTGGAATTCTTTTTTTTAATGATTTTATTTCTTTATCGATCAATCAAATTTGTGCAATTTATGAATAAACAAGTGTTCGTGAATAAGTATTGTTTGCGCCACGCGATTATCTGTGAATCGCTGAAATGTAAGGACAGACATTAAGGACAGACATGTTTTGTCAACAATCAGTTTCGTTTCATTTATTATGCGAACAAAGGTCAAAATTAAAAATAAAATCTTTAAAAAAAGATCGGCTCGCGATGATCTGTAATAGAAATATTGTTAAAATTAAATTTAAATTATTTTTTAGAAAGTTTTCATAAAAAATAAATACACATAAATTTTGTCTAGTAAATTTAACGGAAAACTAAATTTCAAGTTTTATTCAAGTTTTTTTAAGTATAAAGTTGTTATTTATATAAAGTTATTATCTTTGTTTATTTTTAACAATAATTATAAAAATAAAGCAAATATTCAAGGTAATTTTATTAAAATTATAAATTAATTATTTCATATTTAAAAAATATGCTTTGACTTGTAGAATCTTATTATTTTATGAATATGAAGCGAACATATAAAGTAGAAAACCGAAGCTTCAAATCTGAATGGGAAGAAGACTATGGCTTCATCGACAAGAATGTAAAACCATTGTGACTTATCTGCAAGCAATCGCTCACTCAATATAAAGCTAGCCACTTAAAACGGCATTACGAGCAAAACCAGGGTACAAAAATCTAACTTCAGAACAAAGAAATTAAGTGATTTAAAATCTGAGCTATGTAATCAGCTGACAGTATTGTTGTCGTTCAGTACAGAAGCTAAAGGTTCGACCGAGGCTAGTTTCGCTATATCTTGGAATATGGCTCGTGCAAAACGTCCATATACCGAAGGTGAATTTATTAAGAAAAATATACAGGAAATTGTAAAGATTTTAGATCCGAATAATATAAAATTACATAGATTTATCGATCAAATTACAATTTCACGTCAAACAACTGAACGACATAAAAATTGTTTAGAACGGCTAATAATCGATATATAGAACAGTGTAGCGTTCAGTTTAGCTCTTGACGAATCAAAGGATATTCAAAACAATCCGCCATTAGCGGTATTTATTCGTTATGTGTCTACAGATGTTACAGTAAAAGAAGAATTATTTGATTTAGTAGCACTTAAAGACACAACTCGCGGGATCGATATTAAGAATGTACTTGATACAATATTAGCAAATACTAGTATACCTCTAAAATTACTCATCAGTGTATCACCCGATGGAGCACCTGCATTGTTAGGTAAAAATATAGGTCTCATCGGTCTTTTAAGAAGTGATCCAAAAATTCCAGATTCCTTACCGATTCATTGTTTTATTCACCGCGAATATTTGGTAGCAAAATATTTAAATATGAAAATGTAATGAAAATTGTTCTACAAATTCTCAATTATATCTGAACAAGTTCAAAGAACCATCGCCAATTCAAAAACTTTCTTGAAGTGCTGGATCTGGAAGACCATCCCAATAACTTACATTTTTATTGCCTTGTAAGATGGTTATCCACTTACAATGTTTTAAGCCGTTTCGTAGATTTAATCGGACATTTTACTGATTTCCTTAAAGAAAAGAAAAAGTCTTTTCCACAATTAAATGATAAATTGGTTACATGATTTAATGTTTTTAACTGACATAATGCAACATTTTCAATCGCTCAACAAGGAAAGCAGAAAACTATTGCTTGTCTTACTCAAACAATTTTCAGTTTTAAAAAAAATTGATGCTATTTAAAAATGATTTAACTACAAGAAATCTTAATCATTTTCCGCGGCTGAAAAGTAAATCTTCACAAATCGAAGATCCAAAACTTGAAGAATATCAAGAAAAATTACAAGAATTGATAAACAATTTCCAATTAAGGTTTGGAGATTTAGAAATTTTTAAGACCAATTTTTTTATCAAATTTTTAAGAATAAGATGATTTTATTATGATATTTTTCATATATACGAACCCGATGATTTTTCGAGTCCATTTATTCAGATCAAATATTGATCTGAAGGATTTTTTTTCCTCCAATGTCTCCAAATTTGAAATTAATGGATATTCCAGGGGTGTGGCTTCTATTAGCTTCTCTGCGATTGACCAAATATTGGACGCTACCGAGGATTTCATTGTTCTGGTTAATATTGACCAGCTCATTTAATAAATTAATATAAAATTTTGTTTGCGACATTTATGATAAAGTTTTGAAATCACCATATTTATAATACATATTGTCGTAGATTGTTGTATTTTTGTCATTATGTTTATTTTCAACAATAACTCAATTAGGTTTCGTTTTTTCTTTTGAACATAATCGTTCCCGTAGCGTCGGGGAAATTAGATTTTAAAACTATATAGCGATAATTTACTATGGTAAATTATCGCTATAGTAAAATGACAAATAAAAAATTGAAATAAAATCGATTGAAAAATTGCAACAGAAACAGAAATTAAATTAAGATTTCAACGACAGAATTACCTGGAAAAGATAAACAATTATTAAAGGAAGTTAAACATTATTGAAGATCGCCTTAAAGGAAATTAAAATATCCAAAGAAAGTTACATTCCAATAAACGGTTCAAATCCAATTATTTGAAATAAAAGAAAATAATACTAGTAAGCTGATAAAAATTTTTTAAAAATTACAAGAAAGACGTTGAACACTATTAAAGATCGTTTTTAAAGAAAATCAAAGTATTTAAAGAAAGTTATATTCCAAACAGCGGCTCGAATCGAAACTTCGAAATAGAGAATATAGTATTTTAAAGTTTTTCCTTTTTAGTTAATAAAAGTTATCGTTAAATCACGTTATTTATTGTTAATATTTTTAATTATTGTATATTTGTAGACCCACATTTAAAAACATTTTTGGTAACATACACGGATCCCGATTGTCTCGCCACATTTTTTCATCGGTGACTCTATCGGGCTTTTCAAATCTCCTCTAACACACACGCACCTACTAACACAAATATAATATATACTTTAAGTATAATACTTATAACTATATATATCAGCATACTTATACTAATTACACTTATACGTAAAAACACACGAACATACAATATGCACAACTAATAAAGACATGTGCAATGCAAATGCATAATTAACAATTACATGATAAATACAATTTTTTGTATAAGAATATACTTGCGCATGGTTATATAAATTTTGACAGTCCATAAAACCCTTTAAAATTACTCTTGCGATACTTAAAATTAAATAATGGATTCCATTAATTCTTTAAAACACACATTTTCTAATTTGTCATTATTTCACTTTTTATAACATTTGATAAAAGCAAAGTCGAAAATATGTGCTGCGTAGAATTAATTTTTGATTTAAGGCCAAAATAAAAATAAATGAAATATCTGAATCGTTTTAAATGCACTAATAATTGTACAATAATCTACTAACTTATTTCTGAAAATTGTTAAAATATTATTTTTATCGAGTATTTCTATCTTCTATTTTCAATTAATTATTTAATCCGATAAATCACAATTGATACCATAGTGCATAAAATGTGAATAGTTTTTGTAAAATGAAAATATTGTGAAATAATTATGACAAGGTTTTATGAAATAATGATCAATATTTTATTTACTCAGACTGTCAGAAAATTGTATAATTATTATATCAAATATCTATGAATGTACAAATTTTAATCACTATTTCAAATTTATATAAATTGACGAGAACTAGAACAGAAATTTGAGATATTAGTAAAATCTTATATTCTTTTATCATTTGTCAATTTCCATTTTTACTTTCTTATTTTCATTTCTTATTTTCACTAATTATCAATATTTTGCTTTATATTTAACATGAATTATCACACCGTCTTTAACAAGTATTTTCAAAAAATAGACTAAGTTTATGTTCAATATGCAACAAAATATTGATTTCTAATCTGAAAAGAATTTAAGATAAAGGGAATTGATATTGATAAATAGGTATCATTTTGCAGTGTATTTATTTATAATTATAACAACGCTATAACTAGGAATTTTATTCAATATGTATCATTATTCGTTTGCAGGAAATAATAACTGTAAATCCAAACATTCATGATATGCAATTATTCAGCTTCAAGATGAAAAATCTTTTGCATAAATTTAAAGATTTTATTGTATTTTGTTTCTCAACCGTTAGCTTTATAATTTATTTTTCAATTACTCGTATAAATTTTCGGTTCGAGTAAAACTATCTGGTATCTTAAAGATCAGCAATAGAAAAATGGTTGAAACACACCGATTAACCCCTTCACCATATTTCTTTTATACTTGAATTCACAAAAACTTTTGGATTAAGTATAAATACCAGTATCAGTTGGTTTTCTATCTCTGTCTCATAGTGTTTCTCTTTGCGTTGTATTAACAGATCCAAGAAAGCAAGTGATAATTTTTTCTCTGTTTCCCATGTGAATACAATGTTTTATGTAGACTATTCATATAATTCAAAAACGGATCAACATGCCTCTGATTTTCAAATATAAGAAAAATATCATCAACATAACCGTTTATAAACAGTGGGTTTCATACATTGGAAAGATGCAATTTTCTTTTCTAAGCTTGCTTAAAAAATTTAAGTCATCGTTGGTGCTAAAGGAGAACCCATAGCAACTCCATCTATTTGTTGATACCATTCATTATTGAAAAGAAAATTGATTTTTGAAGTAGCAAATTCAAGAAGTTCACGAAATGCTCTTCCATCCAAAAAAAGATGTTCAGAAATGTTTGTAAAATGAATTTGTTTCCTGCATTGCAAAATATGATAGACAAAGTGTGGATGAAATTATGGTTTCGTTTGATGTTTCTAGTCTGTTTACTAATGTACCATTGGTTGAAAAAATTGAATTATGTTGCTTGTTATGGAATGAAAACCACAGAGGGCTAACATCTATCTAGTTATGTCTCAGAATACTTTTGACATACCTTTCTATTTTTCGTGATTTTTCGTAATTTAGATATAAAAATGCTAAGTTCAAAAACTGTTGATGGAGTCAAAGAAAGGATTATAGAATATGATGAAGTGAAACGAAATATATAGACCGAAAGTATATATACCGTATTTTTCGGACCATAAGGCACACTTAAAATCCTTTCATTTTCTTTCTGACCTTGAACCGATTTTACACAATTAAATTCGAAATACAAAAGTTTCTATAATCTAAAAAGATCCATAAAATTATAGTATAGGAACACAAACTTACCTGTGTGCAAAAATTAATGTTCCGAAAGTTAAAAGTTTTTATATAGGAATTGAGAAAGTGACAGAAAAATAATTTTACATACAAACACAGCATACATAATATAAAATACATGCAAATTTTTTATTGCGTTTTTTATTCCGAAAGTGATCCGGGAATGCTTGATGCCGAAATCACCCAACTGTTAAACACAGACACTGAAGATGAAATATTTGATGGATTTTTGGTAGAGAAATAGAATAAACCAAAAATGTCAGTGTATTGCTTTGTATTTTGTGTGTAACACTGAACAATGTTGTGAGCTATTGTGAAAGAATTGAATAGAGTTGAATAAAGTTTGACTTATCGTTTTTTTGTGTCATTTAATGTGTGCGCCTTATAACACGATGCGCCTTATGATCCGAAAAATACGGTAATTGAAATTCTGCTGTACGGACAATTCAAGTAGAAGTACATAATAAATAATAAAAATAAAATATATAAATATGATTTATTAGACCAGGAGTTCTTGAAACTTTCCGTTAAAGGACTCATTTTAAAAGTGAAAAACTTTGCAACCCACCAGACTAATAAAGTGCAAATAAAATTATTGACTTAGTTTATTGTTTCATATTTGTTTAATTTAGAATTACAAAACTATAGAACAAACTGAATATAACCGAGTAAGAATATTGGTAGTTTATATGCGAATATTGCTTATTTCTTGTACATATTTTCAAGACAATGAATATATTTACAATTATTGCCTTTTTTTTAAATGTTTAAAATTTGTTTTAAAATTCAACATTTTCCAGTTTATAAGATAATTATGTTTATTTATATTTGCATATAAATATGTGAAAATCTTACTTTCATATAACATCCGGCCACTTGCGAAGGTTTCAAAATTCCGAAAGCCGGAAATAGAACAATTGGAATGAGTGATGCCACTGCAATGTGCATGACCTCGGTCACCCAAAATATCGAAACAATTGCTATAATATATCCGCATTGCATTTGCTGATGAGAATAAATTTATTATTAAATTCAATTAATTATTACTTTATTTCCTGTTACGGCCATAGGCAATAATAATAATGGCACAATAATTATTACAAGCGATTTCCAATTTTGTTTCATACATGTCAAGGCGAATGGTTCGGACATTTTATATGAAATTTCAGCGATAGTTAATTGTATTCATGTTCTTAGATTATTAAGTAATGACTTTATTTATTGATTTACCGAATTAATTTATGTATATAAAATATCGAAATTAATTTCATATCAAAATTAAAATATAAATACAGTCGATTCCGCTTAATTGGGACAGTAAATTTAAGATCACAGCACATATTATGTTACACATATTCTCAAGAAAAACTATGTACAAAGAATTTGATATGATGCGTTGTCTCACGGCTGATTCCCGCGGCGCCAAGCCGCACCGATCATATTCAATTACCAATACACCTGGTTCGTGACAACTGTCTCATTTGTTGCTTATTTTTCAGTCACCAATACACCTTGAATTTTCAACAATAGATAACAATTTACCATGTTACGATGATAATGAAGACTGTGAGGATTCAATTGTATTAAATTAAGGAGGTATTAAATCAAAACATGAAAAATTAGACGAAGATGACGATGATGATGATGAGTCACCTGTACCTGTGACTAACCAGAAGGCAAAAAATTGTATGGCCATGTCACAGCGTTGTTTTATACAGGATGGAAATGAAGGGAGCCCTACATCCGCACTGAATATCAGTGCTTATTTTGTACAAGTGAAATGTTACAAAAACAAAAGATAGGCTACACTTGACTCATTTTTGCATTGAATTCAATTGTATGTACCTACCCATTTATTATTTTAATAAGGAAATTTTTTTTTTTCTTAAAAGTTTATTTGTAATTTATATGAAAATTTATATTACCTGTATGTAATTTACAGTTTCCAAAAGTTTATTAAATAAAATTATTGAAAAAAATATGCATTGTTTAATTTTATGTGTGAATTAATGGTTAATGGTCTTAGTTGCCAAAACCAAATCAATGAATTTTAAAAAATGTGAAATTTGCTTAATTAGGACAGCCGCTTAATTGGGACAAAATGCCCGACTCCGGATGTGTCCCAATTAAGCGAAATTGACTGTATTTCATTTTTATTTCATTTTAACTTACTGCGATAATTATTAACTTGTGGTTATCCCTAAGAATTTATTGATCCATTGCCATCTATTAAAAATTGATTTTTAATTATTAAAATAAGTTTTTATTGTAAACGATTGTTTTTCAATCAGTGACTTTCCTTTTCTTTAATGTTTCGCGTTGAAATGTTCTTTTTCTAATTCATTTCAAAGCTTTAAATATTTTATAAATGTTTTTAAAAATGTTTTTAAAAATAACAAATTAATTTTACTTTAATAATAAATTTCTACTTTCAGGACTATTGTAAGGAGTTAGTAAATCTCTATATAAAATTATTATGGTTAAATGGTAGAAGTGAGATCAGTTAGTAGAAATAATTGTTTCTGTTAAATTTTTATATTTAAATTCTATATTAAATTATATCATATTATATTAAATTATATTAAATTAAATCAATTAAATGTATGACCAGTAATTACATTAATATTAATAATTATCACACCTCGGTGTTTAAATACTCTAGTAAACGGCACAATTTTGAAGTTGTTATAAAAATAAATGCTTGAAGAAGACTTGAATTTAATTGCGTTTAACATGGCGACCACGACCACCGATTTATTGATAAGCAGACTATTACCTGAGAAATTTCACAAAGGCGATGATTTAGAAAATTTTATCAAGGATTGTCAAAGGTTTTTTGGCGCGACAAAAACAACAATTAGGATGCAAGTAATATTAACTACAACATTACTTGATAGATCGCTAATGTAAGATTATGAAGGAGCCGAAGGAAAAACTATGGAAGAGAAACTTCGATATGCATTTTCAAAACCGACATCATTAATGGATGATCTAAAACAGTGGTACGCAAACTATGCGCCGCAGCATATTAGTGTGCCGTAAAAGAATTTAAAATGTGCCGCTAATGCGAAAATATTTAGTACGAAAATATATTTTTTTTAGTTATATAATAAAAAAAAGAAGTTAAAATATTTTTTTGTAGTTATTTAATAAAAACAAAGCACTGTCAAGAAGTAACAATAATTGATAAAAGTGACCGTTATTTAATTGAATTTTTTATGGAAAATTCAAATTTGTTTTAAATTTTCCATAGTAGGCTTGCTATTTTTCTTTGAAATTTTTAATACTATGATTGGAATAAAGCCATTCGTAAAAAAATTCAAAATTTATAGTGGGGAAATTTGTAGAACTCATTATTTTGTTTGTATCGTAAGTGAATAGAAGTTATTTAATAAAAACATTATTATTATTATCGATTATTATTAGTAACTGATAAAAATTCCAGATATTTCTTCGATTTGACAAAGGTTATTAATTAATTGGTAGTGATCTAAATTGTTGTTATTCCAAGTAAGTAATTTAATATTTTTTTTCTTAACAGCCATTACTAATTTATTTTAATACAAGGCATCCTTATGGATAAATTTGTATCAAGAACTCAGAAAACTGGACATGAAAATGTCCAAAATCCAAATCCAAAATCAAATGCGAAATCAAACAGTTTGGCAAAGCGCAAATATCAAGACGACTATATTGAAATTGGGTTTATTCCATCAGAAAATGATAGTTCTCTTCCTTTTTGCTTAATTTGCTCAAAAACTCTTGCGAATGAATCAATGGTACCAAGTAAGCTTCATCGACATTTGGAAACAAAACATCCAGAAATGAAGATTAAACCAAAAATGTACTTTTACCACCTCCGAACTAATTTACAAAGGCAGTTAAAACAAATTAAGGTATTTTGTTCGATCCCTAAAAAAGCCCAAATTTCTAGCTATAAAATTGCTCAACTTTTATGCAAAAATAAAAAGTCACATACTGATGCCGAAAAGATTATTTTGCCAGCGTTAGAAATTGCCGTTGAATTAATGTTCGACCATCAAGCAGTCGAATAAATTAAGCAAATTCCGTTGTCAGCTGATACAATTTCTCGAAGAATTCAACACATGTCGCAGGACGTTGACAATCAGATTCATGAGCATTTCGTAGCAAATACAGATGAACTTGAAAAACTTTGGGCGCTTCAAATTGACGAATCAACTGATATCAGTAGCAAAGCTCAGTTGATTGCGTTTCTACGATTCATCAGAGAAGGAAAAATTAAAAACCAATTTTTCTTCTGTAGTGAGCTGACGAAAAATACCACGGGAAAAGATGTTTTTGAGCTGGTTAATCAAAAGGTTCAATCAAAGGGACTCCAATGGGATAACTGTGTTAGTGTCTGCACTGACGGAGCTCCAGCAATGCAAGGACGGAACAAAGGCTTTGTTGCTTATGTTTTGCATCGCAATCCACAAGTAAAAATTGTGCACTGTATGATTCATCGAGAAGTTTTACTTTCAAAAGCTCTGCCCACTCAGCTTCTGCAAACAATGAATGAAGTAATCAAAATAGTGAACTACATCAAGTCAAATCCGCTTCGGACAAGAATATTTACGTCTTTATGTGAGGCAATGGATTCAGATCACAAAAGTTTACTATTTCATACAGAAGTCCGATGGCTCTCGAAGTGGAAAGTGCTTGCTCGTGTTGTCAGTTTGCGAACTGAGATTATTTCCTATTTTTCTACTGAAGGTGGTAAGTTCGAGTTTCTTGAAAGCGATATATGGTGGCTGGAAGTTATTTTTCTGAACGATTTATTTGAAAAATTGAACTTACTTAATTTAAGTCTGCAAGGTGAGAAAGAAAATATGATCACAATTACAGGAAAACTCAAAGCATTCGATGAAAAACTGCAACTTTGGATCAGACAGACAAAAAAAAATAACATTGAATTTTTGCCAGGTGTCCATGCTTCTCAAAATCAGAGCAAAATAATGAACCAAATCTATGAAACATTGCAAAATCTTTTTTCATCTTTCTCCAAATATTTTCCGTCGCTTGATACTTCACAATATGGTTGGGTGATAAATCCATTCACATGCCACAATGATGTGTCTCTGTCTTTGGCAGAAGAAGAAAAACTCATTGAATTGAAAAATGATGTAGTTTTGAAAGCTGCGCTTGCTGAGAAGGACTTGCCAGAATTTTGGATTTTCGTAAAAAGTCAATATCCTGATTTAAGTTTAAAAGCCATCAAATCTCTGCTGCCATTTGGATCCTCATATCTGTGCGAATTCGGATTCTCTGCACTCACAGAGATTAAATCTAAAAAGAGAGAGCGATTGCTAATGTTGGATGATGAGCTGCGAGTTTGTTTAACAAAAATCGAACCACGTATAAAATTTATTTGCGACAAAAAACAAGCGCACTCATCCCATTAAATAAAATATATACATGTAATTTCATTTTATTAAAAAAATTCTATATAAAAGATACATTCTTTCTATTTGTGCCTTGACTTTTTTTTTCTATTTTGTGCCGGGGGTAAAAGGTTTGTGAACCACTGATCTAAAAGAAGCTTTGAGTTATGAACAAGGATCAGATTCAGCCGAAACTTTTATAGAGAAAATTAAAAAGATGACAAAGAAATTAATAGCGCACAAATGGGATGAAGAAGAAATAGAAAAACGCCTGCTTACAAACTGTGTAAGAGATCGAGAAGTTAAAAAAGAGATCGAGATGAAAGATTTGAAAACATCAGAAGAAATAAAAGTGACAATAAAGAAATTAGAAAAGGTAAACAAAATTATGGGCCATATTAATGTTGTGAAGACTTCACCGGTTGTTCAAAACTACAGAAGCTACAGAGATGTTGCTCAAAGAGGAATGGTAAACGGAAATAATAATTTCAAGCAGCGAAACGTCAGTAACCGACAATTGGAATGCTGGACATGCAAGAAAACTGGTCATGTTAGTCTAGAATGCCAAATGAAAAAGAAAATGTCGTGTTTTGCATGCGGAGTTGAAGGCCACGTACGGCGAGAATATTCAACGATTCAATGCCAGAGATGTCACTTACGTGGACATAAAGAGATTGACTGCTATACAAATTTGGAAAGAAGGAAGTTTCAAACTAATTTATTACGGAATCAAACTGAAAATCTCCCCAATCTTGGTACTGTATTATCTATTGACAATCGAATTTATTACAGAATCAAACTGAAAATCTCCCCAATCTTGGTACTGTATTATCTATCGACCATTGAATTAATTACAGAATCTAACGGAAGACCATTCCAATCCTTGTACTGCGTTATCCCTTGACGATCGAATTAATCTCGGAATCAAAGTATTAATTTTCAAAGTATTATTATTTTGGTTTTGGTTAATAAAAGTTTTGGTACGATAAGTATTATTGTTGATTATTAATTTTATTTTTAATTTGTTACTATCTTATTACAAAACACAGTCGATTGTCCCGCCACAAGTTTTAACGGAGACTCTTTCGGGCTCAACAATTTTCTCATTAAATAACAATTCATCGAATAACGACCCCCAAACATAACATTTTCATAACATCCACGAAACTAACAAGTACATACTAACTTAACAATGAGAAACAATAATTATTATGCCCATCGAACCACAAGCTATCAACAAAAGATCATCAATCCAGGAAGAACAATTGCAGCAATTGAAGCTAATGATGAGACGATGCCATTTGAGTATTCAGATGATGCAGAAGACAAATATGAGTATATTCAGCACCCAAAAGTACATGCTTCGACACGGGAGGCAATGATCGGAGCAATATACTAGGTAATTTTGATATTGATGTAAATAATAATGTATAATAATAATGTATATAATGTATATAATAATGTAGAACTTTATGTAATAATATTTATAATTTTAAAAAGTTTCCTTTAAACAATTTTAAATGTTATAGTTAATTTAATGCTGATCGATCTTTAATAAATAATAATAATAATCCTATAAATCAAGAAGAGAATAACGAAATTAAAGAAGCAGAATATAATAATAAAATAGTAAATGAAAAAGTTTATAAATTTATTAAAAAGGCAGAAGATAAATTAGAGAGAAAAGAAATTGGGTGGATTAATGAAATATCAGAAGAGCAAAATATTTTCACTAAAGATGAATGGAAACGACCGAAATTGAGTTATGACAAAATTCAAGGTAGACCGAGTACAACTTTTGAAATTCAGGGCTATAGAATGGAATGCTTACTAGATACAGGAGCAAGAGCAAATGTAATGGCAGAAGCAGTTGTGGAAAAATTAGTGAATGTGAAAATCATAAAAACAGATGAGATGTTAAGATGTGCAAATGATAGTAAATTAGAGACAATCGGAAAAATATATATTGATGTTAGAATTGGTAATACGGAAAGAAAAATAACATTTATAACATTTAAAATAAAATTTATAATTAATAACATTTTAAATATTGTTCCAGATATAATAGGCGGAGTGGAATTGCAGAAAGAGTTTGGAATTGAATTAAACTACATCAAGCAAAATGAAGAAGGATATAATGAATTTGTGTGTGAAATAGAAGCAAGATTTGGGGAAAAGATTACAGATAACGAGAGATGTCAAAAAGCAATAGAAATTCTATGATTAAACGAAAATAAAAGACTGTTAGAGATTGTTAAAAACAATAAAAGTGTTTTTATGGCTAATAACTGGGATATCGGATGTACTGATTTAATTGCACATAAAATCATCACAAAAGAAGGGCCAATTATGATAAAACCCAGAAGATAACCCATCAATTTAGAGGAGAAAATAAATGCTGCTATAAAAAATTTAGAAAATAATGATATCATAAGAAGATGTAATTCACCTTGGAATACGCCGTTAGTATGCGTGTGGAAAAAAGACAAAAAAGATATCAGACTGTTTAGATTTTAGACAGCTTAATAAGATTACTGAAAGACAAGCTTTTCCTATGCCGAATGTAGAAGAAATTCTAGATACATTACATGGATCTAAGTACTTTAGTTCTATAGACCTTGGGAACGCTTATTATCAGGTGAAATTGGACATAGAATCGCAAGAAAAGACAGCATTTTCTACTAAAGAAGGGCAATTTTGTTTTAATAGAATGCCTTTTGGCATTGCGGCGGCACCGGGTACATTCCAAGAATTAATGACGAAAATATTGAAAGATCTATGGAAAGAAGGAGTTATGGTGTATTTAGACGATATTTTAATTTTTACAAGAACAATTGAAGAACATTACAATGTGTTTGGAGAAGTTCTAGAGAAAATACGGGAAGCTAAATTGAGAATCGATCCAGAAAAATGTCAGTTATTAAAGAGCGAAGTAAAGTTTTTAGGGCACATTATTAACAGTCAGGGGATTCGGACAGATCAAAGTAAAATTGAGGCTATTAAATCATTTCAGAGGCCTAAGTGTATAAAGAATTTGAGAAGCTTTTTAGGTATATGTAACTATTATCGGAGATTTATTAAGGAATATGCAACAAAATCAAGAACGCTAGAAAGCATATGTGGAAGCAATAGTGAAAAAATAATCTGGACTGAGGAATGTGAGAAAGCTTTGGAAGAAATGAAAATGGCGTTGACTACAGCGCCAATTCTCGTATTCCCCGATTTCAAGAAAGAATTCATATTAGATACAGACGCAAGCTTTGATACAATTGGAGCTGTATTATCACAAAGAGATGAAATGGGGCATGAACACGTTATTGCATATGGATCCCATGCAATGAGTAGCCATGAAAGAGGATATTGTATAACACGAAAAGAGCTTTTGGCTATATATTATTTCTATCGCCATTTCAACCATTATTTATACGGTAAACGGTTTGTTTTGCGCACTGATCATAAAGCAATAACTTTTATGTTAACGACAAAGAAGCCGATAACAGCACAGTTCCAAACGTGGATAAATTACTTGAGCAGTTTAGACATAAAAATGGAGTTCAGAAAAGGTACGGCGCATACGAATGCAGATATGCTGTCTAGAAATACTTGCGGCAAATGTGTGCAATGTTTGATGGACCATGATAACCCCAAATCAGGGCGATTAAAAACTAGATTGTTAACATTGATGACCGAAAATAATGGAAATGAATGGCAAAGAGATAATGCAGAAATACAAGATATAAAAGATCAAATAAATGAAAGGAAAAATAATAAATATATGTTAAAAGGAAATATTATCTATACCAATCAAAACAAAATATGGATACCAGAAACAAAAAGACGAGAAATGATTAAGGAAACACATTCATTATTATGCCACGCAGGAGTAGAAAAAGTTATGAAATATATTAGGAACAATTTTGATATGGAAGATTTGTTAAATGAAGTAAAAGAGACTATTTCAATATGTGAAGCATGCCAGAAAAACAAAGTTTTAACTTCAAAAGAAAAAACCCAAGTAAATCAAGCTTCAGAACCTATAGAGAAAATATATATGGATATTTGCGGTCCATTAAGAGAAACCTTCAGAAGAGAAAAATATATTTGTGCAATAATCGATCATTACAGTAAATACATATCTCTAACTCCTATTAGAAAGCAACATGAAAATACAATAAAGGCAGTTTTGTTAAATAATTGGATATTGAAATTTGGAGCCCCTAAGGAACTACATGTTGATTGTGGAAAAAATTTCGAAACAAATAGCATTAAAGAACTAGCAAAGGCAGCAGGAATTGAGTTGATATTTTCGAGTCCGTATCATCATAATACTAATGGTGTAATTGAAAGACAATTTCGTACTATAAGAGACTAAATTAACGCGTCACTCAGAGAAGGAGTTAAAAAAAGCTGGGCAGAATTAATACCTGATATAGAATACGTTTTAAATGCGACAGCTCAAAAAACTACTGGAGTGAGTCCGGCAGAATTATATTTGGAAGAAAGATTAATAGATCGCAATGGCATAGTAATAATGAAGTGGATAGAAATGAAATCATGCGGAAATTAGAGGCTAAAAGACAGCAAGCGAAAGAAATTGGCACAACTAGGAACTTAGAAGTGGGGGACAAAGTATTGGTGAAACAAGAAATTAGAAACACAGATCACGAGAGATATAAAGGACCATACACAGTAATAAAACGATATCATGAAAGAAGTTATTTATTAACAGACCAAAACGGGAGAAAAATAACGAGGAATATAGAAAAATTAAAGCATTTTAAAGAAGGGGGGATGTAAGGAGTTAGTAAATCTCTATATAAAATTATTATGGTTAAATGGTAGAAGTGAGATCAGTTAGTAGAAATAATTATTTCTGTTAAATTTTTATATTTAAATTCTATATTAAATTATATCATATTATATTAAATTATATTAAATTAAATCAATTAAATGTATGACCAGTAATTACATTAATATTAATAATTATCACACCTCGGTGTTTAAATACTCTAGTAAACGGCACAATTTTGAAGTTGTTATAAAAATAAATGCTTGAAGAAGACTTGAATTTAATTGCGTTTAACATGGCGACCACGACCACCGATTTATTGATAAGCAGACTATTACCTGAGAAATTTCACAAAGGCGATGATTTAGAAAATTTTATCAAGGATTGTCAAAGGTTTTTTGGCGCGACAAAAACAACAATTAGGATGCAAGTAATATTAACTACAACATTACTTGATAGATCGCTAATGTAAGATTATGAAGGAGCCGAAGGAAAAACTATGGAAGAGAAACTTCGATATGCATTTTCAAAACCGACATCATTAATGGATGATCTAAAACAGTGGTACGCAAACTATGCGCCGCAGCATATTAGTGTGCCGTAAAAGAATTTAAAATGTGCCGCTAATGCGAAAATATTTAGTACGAAAATATATTTTTTTTAGTTATATAATAAAAAAAAGAAGTTAAAATATTTTTTTGTAGTTATTTAATAAAAACAAAGCACTGTCAAGAAGTAACAATAATTGATAAAAGTGACCGTTATTTAATTGAATTTTTTATGGAAAATTCAAATTTGTTTTAAATTTTCCATAGTAGGCTTGCTATTTTTCTTTGAAATTTTTAATACTATGATTGGAATAAAGCCATTCGTAAAAAAATTCAAAATTTATAGTGGGGAAATTTGTAGAACTCATTATTTTGTTTGTATCGTAAGTGAATAGAAGTTATTTAATAAAAACATTATTATTATTATCGATTATTATTAGTAACTGATAAAAATTCCAGATATTTCTTCGATTTGACAAAGGTTATTAATTAATTGGTAGTGATCTAAATTGTTGTTATTCCAAGTAAGTAATTTAATATTTTTTTTCTTAACAGCCATTACTAATTTATTTTAATACAAGGCATCCTTATGGATAAATTTGTATCAAGAACTCAGAAAACTGGACATGAAAATGTCCAAAATCCAAATCCAAAATCAAATGCGAAATCAAACAGTTTGGCAAAGCGCAAATATCAAGACGACTATATTGAAATTGGGTTTATTCCATCAGAAAATGATAGTTCTCTTCCTTTTTGCTTAATTTGCTCAAAAACTCTTGCGAATGAATCAATGGTACCAAGTAAGCTTCATCGACATTTGGAAACAAAACATCCAGAAATGAAGATTAAACCAAAAATGTACTTTTACCACCTCCGAACTAATTTACAAAGGCAGTTAAAACAAATTAAGGTATTTTGTTCGATCCCTAAAAAAGCCCAAATTTCTAGCTATAAAATTGCTCAACTTTTATGCAAAAATAAAAAGTCACATACTGATGCCGAAAAGATTATTTTGCCAGCGTTAGAAATTGCCGTTGAATTAATGTTCGACCATCAAGCAGTCGAATAAATTAAGCAAATTCCGTTGTCAGCTGATACAATTTCTCGAAGAATTCAACACATGTCGCAGGACGTTGACAATCAGATTCATGAGCATTTCGTAGCAAATACAGATGAACTTGAAAAACTTTGGGCGCTTCAAATTGACGAATCAACTGATATCAGTAGCAAAGCTCAGTTGATTGCGTTTCTACGATTCATCAGAGAAGGAAAAATTAAAAACCAATTTTTCTTCTGTAGTGAGCTGACGAAAAATACCACGGGAAAAGATGTTTTTGAGCTGGTTAATCAAAAGGTTCAATCAAAGGGACTCCAATGGGATAACTGTGTTAGTGTCTGCACTGACGGAGCTCCAGCAATGCAAGGACGGAACAAAGGCTTTGTTGCTTATGTTTTGCATCGCAATCCACAAGTAAAAATTGTGCACTGTATGATTCATCGAGAAGTTTTACTTTCAAAAGCTCTGCCCACTCAGCTTCTGCAAACAATGAATGAAGTAATCAAAATAGTGAACTACATCAAGTCAAATCCGCTTCGGACAAGAATATTTACGTCTTTATGTGAGGCAATGGATTCAGATCACAAAAGTTTACTATTTCATACAGAAGTCCGATGGCTCTCGAAGTGGAAAGTGCTTGCTCGTGTTGTCAGTTTGCGAACTGAGATTATTTCCTATTTTTCTACTGAAGGTGGTAAGTTCGAGTTTCTTGAAAGCGATATATGGTGGCTGGAAGTTATTTTTCTGAACGATTTATTTGAAAAATTGAACTTACTTAATTTAAGTCTGCAAGGTGAGAAAGAAAATATGATCACAATTACAGGAAAACTCAAAGCATTCGATGAAAAACTGCAACTTTGGATCAGACAGACAAAAAAAAATAACATTGAATTTTTGCCAGGTGTCCATGCTTCTCAAAATCAGAGCAAAATAATGAACCAAATCTATGAAACATTGCAAAATCTTTTTTCATCTTTCTCCAAATATTTTCCGTCGCTTGATACTTCACAATATGGTTGGGTGATAAATCCATTCACATGCCACAATGATGTGTCTCTGTCTTTGGCAGAAGAAGAAAAACTCATTGAATTGAAAAATGATGTAGTTTTGAAAGCTGCGCTTGCTGAGAAGGACTTGCCAGAATTTTGGATTTTCGTAAAAAGTCAATATCCTGATTTAAGTTTAAAAGCCATCAAATCTCTGCTGCCATTTGGATCCTCATATCTGTGCGAATTCGGATTCTCTGCACTCACAGAGATTAAATCTAAAAAGAGAGAGCGATTGCTAATGTTGGATGATGAGCTGCGAGTTTGTTTAACAAAAATCGAACCACGTATAAAATTTATTTGCGACAAAAAACAAGCGCACTCATCCCATTAAATAAAATATATACATGTAATTTCATTTTATTAAAAAAATTCTATATAAAAGATACATTCTTTCTATTTGTGCCTTGACTTTTTTTTTCTATTTTGTGCCGGGGGTAAAAGGTTTGTGAACCACTGATCTAAAAGAAGCTTTGAGTTATGAACAAGGATCAGATTCAGCCGAAACTTTTATAGAGAAAATTAAAAAGATGACAAAGAAATTAATAGCGCACAAATGGGATGAAGAAGAAATAGAAAAACGCCTGCTTACAAACTGTGTAAGAGATCGAGAAGTTAAAAAAGAGATCGAGATGAAAGATTTGAAAACATCAGAAGAAATAAAAGTGACAATAAAGAAATTAGAAAAGGTAAACAAAATTATGGGCCATATTAATGTTGTGAAGACTTCACCGGTTGTTCAAAACTACAGAAGCTACAGAGATGTTGCTCAAAGAGGAATGGTAAACGGAAATAATAATTTCAAGCAGCGAAACGTCAGTAACCGACAATTGGAATGCTGGACATGCAAGAAAACTGGTCATGTTAGTCTAGAATGCCAAATGAAAAAGAAAATGTCGTGTTTTGCATGCGGAGTTGAAGGCCACGTACGGCGAGAATATTCAACGATTCAATGCCAGAGATGTCACTTACGTGGACATAAAGAGATTGACTGCTATACAAATTTGGAAAGAAGGAAGTTTCAAACTAATTTATTACGGAATCAAACTGAAAATCTCCCCAATCTTGGTACTGTATTATCTATTGACAATCGAATTTATTACAGAATCAAACTGAAAATCTCCCCAATCTTGGTACTGTATTATCTATCGACCATTGAATTAATTACAGAATCTAACGGAAGACCATTCCAATCCTTGTACTGCGTTATCCCTTGACGATCGAATTAATCTCGGAATCAAAGTATTAATTTTCAAAGTATTATTATTTTGGTTTTGGTTAATAAAAGTTTTGGTACGATAAGTATTATTGTTGATTATTAATTTTATTTTTAATTTGTTACTATCTTATTACAAAACACAGTCGATTGTCCCGCCACAAGTTTTAACGGAGACTCTTTCGGGCTCAACAATTTTCTCATTAAATAACAATTCATCGAATAACGACCCCCAAACATAACATTTTCATAACATCCACGAAACTAACAAGTACATACTAACTTAACAATGAGAAACAATAATTATTATGCCCATCGAACCACAAGCTATCAACAAAAGATCATCAATCCAGGAAGAACAATTGCAGCAATTGAAGCTAATGATGAGACGATGCCATTTGAGTATTCAGATGATGCAGAAGACAAATATGAGTATATTCAGCACCCAAAAGTACATGCTTCGACACGGGAGGCAATGATCGGAGCAATATACTAGGTAATTTTGATATTGATGTAAATAATAATGTATAATAATAATGTATATAATGTATATAATAATGTAGAACTTTATGTAATAATATTTATAATTTTAAAAAGTTTCCTTTAAACAATTTTAAATGTTATAGTTAATTTAATGCTGATCGATCTTTAATAAATAATAATAATAATCCTATAAATCAAGAAGAGAATAACGAAATTAAAGAAGCAGAATATAATAATAAAATAGTAAATGAAAAAGTTTATAAATTTATTAAAAAGGCAGAAGATAAATTAGAGAGAAAAGAAATTGGGTGGATTAATGAAATATCAGAAGAGCAAAATATTTTCACTAAAGATGAATGGAAACGACCGAAATTGAGTTATGACAAAATTCAAGGTAGACCGAGTACAACTTTTGAAATTCAGGGCTATAGAATGGAATGCTTACTAGATACAGGAGCAAGAGCAAATGTAATGGCAGAAGCAGTTGTGGAAAAATTAGTGAATGTGAAAATCATAAAAACAGATGAGATGTTAAGATGTGCAAATGATAGTAAATTAGAGACAATCGGAAAAATATATATTGATGTTAGAATTGGTAATATGGAAAGAAAAATAACATTTATAACATTTAAAATAAAATTTATAATTAATAACATTTTAAATATTGTTCCAGATATAATAGGCGGAGTGGAATTGCAGAAAGAGTTTGGAATTGAATTAAACTACATCAAGCAAAATGAAGAAGGATATAATGAATTTGTGTGTGAAATAGAAGCAAGATTTGGGGAAAAGATTACAGATAACGAGAGATGTCAAAAAGCAATAGAAATTCTATGATTAAACGAAAATAAAAGACTGTTAGAGATTGTTAAAAACAATAAAAGTGTTTTTATGGCTAATAACTGGGATATCGGATGTACTGATTTAATTGCACATAAAATCATCACAAAAGAAGGGCCAATTATGATAAAACCCAGAAGATAACCCATCAATTTAGAGGAGAAAATAAATGCTGCTATAAAAAATTTAGAAAATAATGATATCATAAGAAGATGTAATTCACCTTGGAATACGCCGTTAGTATGCGTGTGGAAAAAAGACAAAAAAGATATCAGACTGTTTAGATTTTAGACAGCTTAATAAGATTACTGAAAGACAAGCTTTTCCTATGCCGAATGTAGAAGAAATTCTAGATACATTACATGGATCTAAGTACTTTAGTTCTATAGACCTTGGGAACGCTTATTATCAGGTGAAATTGGACATAGAATCGCAAGAAAAGACAGCATTTTCTACTAAAGAAGGGCAATTTTGTTTTAATAGAATGCCTTTTGGCATTGCGGCGGCACCGGGTACATTCCAAGAATTAATGACGAAAATATTGAAAGATCTATGGAAAGAAGGAGTTATGGTGTATTTAGACGATATTTTAATTTTTACAAGAACAATTGAAGAACATTACAATGTGTTTGGAGAAGTTCTAGAGAAAATACGGGAAGCTAAATTGAGAATCGATCCAGAAAAATGTCAGTTATTAAAGAGCGAAGTAAAGTTTTTAGGGCACATTATTAACAGTCAGGGGATTCGGACAGATCAAAGTAAAATTGAGGCTATTAAATCATTTCAGAGGCCTAAGTGTATAAAGAATTTGAGAAGCTTTTTAGGTATATGTAACTATTATCGGAGATTTATTAAGGAATATGCAACAAAATCAAGAACGCTAGAAAGCATATGTGGAAGCAATAGTGAAAAAATAATCTGGACTGAGGAATGTGAGAAAGCTTTGGAAGAAATGAAAATGGCGTTGACTACAGCGCCAATTCTCGTATTCCCAGATTTCAAGAAAGAATTCATATTAGATACAGACGCAAGCTTTGATACAATTGGAGCTGTATTATCACAAAGAGATGAAATGGGGCATGAACACGTTATTGCATATGGATCCCATGCAATGAGTAGCCATGAAAGAGGATATTGTATAACACGAAAAGAGCTTTTGGCTATATATTATTTCTATCGCCATTTCAACCATTATTTATACGGTAAACGGTTTGTTTTGCGCACTGATCATAAAGCAATAACTTTTATGTTAACGACAAAGAAGCCGATAACAGCACAGTTCCAAACGTGGATAAATTACTTGAGCAGTTTAGACATAAAAATGGAGTTCAGAAAAGGTACGGCGCATACGAATGCAGATATGCTGTCTAGAAATACTTGCGGCAAATGTGTGCAATGTTTGATGGACCATGATAACCCCAAATCAGGGCGATTAAAAACTAGATTGTTAACATTGATGACCGAAAATAATGGAAATGAATGGCAAAGAGATAATGCAGAAATACAAGATATAAAAGATCAAATAAATGAAAGGAAAAATAATAAATATATGTTAAAAGGAAATATTATCTATACCAATCAAAACAAAATATGGATACCAGAAACAAAAAGACGAGAAATGATTAAGGAAACACATTCATTATTATGCCACGCAGGAGTAGAAAAAGTTATGAAATATATTAGGAACAATTTTGATATGGAAGATTTGTTAAATGAAGTAAAAGAGACTATTTCAATATGTGAAGCATGCCAGAAAAACAAAGTTTTAACTTCAAAAGAAAAAACCCAAGTAAATCAAGCTTCAGAACCTATAGAGAAAATATATATGGATATTTGCGGTCCATTAAGAGAAACCTTCAGAAGAGAAAAATATATTTGTGCAATAATCGATCATTACAGTAAATACATATCTCTAACTCCTATTAGAAAGCAAGATGAAAATACAATAAAGGCAGTTTTGTTAAATAATTGGATATTGAAATTTGGAGCCCCTAAGGAACTACATGTTGATTGTGGAAAAAATTTCGAAACAAATAGCATTAAAGAACTAGCAAAGGCAGCAGGAATTGAGTTGATATTTTCGAGTCCGTATCATCATAATACTAATGGTGTAATTGAAAGACAATTTCGTACTATAAGAGACTAAATTAACGCGTCACTCAGAGAAGGAGTTAAAAAAAGCTGGGCAGAATTAATACCTGATATAGAATACGTTTTAAATGCGACAGCTCAAAAAACTACTGGAGTGAGTCCGGCAGAATTATATTTGGAAGAAAGATTAATAGATCGCAATGGCATAGTAATAATGAAGTGGATAGAAATGAAATCATGCGGAAATTAGAGGCTAAAAGACAGCAAGCGAAAGAAATTGGCACAACTAGGAACTTAGAAGTGGGGGACAAAGTATTGGTGAAACAAGAAATTAGAAACACAGATCACGAGAGATATAAAGGACCATACACAGTAATAAAACGATATCATGAAAGAAGTTATTTATTAACAGACCAAAACGGGAGAAAAATAACGAGGAATATAGAAAAATTAAAGCATTTTAAAGAAGGGGGGATGTAAGGAGTTAGTAAATCTCTATATAAAATTATTATGGTTAAATGGTAGAAGTGAGATCAGTTAGTAGAAATAATTATTTCTGTTAAATTTTTATATTTAAATTCTATATTAAATTATATCATATTATATTAAATTATATTAAATTAAATCAATTAAATGTATGACCAGTAATTACATTAATATTAATAATTATCATGCCTCGGTGTTTAAATACTCTAGTAAACGGCACAATTTTGAAGTTGTTATAAAAATAAATGCTTGAAGAAGACTTGAATTTTATTGCGTCTAACAGCTATCATTGGTGAATCTGTCGAATAGAGCCCTACCCGGTTGCCCCAGCCCATGTTAATTCATTATATAACATATAATTTGCTAATTACATATTTGTCTAGGTATGTAAAGCCGTAACGCTACATTCGAATATTCTCAAAAAAATATTGTCATTTTTGACGGGTTATAGCTAATTTGATATAAACTGGCATTGCAACAAAAGAATACTATAAAAGTAATTATAATAAACTGCAGCTTCTATTATATTTTAATTTCGTATTATTGTTCAGAATTGCATAGTGTTGTTATAACTTATAGGGTTTTACCCAAATACTACAAATTGAAATAATAATTTCAAAACCTTATTTTTCGCGCTTTTATTATAGCAAATGTAGAAACGAGTTCCATCAGTTCAATGTCTCTAACAATATCATAATCATTGATAGAGTAGCTAGTTGATCAAGTCTATCTTGTAGCGTGGACATTTGCAAATATGCTTTTATCAATTTGTACTTGAAACGTTTCGCTTACAATTAGCTATAGTTGGAAGTGTCAAGAAGATTCGAACAGTAATAGCTATTTGCTAAATTAATTTTCAATAAGAAGTTTAATGCATCTTGTGGTGATATACCCCTAGAAACTCGTCTTAAAATGGCTTCCAATTCCCTGTTTAAACTGCATCAATATCTTTGGAGTCTTTGTGTTGCAAAGCTTGCTCAAAATTCAAGCAACTTTGCATAGTTTCATTTCTGGTTTTATTCAGTAAATTGTGAATATCAGAGAGGAAACCAAACATTGAAATAATTTTCTGGATCATAGTAAATCTTTCTTCAGCCGATTGTGCTGTTGTGTTAAGAACGATGATGTAAAAGTTTACTTTGGGTATATTTTTTAGATCTTGGATAGATTCGTCATCTTTTCCAAATGAAAATTTTTTCTTCTTTATTCTGATGTTGGTTGGTTATGGTTCAAAAACTACTTGTATTTCTAAATCTCCTGCAATGTAAAAGTATTTTTTCAAACTAGGTGTTACTGTTACTGTTGACAAGAATCTTTTTTTCTCCTATTTCATTGATATCAATATGTATATCCAATTCCTTTTGAAGTTGTTTACTAGTCATGTTGATCTCAAACAAAATGCCACACCACACAACCAGGCAAACGAGAAATTTGAAACTATAAATGGCTTTTTTAGAAGCTCGTAAATTTATTCATGATGTATATGTACCTGTTAAATTTGTGTCATTTGAAATCTCTACCACGGCAGCGTGTATTTCACCAAATTGATAATGAAAAAGTCAATTTGACTTTCCATCTTGTTTCAGTCAGCAGTTAAATAGTGAAATTATAAATATGGCAATTTAAATTTCACTACGAAGTCGATGCCGAAAAAAATTCATAAACACGTTTCCTAGACCAAAGAAATCTATTGTCTCTAATCACCATCAATAACAACCAAATTTGAGGAATTCGCATTGTAAGGAACAAGCAATGCTCGGAACGAACATCTAAAATTCTAAAGCTCGATCAGTCAAGATTCCAATCGCCACTAGAATTTTTTATACCAACTACACTAAACAAAGTAGAAAGGCTAATCGGATTTTGCCCATTATGCCAAATGGTAACCCCAGTGCTCCCAAAAGACATTTCTTCTCGCAGAGGAAGGAAATAAATTAAACAGCGACCAAAATATGAATACAATCGCAATTAAAATGGTAAATCAGCTGAAAATCGAATTATAAAACGCATCTTTATATACACACAATTTGGAGCAGCCCATTTATAAGAAACTGATGCTGCAAATACCTCATTAGGAGGTACACTGTCCGGGAAGGGTGTTATGTGGCATTTTATTCATTAGTACTTACCCAAGCAGAGAAATATCAATCTATTTTCTGTACTTTATTTCAATATATGTATAAACTAAGGATTCGTAGCTTTAATCGTTGATTACAAAACTAAATCAAAAGTAAATAACGAGAAAATCACGAGGTGGCCTTTCGAACTGCCAGAATTTAGCTACAATATCAAGTACCCTTTCATGAAAAGAAACTTTTCCAACTGATACGATGTCCAGATGTGCTGCGTCACATAACCTAGATGTCACTTTAAAGCCTGTTTGGTTTGTCATGCCATCCCAGTATCTCTAGACTAAATCACTATTGTAAAAGCGGAAATTTAAACTTCACATTGGATGAAATAAGAACAGTTAATCAATATCCATGGAATATCATCTGTCAGTCAATTATTTACAGTTGATAATTCCTTGTATGCTGATTGATTGCGCTTGGTTGAGTTGGGAAATTTTAATTTAAATTACACTTTGCTCATCTACCTTCCGCATAAATGTTGACTTTACCGATTCGGCGCAGTCTTCTAATATTTTGATAGGACAAATGTATCTATGAACTTACTCTCGTCACCCAATAAAATCTAGGGACAGTAAGGTGACTAGTTTCTGAACCTGTATGGTATTGTAGTGTAAGGATAACTTCTGCCATGATAAAATATTTACAAATTACGTATAAAATAAAATTTAATCATCCAAATGAAATTATTTATATTAAAATTAAATAAAATATCTTACTTGAAGTAGCTACTCGTACAGTCCGAGAGTCGTAGACAAGATTATTCGTAAAAATTGAAATTACTATTTAATTTGATTAAATTGATTATGAATAATTATTTGTATATTTGTTTCAAATGACTAAAAACATCTTTAATCTATAAAAATCAATATATTTATAGAAACACACAAACTTGCCTTGGTCCTGTTTTATAATTTTGCATTGAATAAAAACTTAAAATTTTATTTTTTGGAGAATGACTGACAAATGAAATTTGTTAATTTAATGCCAAAACTCCATTGAATTCAATATTACTACTCTAGTTTTCCATAAAATCAAGAAATTTGTGCTCTTGTCCATTCTTGGCCCGTGATCTTTTAAACACCATCAACCAGTCAAACTTTAGACCGACTCACAATCTGTATGAATGTCTAATCATGTTTATATGTTACTTTTTTCAAGAGCTATAGCCATTTGAGCCAGCGCGTTCACAGAATTTTTGCAAAAGGTTTTTTTGAAATTTTGACCATGACGTAACGTGTTTGACATGCTGATGAACAAATACCATGAGATATAACAGAGTATGAAGCATCATCTTGTATCATGACTCAAGCCCAATTAGACCAATGATTCATACCAAAGTGAACCAGCGTTCTCACACCTATATACCATTATTCAATTATTACTTTACAGAATTAACCACACAAAAACACCAATTAATTTTTGCGGACTTTTATATTTCTAATGAGGGAAAAAATTCATATTCTTGTAAAAGGGTTGGGAAAAACTGCTTTATACTTTTCTCATAAAAAATTTATATATGTATATATTTCTTTACTTTCAACAGTTTCAATTGAAATGTAATACCACCGAAAAGAACTTCACTCCATTATAAACATTCGAGACGCAACGCATTCTGAGTTTCAAATGAGATCTAAACTTATTTATACAGATGCGAATTTTACTAAAATATTCAAAATTCAAATCTCAATTTTAAATTTCATCATGACTTTGATTTGATTTTACCTATCTGTCAACGCATACTTGCTCAGGTTCAGATGCCGGCACAAATATGTTAATTTCATTATTAGTATTAATTCAATGTAGCCATTATTTTTGATCAGAAAATTAGGACCTCAAAAATGAAGGCTCTTAGGTATATTAAGTTATATTGGGAAACACTCCTGATGATCTTGGTACCCTTATTGCTATCACCTTTAGCGATTTCCGGAAATAAAGTATATTAGAATTTGATTTTGAACTAATAACTAGAGGTCTATTTATTATTCTTAATTAGCCTATGCAGTGCGCTTATGTCGTTTCAGTAGTAGCTATATTTTGGATAACAGAGGTCTTGAATCTGCCGGTGACATCGTTAATACCAATAGTCCTCTTTCCGGCGTTTGGGATTTTGACACCTAAAATGATAGCTGCTTGTTATATGAAAGTAAGAGAATAAAGGTGATATTGTAAATATTAGTTGCTTCTATATTTAAAAGAAAATTATTGGATTCAATTTTGATTTTAATATTAAAAATAAGTCCGTTTTCTAACTTTACATTTATTATTGCTATCTGATGTCTGTAAGCAATTTTAAATAAAAATTATAAACTAAAAATAAAAATAAAATTAAGGTACAACTTGTATCAAATATTTTATAAATGTTACGGTGTAAATTTACCTTTATAATAAAGGTAAACATGCGCGTACGCAGGGGGGGGGGGGGGTTACTAGGGGTTTAACCCCCCCCCCCCCTATGATTCCAACAACAATATAAAAAACTATAATTAATAAATATATAAACTTAAAACAATTTAAGAAATATTCCGAATGCCGATATATATATATATATATATATATATATACCTATATATATATATATATATATATATATATATATATATATAAATAACCCCCTTTCTATATATATAAAAATAATATATATAAAACCCCCCATGGATTCATCCTGCGTACGCGCCTGAACGTAAATATTAAATCAGAACATTAATAACCTTTTTTGCATATTGATCAAATTAATAATTTAACTATTAACAATTTATATATTTTTATTAAGTTTTCGATTATGGATAAATATATTATATTTAATGATAAATGTAAAGTTGATTTATAATCGAAAATAAAACGAAGGTAATAAAATTATGTAAACAATAAATATATAAAAAACGCCAAACAAACAAAATATATTTCAAAAAAATTATCCTCATCATTAGTCTACCATCATAATCTATGATAACAGTTATACGGAGACAATAGTGACGTAACAGTTATGATTAAACAAATTAATTAAATAATATCAATAAATTCGTTGCTGATTGAATGTTAATTGGGGAATATGATTTAATCGATAATTTTTTCAAGTAATTCCTCACCAACCTAAAGTAAGTAATTCTGTAGTTTTCATGTTTAAATTAAAATTTGATTTGTATTAATATTAATGTTCACAATTTTTAGCATATCGAGTATTAAATTGAGACACTGGTAGTCGAAGATTTTGTTCTTTTTCCTTCGTCTCTCTCATTGACTTTGTATTCAGTAGTTATTTTTCATGTGAAAAGATTTTTTTTAATATTTTTATAAATATTAATATAGGTTAAACATGCACCGTTACTATCCACATTAATTTCACCAGTAAAATCTTTTATTCCTTTGGTCACCTTTGATCTGGATTTGTTCTCTTTTCTTTAAAATTATACATCATATTCTTTCCTTATTTAACACAAGTTGGACTTAAAGCGATAGTGAAAATAAATAAAATACAGTATTTATTTGGTTGATGTTTTGGGTGTCCAAAGATTTACATGTAGTTGGTGAAAATACATTCTGTATTCTGCATTTCTTAAATATATATAGTTAGATATAATATTAATTATTAATAATAAATTTCATCATTATGATTTATATCATATTAACCCATTAAGGCCCAATTTTTTTTACAGAAATAGTTTTAATTGGTCATTAAAACGAAGTAAAAGTTACCAAACACATTTTTTTATCTACATGTAAAGATAAAGTTGATAATATCGGTTCTAGTCAAAATGTCTTAAAGGTAACTAAACAAATTAATATTATGGACATTAAAAATATAAACAATAGAGTCGTCATTTGACTACCATGGATACTAATGAGTTAATAATTATTAGTATTTTACTTATTTATGAAGTTAATAACTCTAACTTTCAAGTGTTCCTTAATATTGTTGTTTTATTATTGTTAAAGTCCGTACTGACTCTGACTCCTCGTGCTGTTTGTTTCAATTATTAAAATAAAAGTCAATATAATTCTATACAATTTTGTCAACTACACTCATCTAATCTGCACTCTCCTATGAAAACTTATGTATGTAACCTAACGAAATACTGTCTTTCTTGATTTTGAATATGATTTTTCTTTTTATAAATCTGATTTGAAAATTTTCAAATAACTTCTCTTTTTTCCTTATCAGGAATCTTTGAGTGACTTTTTTATGCTTCGATTAAAATGACACTTGACTACCAATGTCGTTTATTTTTATACTGGTTTTCTTCCTGCGATTTTTGTATTTAAATAATCAAATTAGCCATTGACTAAAATTTACCTTTGCTCATAAATCTCGTTTCATTAATTCAAAACTTTAAATATTCTTTTATTTACCACTAGGGTTTTACACATAGCTAATAAATTTTTATTTATTTTTAAAATATATTTTATTTTCGAATCTTTTTCTGAGGACTCCCATTGGTTTTATATTATGGTATCTGTATTCGTCGCATAATTTTCTATTCATACATACACGTCAATTTTGAATCTTTATAAGTTTTGGCATTTTATCGATTTGCACATTTAAATTTATTTTGAACTGCTCCATTTATTTTGTGTAACCACAACAAAGAGACTCTTTAATCCTTCATTATATTACGACGGAGTTTAAAGAAATAATTCAAAATAAGAGAATAATTATCAATCTAATAGTTAATTAATTTTTGAATAACGTAATTTTTTCTTCAAATATTTTGAAAATGAGTTAATTAACATTTATTTATTGACAATTATTTATGAATAACTTATAATTAAAAATATACTTCAAATTGTGAACAATTTTATGAAACGTGTGACGTTTACTTAGCCTTTGAGCATTGGATACTTGACGGAACCATGATGGAACAATACATGTCCTGCTATTTAAAAATAAAATTTGAAGTAAATTTTTTTTAAAAATTAATAAAATAGATCATTGAAACAATTTTCATGGTTTAAAACAAATATTTTTTAATTTTCTTTATTTAAAATTTTAGTTTTACTATTGTTTGTTTTTAAAATTCGACAAAAGTAAAAGTCAGACGTGTCATAAAACTGTTCACAATTTGAAGTACATTTTTTAATTATTAAATTTATTTTTTGAAATTTAATTAACAGTCAATAGTGGAATGTTAATTAACTCATTTTCAAAAATATTTGAAGAAATGACGTTATTCAAAAATTAATTGAATTGATAATTAATGCATAATTAATCTATTAATTAATTGAAATGATGGAATTGAATATCTGTCTGAAACCTTCAAATTTGCATTTTCATGAAATATTTTAGTTGTTACTGACCTTTTATTTTAGTTAAAACTTTCAGATTTTTAATCACAGTTTTTTGAAAAATTAATTAACTTACTGAAAATTAATTAGTGATTAAAATTAGTCAAATGACTTAATTTATTTAATTAATATTAGCATTGTGATTATAAAAGATTTCACTATGAATTAGTAAAGATATCGATGTTTTTTTATATTCACGAATTTTCAACACAGCCGAAATCGCTTGAAAAAGGCTATGCAGAATATTCATGTATATCAAAAAAAAATCTATCTTTTGTGATTGACAGTTAATTTTTTTTATAAAAATACAACGCTGAAAAGAAATCAAATGTAAAAATTGAAAGAAGTTCTTATAATACTATTTAATTACAATATTCATAATATTCTATTTTTATATGCTTTAAAAAAATAGAATTTTTAGTAAAAAAATTTTATAATATTGTTTTACTTTAAATCAAGATTGACAATGCTTTATAAATAACATAAAACTTTCAAAACAAAAATCTTTCTGCGCCACTTGAAATTAATTAATACACTATATGCGATATTTAGTGCAGAAGCCTTATGATGAGTACGGTCGGTTTCTTGAAATACGCACAAGAATTTTGTCATTACTTTAAACTTTTATACATTAATTTTTTGGTACCCTTTTGTACTATGCATTAGTATATACATACTTATCCTAAGTTCTACGAAATCTCTTAGACGTATTACTACATGACTACCTTTCATTGTAAAAACCCTCTGAGCCCTCTGGCACAAAGTGCTCTGATTGGCTGACGGAAAGCATGACTCATCTGATAGATGATGGGTCAGTGGGCATTCTGTAGCGTCCTGTCTTTGTGTGACTCATTGTAGGCCTCACACACGTCTTGAAAGAGGTCATATCTGGTGAAAAGCATAAACCAAATTGACATTAAATTATGTCTCATACTTTTTTTCAAAAATTCGGCTATATCCATTTAAAAAAGATTTTGATGTGTAATACTTTTTTTGAAAATTTTCCCAAGTATTTTTTTATCATAGATTTTTTTCGCCAAATTTAAGTTACTTATTTTGAGAGACGGATGAGAGTTCATTTACAAGTGGTTATTAGGGTTGCCAACTACCACAACCTCGAACCCGGGAGATTATAAAATTGCGAACAATATAACGCTTAAGAAATAATATAACAGGTATTTTTTCACTTTTTTAGCTTGCACATGTTAGTGATTTTAACTATATGATGACTAATACCATAAAGATTTAAACAAAACAATTATTTTTACATATTACGTAGTACAGTTTGTTGGGTTTTAGGTAATTTAAAGTCGGCAACCTCTGACTCCTCGTGTCCCTTTTAATCAAAACGTATATTTGAATCATAAAAATATATTTTTCTCAACAATAAACAATCACTAATCAAAGTTCAAGTTTGACCGATTCTCCGCTCGGTGTTGATGCTTTGACAGATGATAATATTCACCTTTTTATTCCTTCAGTTTCTCTTGTCTAACGTTTCATTTTGCTATTTGATTTGATTCTCTTTTCCCTTTTTCGTATCTCCTATTCTATATTTCTGTTTTCCCTAATCTCTTTAATTCGTCTTACCGTTTGCCTATTCTCGTTTCTTCTTACCCTAATAGAAGCAAAATGCAAATTATTTTGAATTTCGACTTTGCTTTTATACTGGAATAGTCACTTTGATTAATCGGTTTTTGACCTGATTGCTCTTATCTGACAATGGTTTGGCAACCGGTTCTTTGAACGTTGTTTGCATCATATCATGATTAATTGACTCCCTTTGCTATTCCTTCGTAATAGTCCTAACTTTGTTTGTCTCCAATAATCATGCTGTCATGATAATGGTCTTCCGATATGCTCATTTTGTTTACTTTTCCTGTTAATCGAGCTCGGGTTTCCTTCATCTCTGGGGTTCTCCATTGGCTTGGGTTTCCTATTAGGTCGGATTTTCTATTAGCCAATTAATTAATTAATTAACGATTTTCTGTTTTAACACATTCGGATGCTTTTCGACCCTTTCTAACCATTTTCTGATAAATCCCTAATCATCATCTTGTTGACCATTAGCTAACTTATACCTGTCCCATTTTCCTAATTCAATTTCGAAGACTTTACAATTTATTGATTTTTCTCGGATTTCCGGATTCTTGCCTTTCGCAACTGCTTTTTCCATTTCCCAATGCTGCTTCCATCATACTTTTCTTTACTATCAATCATCAGGCTTTTATTTGTCTTATTCCTTCAACCTACTTTTTATTTAAATTTTCCACCTAAATTTATTTAAATTTATTTTAATTTACTGACCTCAACAAGTTTACAAATCATGTTATTTTTGTTTGATTTTTAAAATTGTATTTTTCTTGTCGTCGGGCTGACTCCAATAGCTTTGGTGATTTTAGAGAAATCAAATAAAAGTTAAAACTTCAAAAACTACACTTTTTTCTTGAAAAATTGTAAAATATTGTAAAAACGAAAAGACGGGAGATTTACATGTCCAGGGTCATAGTTAACCGGGAGACGAAAGTCGATTCCGGGAGACTCCCGGAAAAAACGGGAGAAGTTGGCAAGCTCAGTGGTTATTACTAATTGTTGCTAAATACTTTGAATTATTATAATAAATTATTTCATTATTTATTATAAAAATTAATATAATAAATAATATTATTTTTGTGTGTTAGTTATGCATATTTTTATTATTTGAAAATTTTAGATTAGATCATTATTCTGCTCACTCTTATTTAAAATCTAACTGATCCTTTAACATTTAAATACATTCTTTCCTTTTCATCTTGATTGTTCTCAGAAAAAATCTAAGCTAAATCTAATATTCATTTTATTTATTATTATGATATCACATATGTTTTTAGATGCCACAGTTGCATTATGGTCTTTATCGAATTCACAAAGTAAACAGTCTCAAATATGCACTTACTTCTCAGACATTTTAAAAGTCATGTGCTCTGCATAACTCAACTGCTATCGAGAGACTGAAAAAATGTTTTAGAAACCATCCTTTTTATAATACAAAGACAACATTAAGAAAAGATGTTATCACAGTTAGTGAAAAAATACATAATGATATATGTAAAAATACGACGTTCCTTATGCATGAAAGACGTGTGGGTCCCTCAGAAATTATCATTCGTAAACCAGTTGAACCGGAGTCAAATATTTATTAATAAAAATGCTCAAATACATAATTAATATATAATGAGAAAATATAGTGGCAAGCTACCATATGGAGCGTTGAGTTCGCTTGTGTGCCGCTTTTACAATGGTGACAATCATCACCACATGTGTTTCTTTGCGTGTGAGACAAGAGCATGAAACTCATTGCATTAACTAGTGACGGGATAAAAATTTGTCGTTTATAACATTAATACTAGAAAGTGATACGGGATCCATTACCCACTCCGAATACAGAACTTCCTCAAAAAAAATTTGCTTCGTGTTTAGTGGAATATGAAGGGCATTATTTATTACGAGTTATTGAAACTTAACCAAACAATTAATGCTGAAAGATATTGTGAAAAGCTAGGAACATTAAACTGGCACTCGTTAAAATGCAACCAGAACTAGTTAATCCCAACAGTTTAATCTTTGTTTGGAAATTATACAATATTTAATTAAAAAAATACTTGGAATTATGTCGTTAACTTTTGAACCGGATTTAAAAAATAATTTAGAAGATGTTTCAGCAGCTTCTAATACTCCGTATATGTCAAATTGGCATCATCTGAATGGCATTTTGCTGGCTTAGTTGCTGAAGTTCTTGACCCAGAATTTGTTGCGGTGTTTCTTCAGTTTCCTCTGCTTTTCGTTTGATACTTGTCCGGACCTTCAAAACTTTGCAATGAACCGAATCAGCAATATAAGTGGGCTCATGCAGGTAACTAACTACTGACGGGTCTTCATTTAATTTAACTTTGCCCTACATTTACTTGCATTTTTCCCTGCACCTCGACAACTCTCACACTCATAACATATAACATTGTTTGCTCAGCTTTATTGTTTAACATAAACAAAACCATTTAACACAACTTTATTTTTTCCTCGAATGCTCACAACAGTTTCCAACTCCATCTTATGGGTTTTTCAAAAAATGTATTAAATTAAATTTTAAAATTAAAAAATTAAAAAATTAAAAAATTAAAAAATTAAAAAATTAAAAATTAAATTAAATTAAATTAAATTAAATTAAATTAATATAATTAATTTGTATTTCTTATATAACATTACTTTTCTTATTTATGAACTTTTTAATTATATTTATTTTATTCATTTCAATTTGGATTGAATTTTTTAGATTTCATAGAAAGGATATTTACATAAGTTTGAATCTTTTTATTCCACTCAAATTTTTAAACAACTTCAATATGTAGGATGAAGTTGTTTAAAAAATTGAGTGGGAATAAAAAGATTCAAACTTAATTTTTAAATTAAATTAAATTTAATTTAATTTAATTAATTAAATTTAATTAAATTAATTAAATTAGCTTTTCGTGGTCTAAATTTTAAATTTTCAAATTGATTGGGGAGGATTATACTTTGTATAGGAATTGCTGAAGAAAAATTCAAAGAATTATAAAAATAATTAGCGTCTTACATGTTTCTTAAAACAATACATATATTTTTGTTTTGTTTTTAAGGACGTTTCAATAATGCTAATTGGTGGACTTATTGTGGCTAAAACTGTTGAAAAGCAAAATCTTCATAAAAGACTTGCTCTTGGTATTCTAAAAATTATGGGTCCTAATCCAGTTTTGTAAGGACTTCATTTTATTATTATTATTATTATTATTATTATTATTATTATTATTATTATTATTATTATTATTATTATTATTATTATTATTATTATTATTATTATTATTATTATTATTATTATTATTATATAGTCAATATTTTGGATTTATGTTGTCAACTTGGTTTTTATCCATGTGGATAAGTAACACAGCAACTGCTGCCATGATGGTTACTTTAGCAGAAGCAGTTGTTCAACAATGGGTATATTTATCAAGTTATAGAGAAAACGAGCACCAAAATATTATTACAGGTTAATAAAGCTAAATGTTTAAAAATTCGTGAAATTTAATAATAGTTTCCGAAACAATTGTTAATGACACTTATGAGTCTCATACAAGGTTAGTATTTTTAATTTAATTTATATTATTACAATGACTACCATTTTAAGCTTTATATTGTAACACTCATTTTGGCACCTTTTCATAGTTATCATTTTACTCTTGAAATTAGGAAGTAAAGTTTTTTTATCGATGGTGTTTTTTACACTTCTTTTTTGTTGTATTGTCCTTGACCTAATGTAAACTTAGTTTATTATACCACTCACACAAAATACAACTCTATCTTTATCCCAAATAACATAAGAACCAAATTTATTGTTAACTTTGCACAAAACGTTCTTTATTTTATATAAAATTTAGCATTTATCATTTTCTTCCTCGTAATATACAGTAAACTAATAAAACATTATTACCAAAATAAAATTAACATTGCCGTTATTCTATTTGAATGTTGCCAGTGTATTAATTATCCATTTTATTACCCTTATTAATAGCTAGGTGGTTTAGGCATAACTTTTACAGAAGTAGTATTTCTTGAATTTTCCTATATTTCGTTTATGAGATCTCTGGCTCGTTGCGGTCTTTTATTCAATAACACACACACACACACAAATACGCTAAATCCTGAAAGTATTGAAAACAAATTTCAATATAATATTCAATCGATTTGACAAAGTTTGCCAAAATAAATTATTTTTAATAAATTATTTTTAAACCAGGGGTGGGCAAAAGCCGCCCGTTGAATAATCCCGCATGCAATTTTTTAAATCTTTTTAATGAGATTTTGTTGAAATCAACAGTATTAGTGTGCGCAGTGTACATATAAATAATGAAAAATATAAATAATAGACAGTATTATAATTTCGAACAGCCGTAACCATATTACTTTAATGTATGCAACATACTCTCACAAAGCGCGTGGTAGGCTGACTACATAGAATTGAACGTTTTTTGGCATTCTAAGTTGATGAAAACACTGATATAAGTAACAAAGCTCAGCCGATATCGTTTTTACCTGTTGTTAGAGGTGGCAAGATAATAACTCATTTTCTTTTCTGTTGTGAATTAATTTGTTGTGGAATAATTGTGTCAGCGTATGCACAGATGATGCTCCATCAATGCAAGGCCGAAATAAAGGATTTATTGCTCATGTTTTGCGTTAAATTCACAAATAAAAATTGTATATTGCATGATTTATCGTGAAGTATGGGATTCAAAATCTTTGTCTGAAAAGCTTTTAGAAGCGATTAATAATATGATAAAAGTTGTTAATTACATCAAATCAGGTGCATTGCGGTCTAGAATCTTTTCATCTTTGTGCGATTCAATGGATTCAGATTTCAAATCTTTGCTTTACCACACTGAACTTTGTTGATTATCGAAAGGAAAGGTACTTTCTTGGTTCATTGCCTTGAAAGCTGAAATTAATTCATTTATTGAAACGGACAAATCGTATTTCAATTTTCTTTATGATGATATTTGGTGGCTAAAAATAACATTTCTTAACCATATTTTTAAGAAATTGAATCATTTGAACACGAACATTCAGGGATGAAAGCGAAAACATTATTACAATTACGAGAAAATTAAAGTGTTTCAAGGACAAATAACAATTTTGGAAGATAGCTGTTCAAAATAGAAAACTAGATAGTTTTCCTGGCGTCAATGCATCCCCTCAAAAATCTCGCCGGAAATAATTCAAAATATATCAGACTCATTGAAAAAATATTTTTCGATACTTGATACAAAAGAAACTAATGGGGAATCAGTCCATTCACCTATTTCAATGGATCTACTTTGGCTTGCACTCAGCAAGAGCAATTAATTGATTTGAAAATTGACTTACTTTGGAAACGATCGTTTGAAGAGCTGGAATTGTCTGCATTTTAGATTTCGCTTTATGATCAGTATCCTGTATTAAGCAACAATGCTATAAAAGATTTGCTTCCATTTGGTTCATCATATCAATGTGAATTAGGATTTCCTATGCTAACAGAAATAAAATCAAAAAAGCGTGAACAGTTACGAAAGCTTGATGAAGAAATGCGAGTTTGGCTCACATATATTCAGCATCATACAGAAACAATTTGTGTTGAAAAACAGGCCCATCCTTCTCATTAGATTTATATTTTTTTTAAATAAATTTATGTGAACATTATTAAAATTATTAATAAAATCGTTTAAATCAGGAATTTTTATGGGTTTGACTTTTAGTGTGAAAAACTAAAAAAATTGATTTTTTATTATACTGTGCTGTAGAAATATTTTCACAGACACTGCTCTAAATGATAAAGAATTTCTACCAAAATTATCAATGTTGCTATAAAAGAACATAGTTTTTTTATTAAGTCATTTTAGAGATAAAGTTCATTAACCCTTTGAGGGTGACGGGCTCAAAATTTTTTATTCCCCCAAAGGTGCAATTTTCCCATTTTTATCCCTTATTTTTCCTAAATTGAATTTTTTTGGAAAACACTTTGAATTTAGACATATATTTTCATAAAATATCATTAAACTTAATAAAAAAAAATTTTATTAAGTGGACTAGAATTTCGCCCTCAAGACCAAAATAAAGACCAAAACCCTCAAAGGGTTAAAGAAAAATATTCATTTTATACTCTACAACATATCAAAACGTTTTTCTTCTAAACTTTTTTTTGAAATTTTTAAAAATTTGAATTTTAATATCTTGTTCAATTTATATGATAATAATTTAAATAATATGTAATTTTATATATATGTATATATTTATTTTCTATTTTCAACGATATATAACGTTACATAATTTGAATGTTTTGTCAAAATTTTTAAATTTGAAAAATGTTCAATATTTTTTTTTATTTAAATTTTGAATATCTTTTTAATTTTAAATGATAATACTTTGATTAATTTTATCATTCGACCGATATGATTCTCTTCTTTCATCCGAATAATATAATATATTAGAACACAGTAGGAAAATTTTATTAAGTTTTTAAGATTTCACCTTCGACCCTTGTGAAATCTTGTAAGGTATTGTCCAACCTATTCTCCATGATAGTGCCGATCTTTTAAAGCATTTTTGAGAAAATCAAAATTTTTGACCCTTTGAAGGTTTTGACTCACCATGGTTAAAATCTCTAAGGTCTAAGTATCACCATGACTTTAATTTCAAAAATATTATTTTTGGATTTTGTCAAACCATAAAACCTTCAAAATGATACTTGATTACCTTGGATCACCACAATAACTCTTAATAATCAACTTTGATCCAGCTCTAAAAAAATTTATCAAAAAAGCATTAAAAATCGTTAAAATTAAATAATTTTGATTTGACTTACTTATTTTTGATTTGACCTACATGATCCAGCGGTGGTCTGTTTTTAAAGTCGATTTAATTTATAAAAAACTGTTAAAAACCTTATGAAAAATCACTGAAAATAGTTAAAATTCAATAATTTTGATTTGACTACAAAAAAACTCTGAAAAATTAGTTTAAAAACATCAAAAATGAAAAGATCTTTGGTGACCTACATAAGAATACTAGGAATTTTAGAAAAATATCACATTCAGGGAGTACTTGCTCCAGCGGTGATCAATTCATCTACTTACCTAATGATTTAATTGATTATAACCTCAACTGGAATTTCAAGACATTTTAAGAATTTGCTAATTCCAAATTCATAAAGTTATAATATAAAGCTTGATATTGATAGATATTGATAAGTTCTGTTGAAATTCATCAAATTCTTAGATTTGTGTTCATTATATTGAACCTTTCCATTGGAATTCGAATCAAGTATACTTTGTCATCGATTGTTTCTCACTCTCTTTCTCGATGAATTTAGATTCACTAAAAGAACCTTTTATATCACACTTCATAGATTTTATCTTCTCTGTATTCACTAAAGTTTCTGCTATACGCGTTGGTATCAAAATTGATTCATCTATTTTTAAAATTCCAAAAGAATAATTAGAAAAGAATCACAAAATTATATTCCAATATAAATTAACTTTACAACAAACTAGTTACCACAAAAATTCAAGTGAATCATGATTTACAACCACGAGAGCGAAAAATTAATTAATAACTCACTTGGCACATACAAATCAAAAAACTATCATAAGTCGCACAGAACCCAACTCATGGAGTAGATTGACCGAAACACCTAATGAGATTAATTAATTTTGTTTTTTTGCTTCAAGTTCATCTTAGGGACTTCCGATTAATTTAAAAATTTTTGTGTCTTCAAATTTTTAATTGTCACTGGTTATCACTTCCCTCATAAAAAATATTGGTTTTTACTTTTTTGAATATTTAATTAATTTTTTTAACAATTTCCAATTTTATTTAATCATTTGCAATATGCAACAAACAATATGCAAACCACGAATGAAAAATGAAATTTTTACACCTAAAAAATCTCTAAAACTGTGAATCGACATCTATGAGTATTCAAATTGTTCATGTTGTAAATTTTTGTTTTTGATACCATTTTAAAAAACTTGGCAATTTTATTAATTCATTTAAACAAACATTTTCAAATTAATTACACTAATGATTACTACGTATAATTTGATTTTAAAAAATCTTAGTTTTCTGATTATTCTTAATTATGTTAAGATTCAAATTTAAGGTTTCATATTGGAGAAGACTCTGATCGAGAAGTGAAGAAGACTGAGAAAATCTCAAAAGGATTATTCCTCAGTGTCGCTTATGCCGCTGCCTGTGGCGGAATTGCAACAATACCTGGAACTGGAGCAAACATTGTATTTTACGGTTACATGGAGGAGTATGAATTGTAATTAAATTAATAATTATAATAGTTTCGATTTAGACGCTATGGTTCACGAATTAATTTGAACTTTTCCAATTTTATGTTATTCACTTTTCCGATTTCTGTAATTAATGTTCTGATAGCTTGGATGTTGCTTTCCATGAGATACATAGGGTTTAAGTACTTTTTATTGACATATAAAATAATGTATTATTATGAAATTTCTGGTAGCACAATTTTTAAAAGAAGAGTGGACCCAGTTAGAGATGGCAGAATAATGAAAATAATAAATGAAGAATATAAGAAGCTAGGAAACATCAAGTTAGAATACTTTCTAATAAAATAATAACTAATAAATTTATAATATTTCGAAAAACAATAATAAAAAATTGTTTTATTTATAAGAACTTATAAGAAACTTTTAAATAAATGTCCAAAATTTATTAATATTATTTTAATTTAATATTTGATTTACTGTATTTTCGCACATATAACGCATGGGCCATACCCGTATATTTTCACATCTACTTTTATTATCTAATTTTATTAATACTTTTATGCCATATATATTTCAAATTTTTATACTGAATTTAACTTACCGCATAACAACTATTACAGTATATGAATTATTTTTTTCTGATTAAGTTAAAATTCGATGTTTATATGAGGATGTTGGTTATACCCTGCGCGTTATATGCTCGAAAATATGCACCTAATTCCGAAATATAAAAGTTTCTATAATACACGATGGTGGGTACACCAATTGTATGTGACTCACAATTTATGAGAAAATGAATTTTGTAACTTCATTTATTAAATTTTAGAAATGGCTATCATGTAAGTTTTTTAAGTTTAATTTTAACGCTTGAATTTTGATTTTATATAATTATGGGATCATTATTCAAGTTCTTAAATATTACTTTTTGTCTACATTTGTATTATAAATTATTTTAATTAATTTTCATGTGTTTTAGGATTTATATGAAATTTTATGAAATTTAATTTAGAATTATATGGAATTATTTCGATATAATGTATGTCAGGTCAATTTTAAATCATTTATTAAAGAAAGTAATTGCCAAACATATTAATTTTTTAATACATTCTCTCCAATCTCTCAAATTCATAGTATTATTTCGCCATTTTCGAAGACATCAATTAATCGAATTTTGTTATGTTCTGATTGGGACTACGACAAAAAGCCGACAGACAAATGGCTGACAGGCTGAAAGGCCGATAGAGATAAAGGCCAACAAAGTATTTTTATATCGTTTCCATGTTGTCCCCTGTCACATAATACTTAACAATGAATTTTTAACAATTATTTTATTCTCATGTATACTTTGAATTACTTATAAAGGTTTATGTTTGATTTCGTTATTTTTTATGGATAGGCATTTTATGGTATAGGTCGATAGGATCTATAAATTAAAATAACATCATTTGTTTAAAGAAAGATGCAGAAAAATATTTATAAAATAAAAATCTAAAAACTTAAATAATACGCTATTCCCGTTAAAAATTCAAACGCTGTTCTATGATCTCGGTCATTTTCAATCGTTGTCAATCTTTGTCCTTCTCTATAAATTGTATTTTGCGTTTAGGTTGTGGTTGCCCCAGAATTATGGATTCCATTTTAGCTGCAGTGCTTGTTCTTGTTAGCTTAATTATGTAGAATATTCCAGGATGATTTTTTCCAACCAATATTTGTCATCTTCTTTGCCAACCGTCAATAATCAATAATATCTATGTGATGAAATGAATAAACATTACTATATTGACTTGTGATAATAACTTATTATTAGAAGTTTGATGTGATCTGTTAATTTATCTATTTATGCAATTATATTGACTTATTGGTTCTTGGTGACTGTTTATTGTTCAAAAGGAACATATTTGTTCTGATATACTTGATCTGAAAATTTGCAAAATCTGACAACCCAGCACTCTTATTTTTAAATTTTAAAGATTCCGAAAGCGCGACTTTTCTTCGATTTCTCTGACAAATTGCCAAACAAATTTTGACTGCATTTGACGCGTCGTCAATTCGTTGAGATTCCAGAGTTATTGCAGCTTGCATATACATTACAGTAGCGTATCCTAATGAAGGATAAATTTGAGATCCAGAATATGCTTCAAGTTTCTTTTTTGCATCTTCAAAATGATTATTTAAAAAGAAATACAGTGCCTAATGTGCTAACTTTATACCTTTTGTAAGTTCGGACAATGAATAATTAGGCTCATTTGAAAGATAAATAATTTCCTTTTCATTTTCGTCATTAATTGGCATCGTGACCATTATTCAAAATAATAGCAACAATTTAAATCCTTTATTTTTTCCAACAAATTACAAACTCAAAAAAACTCAATTAAAAAATCAATTCTTAAAGTCCATACAAAATTCCAAAAATCAATCCAATTTCTCAACACAAAAACGAAAATGCCTTGGTTCCATTATTTGACTCATTCCTTTAGCTCTTCTTTTCCTAATTATTGCGCTTATGATTAGTCTTATGACCCAACTCTTTTCAGATAAAATTATTGGACATTTTGTCTCTCATGGTAAATTCTTCGCATGAATTATCCGGCTATTGCTTCGTAACACTTTCATCTCATCTAAAACTGGTGTCAGCTTTAACAGACTGCTTCTGATACTTATCCTTTATTCTTCATAAGTCGTGCCAGGTCTTCAGAGAAAAACTTTGTCTGCTATCCTTTAATCACATTGAGTTCCGTTCTTTTAAGTTCCTCAGTTGTCAGTTGCCCTTTGCTTCTTTGGGACTGTTTCGTTCTCGTGTTTAAAATAAATCTCTTCACCCAGGCCCGAGCTCTGATCAATCTCTGTCATGGGGAAAAAGTTTCTACTTTGAAACAATCCGTATTTCCTATTCGTAATTGCCCTTCTACACATGCCATCATTGTTATTCCCTTTCGCAACTCCTTCGTTTCACTTGATTGGTTTAACTCCGTCGCTGGCCAACTTGTCATTGGTTCTAATAGAAATTTCGGTCCCTTCCACCACATGGTGCTTTTTACCAAATCCGATGCCGATAATCCTCTTGTGATCAAGTCCGATGGATTTTCAATTGTTGGAACATAACGCCATTGCCCTAATTTGTCATTTCTTGAATAAAGCCAATTTGATTAGCTAGGAATGGCTTGAATAGTCTCGAATATTTTCGAACCCAATATATTACGTCCTTGCTATCGGACGAAAACCATATCTCACTCATCGATTTGCCCGTCTGAAACCCGTCTTGCTAATTTAACCCCAGTACACGCTGACATTATTTCTAACCTTGGTGTAATTATAATTTGCACTGGAACTACCTTTGCTTTTGACGCAATCAACGCACTTTTAGGTCCCACATTAGTTTCTTCCCATAGATATATAGCTGTCCCATATGCTGTGCTTGAAGCATTTGGAAATACATGTAATTGCCATGCATCTTTCATTTGAGTCCTTAAACATCTCGAAATTCGCAGTTCTCCTAGATTACTTGTATCCTCTATCCATTTGTCTATTTTTTGTTAAGCTTTTGGGGTAGCTTTTTGTCCCAATCAAGCCCTAACAACCATAACTTCTGAATAATCTTTTTCTCTATGATTATGAATGACCTGACAGTCCCAATGGATCAAATATTCTTGCCACTATGCTCAATACCTTTTTTTTCGATAAAATTTCTTCATCTGGCAGATCTACTTGAAAACTAAATTCATCGTCTTCAGAGTACCATTTCAAATCTAGGGTCTTGACGGCCATTGTCATTTCCTTTTCAATATTTAGTGTTTTAGCCCGTTCTTCAACTGGGATTGTAGCCATAATTCTTTCCGAGTTGGACAGCCATTTTCTTCCGGCATTGCCCTAAACCTTTTTTAGTCCCTCTTTTAATCTAACTGCTTCTTCTTCAGAATCAACAGAATCCATGTTATCGTCCATATACGTAGACTTGCAAATAGATTTTGTCACCTATCGATAGTTATTTTCAAATTTTTTGGCATTCTCTTGCGCGACTAGCTGGACAAGGAATGGAGATGCATTAAGATTAAACACTAACTGATTAAACTCATACTTAATAATCTTCCCCTCGGTTGACCATAAGAAACGATGATATTTCCTGTCTTCAGGAGCCATTCTTATTTACAGATACATTTCTGCTATGTCACAAACAACAGCTACTGAAAATCTACGAAAACGTATTAAAATGTCAAAAACTTTATTTTGTAATTTTGGACCAACTTCCACCCTATCATTAAGTCCAACTCCATTACACCTGGCTGCTGCATCAAACACAATACGCACATTCGTGGTATCCTTATCTCTTCTAACCACAGGAAAGTGTGGTAATACCCAGTCCGAATCTCCAGGCATCATTCTCTCTTTCACAATACTTATATAATCTTTTTTCAAGTAACTATTTAAAATATCCTGATACTCATTTCTTAAATCTTCCTTTTCTAGCTTTTTTGCTAAACTTCGCAGCCGTTTCTCTACCATTCTATCGCTATTGGGCAACGATTTTGGTGACTCTTTCCATGGCACTTTGACCTCAAAATGCCCGTCTATTTTATTCATCTCAACTTTTGTTTTTTCATAAATCACCTGATCTTTTGCTGCAAATATATTTTCCTTTCGGCCACTTTCGCCAATCTCCCAAAATCGCTCCATTTGTCTTTCCAATTCATCGCAATTACCAAACAACGTTCTTATAAAATTGCTTTGATGATTCCAAGTTCTTCCCACTGAGGTTCTACCAACACATGTCCAGCCAAGGGGAGTTAAACGGGCAATCGGTTCATCCATCTTGCCATCGATTTCTTTAAGTGCTCGTTGAAACGTTAAATAATCAGCACCAATTAAAACCTCAACTGCCTGTCTTTCGTCTAGCATCGGAAAATGGATGCCCCTAAGATGAGTCCGCTTATATTTTTCTCTCGCCCAATTTATTACCATCATTTCTCCCGTGATATTTTTTACGGCCAGTACGTTGAAGTTCTTAGTCAATTGGCCGTCGTTACTAATTAACTTCATGGTCACTGGAGTAGCCATCATTTGTTGGACATTACCGCCGATAACTCATATCGGTATCCTTCTTTCAACCCCTTTTAATCCAAGCTCATTTAAAATTCTTAGATTGATGTAGCTTACTTAGGTGGCATCATCTAACAGTGCATTGACCTTTATTTGCTTCTTCCCATTTTCCAGATAGATTTGAATAGTCCTTAAACTAAGGTAAGGTCTTAGGTTTTTCTCGTTCATCCCTTTTTGAGTCAACATCGTTTTGTTACCATTTTCACTCTCCTCATTGTGTTGTCTTTAAAATAAAATAAAAGCTTCTAATAATAATTGCAAATTCAGAAATTGTTATTGCAATATAATTTAGAGCAATATTTTTGAGGTGACTGTTAATTTTATATTATATAATTTGTAATTGTGATAATCAAATAAATTTATTGAACCAGTGTTTGTGTTCTTATTTATATAAAAACCATCAAGTTGAGATTTGAGAACCTCAACAATTATTTTAAAAGTTATTTTAGCAGTCCATTATTTATCATTTAAAATTATCTTAATAAATCATTGAAATATTTAATTCTCAGCTAAAAAAGCCTCACAATAACAAACAGTTTAAAGTTGGCATTATGTGTTACAGGATATTGGTTACTATATTCTTGCCTTGTAATTAAATGTTTTAAATTGATTTTATAAAATATATTGTTTTATTTATTGAGTTAAATCCATCTTTAGATCCATCTTTAAATTTGCAACAAAAATCTTCAAACTAATAATATATATTTAATCAAAGAATTTCTAAATAACAAGTTTTAATTAATTCACAAAATCTGCCAAATCCAAATTATTTAAACAAACAGATATCTAACTCTCCCCTTCTTAAGAATTTTTCCACTTCTTCAGCCACTCGATTCTTCTTTCTTTCGTTCCTTCTTGTGAATGTAGTTCGACTCGATGAGGTGATAGAAATCTGGCGATTTTCTATGGGCCATCGTATTGCATACCATCCTTGTGCCTGTTCTGCGGCTCTTTACGTACGAGTACCTCCTCCCCCACCTCGAAAACACGAGTGCCCCTCTTTGTCTTATCCATAGCTCTCATAGTGTCTGCGGCTTTACTCGAATTAAATCTCGCGTCTTCGATTCTTTCGCTTCTTGATATCTCGGCTTGTTTCAGGTTAGAGTGTAGGTTAACACTCCGTCCATAGATTATCTCAAATGGTGATAAACCTGTAGCACTTTGTCGACTGCTATTTATAGTGAACTCTATTCTGGGTAGAAGTTCGTGCCAGTTTCTCTCTTCACATCCGCCTGCCAATGTTGCTGTAATAAGATCTCTTATCGTTCGTATGGCTCTTTCGGCTAAACCATTTGATTGGTGCTGATAAGGTGAGCTGAATTCCTGTTTGATTCCAAGTTTCTGTAGCTTCTGTCTTAGGAAATTCCCTTCGAAATTTCGGCCTCTATCTGTTAAAATGCTCTTCGGTTTTCCAAATCGATAGATCCAACTATTAAGTATTGTTTTGAAAATGGTCCCTTCGTCTTGCTTTGTTATTGCAGTTAAAGAAATCAGTTTGCTAAAACGGTCCACCATTACTACCATATATTTTTTCATGGCGTTTATTTCCATGTAAGCCACATCTATAACAATCTGTTCTAGGAATTCAGAGCTATATCTAGGAATAAATGTTTCCTTGGTTCTTGTCTGATCGATCTTTCTCTTAGCGCAGATCTCGCAACATCGTAAACAGAGTTGGATTGTTTCTTGCATTTTCGGCCAATAAAATATCTTTTCCATATAATGAAATAATTTCTTAACTCCAATGTGACATAGTTCTTCATGTAGTGTTGTTGTTAACAGGCCTGCAAATGTTTCTGGGACTAACATTAAGATATTTTTGTTCTTTTCTACTGTTATTAATCCTCCATCAATTCGTGTATTTTTTACGTTAAAAGGAAAACAATTCTTTTTCTCCCGTGTACATCCATTTTCCAATATCTCTCGCAGCTCTTGAAACCGAATGTCCTTTTGTTGTTGTTCCCATACTTTTTCCATAGCTTCTGTTCTTTGGATAGTATATATATATCTAATCTTTGATTTCCTTGCTTAGCTTCTTCATGTCTTGTTTGACACTGAGTGCAAACCATACTTTTTAATCTTGATAGTCCATCTGCATTCGAGTGTTCTTCGCCTTTCCGATATTTTAGTTCAAAATCATATTCCGACAGGTTAGCTAACCATGTTTGGAACTGCGGACTGATTGGCGTTTTTGTAGTGTTCATGAAAACCAATGCCTTGTGGTCGGTGCGAATTATGAATTTTTTTCCGTACAGATATTCTCTAAAATGCATGACGTATTCATGTACGGCGAGCAGTTCTTCCCTGGTTACACAGTATCCCTTTTCATGTGATGACATATGTCTCGAGCCATAAGCTATGACAGATTCTTCTCCATCTTCTGTAATTTGACTCAAAACTGCACCAATGGCTCCAAAACTAGCGTCTGTGTCTAAGATAAAAGTCCTATCTTCTCTTGGAAAATCAAGGATAGGTGCTTCGCACAACCGTCTCTTCAGAGTTTGGAAGCTCTCATTGCATTCTTTAGTCCAACTTATATCTTTATCGCATCCAGATGTTGCAGCGTATAATGGTTCGGCGATTTTGGCATAGTCTTTGATGAATCTTCTATAGTAGTTCGTTAATCCGAGAAACGATTTCAATTGTTTTGAACATTTTGGTACTTCTGCTTTCTCGATCTCTTCCACTTTCTTCCTGTTTGTCTGGATACCCTTCTCGTTAATTGTGTGACCAAGGAAACACAATTCTGTTTTATTGAATTTGCATTTTTCTGGATTTATCTTCAGTCCTGCCACTTGAATTCTTCTGAATATTTCCCTTAATAGCTCATCGTGGTCTTTTTGACTTTTACCATATACCAAGATATCATCTAGATAAACTACTACTCCCTTGAATAGCATTCCTTCTAGCACTGTGTGCATCAGTCTCTGGAATGTCGCAGGAGCTGTTGCTAAGCCAAATGGTAGTCTATTGAAGCAAAATTGTCCTTCTCTTGTACTGAATGCAGTCATCTCTTGAATTTCTGGAGCTAACTCCACTTGATAATACGCCTGACCTAAATCGATTGACGAAAATATTTTTGCATTCGCGAGACAGTCTAGTAAGAATTTGGTGTTAGGCATCGGAAATGACTCTTTTTCTGTTATGGAATTTAATCCACGATAATCTACACACATCCTGATAGATCCGTCTTTCTTCCCTACTATCACTAACGGGGCATTCCAAGGACTCTTGCAACACCGAATAACATTTGCTTTCTTTAACTCTTTTATCAGTTCTTCAATCCTTTTCTCCCTGTGCATTGGTTGACGTCGAGGATGTTGCATTATTGGGCCTCCTGTTATCCGCATCTCATGTCGAACTAAGTTTGTAAATCCCAGATCGAATTTCGATGCCATAAAAATTCCGCCGAATTCCTTGATCATTCCTTCCATATCTTTATTATTCTCACCTGCCATCGCCACTAGTGCTTTATTTATTCTTTCTTCATCAGTGTAAATTTTGTTTATCAATGACGTTTCTATATTATTGATTTTCATTAACTTTACTCCAAACTCTTTCATTGTATCAATGCCTCCTATGAATTCGGGTTTGATCTCTTTTACCACTACTACTGTGATCATTTTGGTCTTCTGATTCCACGTGGCCGGTATAGTCATGTATCCCATTGCTTCTTCACCTCCAGTTGAAAAAACTCCGCACAATAATATCATACTACGTTTAAGTTCTGTTTTGCCTATTTTCTCCCACAAATTCTTGCTCATAACTGTTACTGATGCTCCAGAATCCCATAACATCTCTGTTTCCGCATTATTCAACATTATTTTACTCCAATTTCTTCCATCTTTCGTCTGGTACATCTCTTCTTCTGCCTCGTCTCTTCGTCGTTCATTTCCTATTTCACAATTTATTGTCTTGACTCCACCGACGAACTGAATCCCATGGAGTCGCTGATGTTTTTTCCGTCTTCTCTCAATATAGTATATTTCTCAGGGACATTGTATCTATCTTCCATATTGCTGTGATCCATTCTGAAATCCTGGCCGTTCTCGGTGTAATCTCTTGTTTCAGATTTTGAATCTTCTTCTTCTATGCACGCTATTCTTTGATATCGTTGTGTAACATCTTTCCTTAACGAAAAACAATCTCGGAACCCGTGTCCTTCCTTGCCACATATCAGACATTTATTTCCCAGTGGACACTCATACCTTCTATGTCCCCTTTCGCCACAGCAAAAACAATCACCTACCGTTAATTTTGGGACCGATGCTTGTGGTAGTCCCCTACTTTCATTGTACAGCCTCCTTGCAATATTCTTCATGGATATTGCTGGCAGCTTCCTTTCTGAGCTATTCGGGATTCTCGCATTTCTCAAGAATTGTTCTCTTGGAGATTGTTCTCGACGACCATGGTTATTTCCTTCGTATTGTATTGGTCCGCGTATAGGATGTTCTTCTCTTCTTGATCTGTGGTGACTAAATTGGTCTTCTGGTAGTCTTCTTTGTGATGATGTATGCATGGGATCTTGGGTATTCTTTTGAATTCTCATCTTCCCTCCCTCAGTCACGCTAGCGTATGTTCTTTGACCGATTGCTTTAATAAATTCTGTTTTATGGTTTCCATTTTTGTTACTTTCAAAAATTTTCGCCAATGATCTCGTTTCTTCAATTTTTGTTTCTGGTTTTGTCAATAGTATCTCTCTCAGTCTAGCATCGCGTGCTTTATTTGCGATGAGATCTTGAACAATATCTTCTTCAGATTGTCCTGAATTTACAACTTCAGCTAAAGCTTTCCTTAGCCGTATCTCAAAAGCTGCAAACCTTTCATCATCTTCCTGTTCCATAGCTGCCAATTCTCTGATTTTGTCAGTTATTGATTTTGTAATTGTGAAGGTATTTAAGAACCACGCTTTGGCTTTTACATCTGTTGTTTCTGTTTCTCTGACGTTTCCCCACAATGTCTTTGCTTCTGCCACTAATAACACATCGAAAGTGCTTGTCAATCGCTGTCCATTTGTCAGCAACCATTCTTCTATATCCCTGATCTATTCTTGGGCTTCTTTTAAACCTCGTCCATCATATCGTCTGATGTTCAATGTGAGCATGTCTTGGCATGATTTCGGTAGGCATTCCATTAGCGATTTTGTCGATTTTGAAATGGCGTTGATATTTTGATTTTCGGCGTGGTCGCCAGTTAAATCCATCTTTAGATCCATCTTTAAATTTGCAACAAAAATCTTCAAACTAATAATATATATTTAATCAAAGAATTTCTAAATAACAAGTTTTAATTAATTCACAAAATCTGCCAAATCCAAATTATTTAAACAAACAGATATCTAACTTATTGTAATACTTTTTTGATTAAAACACATCTTTTATTAATTCATATTTGGTTTTATTATAATTATTATTTGGTTTTATTTATAATTATTCGTAATATTATTATTTTATATAAGAACTTTATTTCCAATTTCACCACTGATTTTTTTTCCATTGAATTTATTCGAAAGAGCTTGAAGACTATAAATCAATAATAACATCGATATAATTGCTGATTTGTAGTCTTCAAGCTCTTTTTAATAAATTCAATGGAAAGAAATCAGTGGTGAAATTGGAAAGAAAATCACTGATTTCTTTCTCAAAATTGGTTTCTATAATAAAAGGAAACAGCTATGTCATAAGTAAATGTTATTATGTTTTAGTTAATAGCTCAGCAATGTCAAATAGGAATATACATTTCTAAATAATGTCAATCTAATAAGATATATTTTACAAATTTTAATTAATATCAATAAAATTAACAGAGAAATACAAAATAATGGGTGTAAAATATTTTTTTTCAGCCAATATGAAAAAACACATTTGGAAAGATGAAAATCTTTCAACAATCATTTCCCTTCCAATGTTAATATATAATTTTTTGTTTTTATATACAAATGCATTAAATTGTTATAAACTTAGATATGGTGAAGTTTCTACTTTAATTGTATTCATTTTGATGGTGCTCTTATGGATATTGAGAGATCCGGGAACACCAATTTGGGGACTATTATTTACACGTAAAACTGAAAGTGGCAAGGTTGTGAAGTATGGTAAACATTGTTTTAATATTTGTTAAAATTACTTAGATATTGGGGAGATTCGATCACTGCAATTCTAGCAGCATTATTAGTTTTTATTTTGCCCTCAAAAAATCCATTTAAACATATTCGTAAACAAATTAAGATTTTTGATTAAATAAAAAATGATTTAGATAACAATGAAAAACTTAATAATTGGAAATTCATCGAAAGCAACTTTTCATGGGGAGTAGTATTTTTATTCGGAGGAGGATTTGCATTGGCCGCCGGTTGTGAAGTATTTTTTATTTCAATTAATTCAGTAACTTTTTGCCTTTTAAGGAATCTGGACTTTCTCCAATTATTGGAAACTCTTTGACATATTTGAAGAATTTGCCACACTTCATAATAATCTTTATAATTTCATTGGGAGTTTCATTCCTTACGGAAGTTACCTCTAATATAGCCACAGCTACAGTTTTACTGCCAATTGTATTAAATATGGTAATTATTATTAATTCATGGTTCTAACTGCAGTCTTTCTTGGAATTAAAGTATGGTAATTCTGGCGAAAGGGTTTTAAACATTCAAGGTTTTAAAGGTTTATGATTTTTTTTTCAAATAACATTTCACGACACTAAGCAAAGAAATTTAAACAAAGGTTTTTAAGAAAATCTTTATTTATCATTTTATAACAGAGTAAAAAATGAAAAAATATAAAAATGGTAACATTGATTTTATGTACAATATCGAATTTAAGTGCAATATCAATTTTTAAGTACACAATTTTCGTAATTGGCGCCTTTGTTACTCTTCCTTATGTTTTCAACTGTACCACCCTGACTCATTCATCATTTCTAGGATAGATTTCGATAATTTTTCCAAGAGGCCAGCAATTTTTAATCTCCTCCCTTGTGGCATGTGCAAATCTGTTTCGTTTCAGTTTGGTCTGATGTCTTGAATAAATGAGTTAGTATTTAATCCATGAGCCAGTTCTAGATGCATTGTTTGGTATTGTAAGCACGTAAGCAAGCAAAGATACCATTACTCCATTACATTCATTCTTCATTGTCTTGTAAGAAAAAGTCTAGCAAAATCAACTTCAATTCTCCCAAATGGGCATGGCTCCTTGGAATGTAAAACTGGAAAAGCTTGCCAATTGTTGGTTTATTTCTATGTTTTCTATGTTTGCAAAAAAAAGCATTTACTTTCTACTGTTCGAATAATTTGTCGCGCTCTGTCGATTCAATATTTCTGACTAAGGTCACAGAATATATAATTGATTCCAGCATAGTGCTCTCTATTTTCATGAAACAATGCTTTATTTAGATAAGAAATTAAAAAAGAAATAAGAAAATTGTTGACGAATCTTTTCAGCCAACTTCTAACTTGTACTAACTTTCTCTAACTTGAGTAACTGTTGAATTTAAGACAGAATACATTACATTCTCTTCTTTCTTCCAAAATTATTCCAATATGAGTAAATTATAGATTTTCTGATATAGTTGTCATCGATAATAATTGGAATTTCGGCCAACTGTTTTCTGACTTTCTGAAATATTCTGTTTTAATCCACCATGAACACATGTGTATATTCTGTTCCAATCTTCTGCTGTAGTTTCTATAGTCACTAAATCAGTCACTTTTTGAATGTTTCCAACTCAATTTTCCACAAAAGATTTGAACAATTTCCCATGTTGCTTTATCTACGACAAAGCATGTACACGGTCTGACCAAAATTATATTTCTTTCTTGTTGTAATTTAATGCTGCTGCTATTTTCTTAGCTATCCTTAACCCATAGGCAAACAACCATTACTTCAAATCTTGGTATACTAACTGTTAAAAGTGAAAATACTCTCACTTTTGCAATGACTAACTTTTTTTTGAATTTTGTCATCTAGTTCCTTTCTCACGTATATGGTACCTTTTTAGGAGACCCCCACTTTTTTTGTCACCCCTCCCTATAATTTTGTTTTTATCAGTGGTTATATAATATTTTTTATAATTTGTTTTAATCGGTGATTATGTAATATTTTAAATTTTGATTCAATCAACATTTGTGTAATATTTTAAATTTTGTTTTATTCGTTTGATTGTGTAATTTTTTAAAAATTTTAAATCTCTGTTTATGTCATCAATTTTAATTTTTTATAAGAATTTCAAAGACTCTTGCTTAAAATTAAATTCACTATTTATTTTAAATTAAGACGTAATCAAAATTTGGAAATTTCATTTCTTGTACACCGTTTTTGAATTTGCACATCATTTTAAACAACTTGAAATATTTTCATTCAAACAATTTATAGATAGAATTTAGATCTCTACAAAATGACATCATTATTTATTTCAAATTCACACTCGTAACAGTTTAAACAGCGTTATTTTCCGCCAACTGTTACAAACACACACATTTGCAATATTTAAAAAATACAAATTATTCATCTATACCAGTGGTTCTCAACCCGTGTTCTGCGAAAAAAATGACATTTTATCTTTAAATTTGCGTTTAAGATACATATCATCAAAAACCTAAATTAATTTTTTTATAAGATGATTCAATAAGAAAGCCGTTACACAGATATATAAACATACAAATATAAGTGTTTTTATTGCTTGTTATTGTTGCGCGTGGTATTTTCTTTGCTTTTAAGAAGGCATTGTTTATGTTTACGACAGATTTATAGTAATTTGTGATTGGTCACTCATTGTGGGCAAGTATTTTTTGTTAGTGTTCCGCGTAAAAAGAATCACGTGAATGGTGTTCCGCGCTTTTATATTAATTGAGAACCACTGATCTATACTTTGACCTCTTATATAATATTTGACCTTTAACCTCTTATGTCATGATTGATCTTTGACCACTAACTAACCACACATCAACACACGCATATATTGATCATTCACACTTATTAAGATATGAACTAATTCATGGTTTTTAAAGTCATGAAAGCATGGATACCCAAAGGTCAGTTATTATGTCATCATATATGAATTACGGAACTTTATAAAAATTATGCAATGTACTACCACCTTCGGATACCCATACAAATATTTCAGAATACTGTATATTTAGCTTGGTTTATACTCTACTTACAACATATGGCTATTAAGAAAAGAGTTGATGAAAGCTCACTTTTTCTCAATTGTGGATAATCAATAAATGTTTAGTTATTATAATGTCTTGTTTTTAATGTAAACATTTATGTTTTTAATGTTACTTGTGATAATACACTATTTTCTTTTATTTGTTTGTTACTTGTGATTTTTATCAGTACACGTTTTAATTATAGAGTAGAAATATCTTAAACAACTAATTTGCAATACATCTGCAATCCGTCTGCAAACAATGTAAGACTCACATAGAAAGGTAACACAAAGGTCAATAATTTGCACACACATCTTCTTTTAAATACAAATACATTAATTTGATTGATTACACGCAAGTATAAAAGAGAGATGAAATGACATAATAATCATTATTTTTTAAATTCAATTCGAGAAGAATGTTTTTGGGGAGAATCTATTTTCTAATTTATTGAAGGAAACAAGTCCAATTAAGAAAATAACTGAGACGAAATCGGTTTAAATCAAGAAAGATATGAAACCAGTACAAATGTATCATAATCATAAGATATATTTCTTGGTAGATGAAATTCCATATAAATTCTCAAATGTAGTCAAATTGATCAAGTCGCAATATTCAAGATTTATTGCTCATATAACAAAAGAAGCTGTTAAAGCAGTAAATTAAGTGTTGGGGGAAATCCATAAGAATCTAAGGTGCACTGAAAATATATTCATCAACAATCGTAATTTTTGTTTTCATGATGCCTTTGAAGAAATTGAATATAATGATTGTGTGAAAGCTGGTTTTTAAATATTTCAATACAGGGATATAAAATGTATTAGAAAGATGTCCTATCACCAATTTGGAGAATAGATAACAATCGAATTTCTCTGGGAATTTAATAAATGTTTAGTTTTTAATGTCTTTTAATATGATATTTTTAATAGCAGAATGGGTTGTCTTACGTATAGATGAATAATTTGTATTTTTAAAATGTTGGACATGTATGTGTTTGTAAATGTTAGCTGAAAAAAGTACTGTTTAAGGTGTTATGAGTGTGAAATTGAAATAAATAATGATGTCATTTTGTAGAGATCTAAAATCTATCTATATATTGTTTGAGTGGACATATTTCAAGTTGTTTAAAATGATATGCAAATGCAAAAACGGTGTACAAGAAATGAAATTTCCAAATTTTGATTACGTCTTAATTTAAAATAAATAGTGAATTTAATTTCAAGCAAAAGTCTTTGAAATTCTTATAAAAAAATTAAAATTAAATCTGCGACTTAAATATTTTTAAAAATGATACGTAAATCACAATTAAAATAAAATTCGAACTATTATGTAATTACCCCTTAAAATAAAAATTAAAATATTATGCAATCACCGATTAAAACAGAATTTAAAAACAAATTTATGGGGGTAAGTTAAAAAAAGTGGGGGGGGTCTCCTAAAAAAGTGCCCTTTTATTCACTCAAAAATTTGTGAGAGTCGAGGATTCATTTTGGACTGGAGTCAACACATTTATCTACTATTCTGATATGCATATTCCTTGCAAAATCATCTTCCCTCGAATTATAAACGGTCATAAAAATCATAGAGAATCAAAGATTCTTGACATCAAATTCAATAAACTTCTTTTTCTAAAATAGCATCTCAATTGGTGTCCATTTTAACACTAAATTCATCAGTGTCAGCTTGTCATTGCACTCCCAGTGTTTTTAGTATTTTACTTACTGTTTTATTAATAAGTAATTTCACTGTTCTTTCCGCAGTAGGTATTTAATTCAAGAGCTCTTTTGAATTTATTCCATAGAAATTTAAGGTCTTTTAAATTTTGCCGTTCGTTTGCCATTTTTGTTCAAATCTATAAGTTTCAATTTGAACTATTTCACCCTATCTAAAATTAAAAATTTTTAATGTCTATTTTTAAATAAAATTATATTTTAATTTGAAATAATTAAATTATTTAAAGGCAGAAGCTATAAGAATGCATCCACTGATACTAGGACTGTCTTCAGCTATAGCCTGTTCTTTCTCATTCTGTTTGCCGGCCGCCAACCCACCAAACGCCATCGTGTTCAGTACCGGTAGAGTACGAGTTATAGACATGGTTAAGTTTTAAAAATATATTTTTATGAATTAATATGAAATTTTATTTAGGCAACTTCCGGTTTCATGTTAAATATAATATGCGTATTAATATTGTCGATTATGGTGTATTTTTATTCTGTTCCCATTTTCAACACCGGCACTTTTCCTGAATGGATTTTTGCAAATAATTCTCAGATATAAACTTCAAAATTGCAAAGATTAAATTGAAAAATGTAATAATCGAGTTTTGTTTAAATTAAGTGTTTCAATATTTTAAAATATATTTCTGGATTAACTATTTTTTTATTAGGAAAATATATTTTAATCATATTCAAAATAATATGAAATATTCATTGAATTTAATATATTTTACCAGAAAAAAAGCAATTCGACAGTGACTCAAGATCTGGGAGCAATACATCATTTATCAACTAATTTTGTGTTCCTATATACTATTCAAGATTTCCTAACTTTTTGATTTTTAATATTATGTAATTTTAGATACAATTACAAACCTTAATTGCATTTACACCTATTCATAGCCAAGTGTACATAAGCCTATTTCATAATCATAGTCATGATATGCCCGCCACAATAATGTATATTTTAATTTAAAATAAACATTCATTCCCAATTTCTTGAACAGTCACTGAAACAAGACTTTTGAATAAGCTTATTTTGTCCTTGTTTCTGATTCTGGTCTTTTCTTTGTCATAAGACTACAAAGACAAAATTATTTAAAGTGTATTATATATATATATATATATATATATATATATATATATATATATATATATATATATATATATATATATATATATATATACATATATTGACAGTTCGTAACAGCTCTGGAATTTTGATATTGAAAAATAAATCTTTTTCGGAGTTTTCTTATTTCAATTATGAATCAAACTGACGTTAATGAACGTGTCTCTCACACTATGGGAATGTATGAAAGTTATATGCTACATCATGGTATTTGTAGAATTAATTTAGCCGGAAGAGACTTAACGAATTGTCTAATGAAAATTATGGCTGCTGCTTTTTCATTGTTACATGAAGAGTTATGAACTACCAGATGATCAAGTTATTAACATTGCATAGGAAATATTCAGATGTCCAAACGTTGTTACAGCAATCATTCTTGGAAATAGAAAATTCTAGTATTCATGATATGATATATAGCAGCATAATGTGATGTGATGTAGACATTTGTAAAGATTTATATAGCAACCAATCTTATCAAGAGTTTCGACAATATATTTCCTGGTGTTGCTGATCGTATGTAAAAAAAATATGGTTCCATCACCATTAGGGCATGCAAAATACCACAATTTTCTAATACCGGTAATACCGCAACTACATTTTGTCAATACCGGGAATACCGGTATCACCGGTATTAGAAAATAATTAAATGTAAAAAACAGTTTTTGAGCTATTATTAAATTATTTTATGATACAGTGGCTGCCGCTATTATAATCACGGTTAATATTATCATTCGGCTAATGTTATCAGTTTTACTAAGTCCCACCCTCATATTCCTTTTTTATTGAAAATTATATACTTATTGTTATCAGAATCTATTAAAAAAATTCGCTTATTGTTATCACTTTTTGAATTGAAAATATCAATTAAATCTCAATTAAAATCTTTAAATTCAATGTTTCATTGAAATAATTTATTGAAAAATTCAATCGTTGTCTATAGTAAAGCTTAATTCATTAAATGCAATTGCATTTACGTTTACTTTCTGTTTAATTTAAAGTGTTATAAAAATTTAAAACTTTTTTCAACAAACCAAAATGTCCGAGAAACAGAAAAAAAGAAAAGACTTAACATTGAAGGAAAAGGTTCAAATTATTGATAGGTATGACAAGTTAACAAAGATGGGTCAACGAAATGCATCTATTCAATTAAAAATCTCTCAGCCTTTACTTTGTAAAATTCTTAAAAATCGAGATGAAATTTTAAGTGGAGCAAAACTAAATGAAAATTTAAGCCGTATGCGAAAACGGGTTGGAAAGGATGCTCAGGTTGAATCTGCTTTAAAAATTTGGTTAACTCATGTTCGAGAAAATGATGCACGTGTTGATGGGCCGCTGATGAGACAGAAAGCTGAAGAGCTTGCTACTAGAATGGAAAAGGATGATTTTGTTGCCACAGATGGATGGTTTAATCGGTGGAAAAAAAGGGAAAACATTGTTTACAAACACGCTCATGATGAGCAAAAAGATTCTGATTTTTTAGCAGTTGAAGCATGGCTCATTGGGGGAGTGACCAAAGATTATTGCAGAGTATTCGCCGGATAATGTTTACAATGCAGGTGAAACTGGCTTGTACTATCGTGCCTTGCATGAGCACACTTTTATACTCAAGATGAGAGCTCCAAAGGCTGCAAAACTTCAAAAGAACGTTTGACAATACTTTGCTGTATAAGCATGTCTGGCAGCAAATCAAAAATGTTGGTTATTGGAAAATCAGCAAATCCAAGATGCTTTAAAGGTGTAAAACAGCTTCCAGTTGATTACTATTCTAACAAAAATGCTTGGATGACAACTCTGATTTTTAATTAATGGCTTCTCAAATGGGATAACAAACTGAATCATAAAATTGTTTTGTTGGTTGACAACTGTACCGCATATATTGTTAAGGTCAATTTAAAACAGATCAAGGTGATCTTCTTACCAGCAAATACGACAGCTTTGATTAAGCTCTGTGATCAAGGAATCATTCGAACACTGAAGGCATATTATAGAAGTGAAATGCGATCAAGAGTCTTGGAAAATAAAAGGGATAGTCAAAAACTGACTGCAAATGAGTTAGCCAAAAAAACAAACATTTTTGATGCTCTTCGTCTAAGCAATGTCGTGGAAAAGTGTCTCTGAAAACACAATAAAAATTTGCTTCAGTAATGGCGGGTTCACAACAAAAGACTTAGAATCAGAGGAAATTGTTGAAAACTCAACTGATCTATATGATGAAGCTTTTGAGGAATGGATGTTAATTGATCAAAACATACCAATTGCAGAAAAACTGACGGATTCGGAAATCTGTGACAGTAACTCAGACTAACCCAGCATTAATTGAGGACGAAGACGAAGACGAAGATGAAGATCAAAGCCAAACAAACAACAAACCGCCGACTGCTTGTGAAATCAGAAATTCTCTACAAATTTTAAGACTAGGTATACAGCACATATCTTCAGAATTTCACAAACATTATGAATATGATGCTTTTATTAATAGTTTACTGAAGGAAGATACCAGGCAATCGTCTTTACATGATTTTTTCTAAGCATTTTATGCATGTTGAGATTTCCGAATATAATGTATTGCTGTTTGTTTAATTAAAAAATTTTAAAAAATGCATTTTTTTCGGTTATTGTTATCATTCGGAAAATGTTATCAGTTTTTTGTTGGCCCAAAGTTATTACAATAAGCGGCGGCCACTGTATTAAGATAATAAGATCTAAGAAAACATAGAGTATCTAGTGAATTATCATCCCAACTTGATCTTTTTTTGGTACAAATTATGCCAGCAGATGAAAAAATCCTTTCTGATTCAACACTTGTTGGTTTTATCGTTAATAAAGCTTGATAAATTTGTTCAAGCTGTTTTCCTCTAGTGTTGTTCATTAAACCATTGTAATTCTTTATTTATTCTTATTTCAAAACCATTAGGTCCATATTTGATAGTAGTTGACATTTCTCGAATTTTTGCTAGTTTTTGTTAATTATATCATACAGTTTGTCTTTCAATGATAAGTTCGTATCTTATGATTATGACACAAAACCACAATCGTTAGTTTCAATATTATCGTACCGTAGAGTGCCGAATAGTATACCTCCTCAAATAGTGTACCAGTGGTATAATAAACCAATTAGTATACCAGGGTATAATAAACCAAATAGTGTATCTGGTATAATATTTGGATTTCAAAGTAAATCAAAATTTTGGCGTTTTCCATATAGTGTACAATGGTATTAAAATCGGCACTCTATGGTATTGGTTCGGTTCTTAATCAGCTACAACATAATGTTTCAACTGCCACTTTGATTGGTTGCAATGTACAAATAATACCAGATAATAAATTTATTTCTGCAGAACAAAAGTTAAAATCTTCTTCCAAGTCAATTAAGTTTTTTCAGAGACAATAAAATAATTTGTAAAATCGGTCGAAAATATCCAGGAGACTGTTCCACTTTATTTCGGCATCTAAAATTATTGATTTTTCTTTCAAAGCACATCCTTCACATGTTTTTGTAAAACTGAATCATTTTTAGTGGGAGATTTGACCGTTCGTTCTAGTCATTTAATATATTCCTCCACAATGTCAGTAGTATCTAGTCAGGAAATAGAATATTCGAGTTTTGCCAACCAGCTTCACTCGTACTCTTTTCCTCCAGATTTCCAGAAGTAGATAAAACTATTTCCAGGTATTTAGTTGTCCTTCACTGTGTTGATATGTAGTGCATGTTTTTTCCATTAATTTGTAAAATATTTCAATTATCGTAATACTATGGTTGCAATTAAAATTTTAATCAAAACGAGCTTAATAACATTTTATCAAAATTTAATAGTTATATTTCCAAAATAATTAAATAAAAATAGTAGAAAAAACAATTTTAAACCTAAAATCAAATGCGCAAAGCTAAGGGAACTTTCCATTGTCACATTGTCATTCCAAAAGGGAATTTAGTTAAATCCAAATCACCGATAACTTTCTTTATCTAGTTCATTATAATGCAGTGGTTTCAAAACTGGGAGGCACCAAAATCTTTTAATAAAACATTATTTTCATATCGTAATTTTAACAATTAAATAAAACTTCATATCGTAATTTAACAGTAAAAATGCAATAGATAAATGTTTCTTTTTCTTTTTATTTTTTTCTGAGTAGTTACAAGACAAAAGTCGACAATAATGAAGATACTTATGCTTATACAAGTGGCAATAAAACCAAAAAATAACAACGAGACAAAGCTTCCAATAAAAGACCATACATTTTATCATAATTATCGTTAGGATTCACAAGCGATATATAGATGGCTTGGAAAACCCATGTGTTTGTTGTGTTTGAAGTTTTGGCTTCAGATAGAATGAGACCAGCCAAGTTAAAACGGCACCTAGAAACTCTACATTCTGAATACATTGAAAAAGCCATGGAATATTTTCAAAGAATGTTGGACAAAACAAATATTAAGAACCAAACATTTAAAAAATAACTTTCAGTTACATCAAACACCTTATTGGCTTCGCACAATATCTCTTATCGAATTGCAAAATGTAAGAAAGCACATAAAATAGGAGAAATCCTTCTATTTCTAGCAGTTGCTGATATGGTTCGAGTAATGTTCGGCGAAGTATGGAAAACAATTGCGACAAATTCCACTTGCTGATAGCACAGTCGGAAGAAGAATCAATGATATATCCGAAGATATTTGCTATCAATTAATTTCTTGACCACATACTTCGAAATTCGCCATAACGGTAGATAGGGCAACTAATGCAGCTCAAAATTATTATACAAAATTTTAATTTACAAAATCATATCTGAAAAATGGAATTATTACTTTTAATTCGCAGAAATCGCTTAATTCTTCGTTTTTCTTTTTTCCTGTGAATTGAGTTATTTAAATTCTTGGTACTTCTAACTTCAAAGTTCTCTTTTGTTCGAGATTTGGCCGTTGAATGACATTAAATATGTAGAGGGGTTTCATTGTAAAGTACTTATTGGTTATTTTATCCCGTTTGTGGTAAAATATGTTGATTAGGGTTTTTATTGGATTGATCGTAGAGTATCTTTGATTATTTATCCTATAGTTGTAAAGTTTGTTGATTGTAAGGTATTCTTGATTGATTGTAAAATATTCTTGATTGATTGTAGAGGATCTCTGATTGCAGAGTGAATTTTGATTATTTCTTCTTTGTGGTTGTAGAATGACCAAAGTTGTTATAGAGTATGGTTTTTTGTGGATTTTGGGTTTTTTTGTGATAGAATATTTATACTCTTGGTTTGAACTCAGATACAACTCCACACTACCAGAGTTTAAGAATTTCTCGCGGGTGCTCATCGTGTCATTCTGATCAGTCATTGGACACGTTCAGTCAGTTGCCATTAAATCAGCACCTACCTTTCTTAAAAGATTGCCTAAAAAATTTTCAAGTTAGTAAAGTCCGAATTTTGACATGAAAATATAACTTTTGAAATTTCTTTCCGGCCCTATTTCTCTTCACACTTCGCTCCAAATATCTTTTCCTTTGTACTGTTTCTTCCTTATCCCTTTATTCTTCTGTAGTTTGTTTTCTAGGCATTTTCCAACAATTTTTTTGAAATTTATTTATCTTATTTTTCCACTTTTCCTCTAAAATGTCAGTAATCTAAATAGACTCAAATTGAAGTAAAAAGATTTTACCTGTAGCTATTTAGTAGAACTAACCTTGTCACTGATTCTAAACAACTTAAACACAGAACTAACTTGGTTGCCAACTGAAGCAACAATAATGTATCGTTGTAAAAGAAAGATTAACAAGTGACACCATTTTGACATCATTACCTGCAACCCAAAGCTCCAAGTAATAACAAACTGATGGCTTCTAATTTATATTTACTACCATTAATAACATTTTTTTTCAATTTAATAGTATTTAAATTTAGTAGATAAATCATTTTAATGACTTTAAAAATATTACTTTATATATGTAAAATAGATATGTAAATTGAAATAGGAATATAAAATTAACAGAAACATTTCTTTTAATACTTCATAAAATGCGGCAATATAAATTTAACTTATAGACTAAAGAATTTGTTTCATTTTTATTATGCTAAATTATTATTTTATATTTATTTGTTATTTTTTATGTAACGTTAATTGTGATAATGTAACTTTATATAAAAGAAAAAGTAATAGTAAATATAAATTGTAAATTTTAATTGTTTAATTTAGTTTGTAAATTTGATATTAAAATTCCTGGTATTTCAATGGACTCACTGGTTAAAGCTAAGGAATGTACAATTGTTGAAGGAAAAGTTGTCATCACACATATGAGCAAATATATGTGCAACTCTCTACGGTTTCCATTCTTAAGAGAAGTTACAGATTACATATTACTAGCTTTTTCATCTTGCAGCGATGAAACGTCTTTAAATATTTTCCCAAATTTAATGGTTATTAGAGGTTACGAGTTGTTACAAGGGTGTTCTCTTATAGTGTATTATAATGCTTGGAGACATTTAAATTTTACTAGTTTACGGTCAATTACCGGTGGTAATGTTTTGGTGGCTCTAAACTCAAATTTGTGCAACGTTGGAAATATCGATTGGAAATATATAAATGACAATAGAGATGAAGGTATTCATTATAACTATTTCTTAAATTAAAAATTATTAGTTTTAATAATTTCATAAAATACCAGTTTATTTATCTTTTTAAAAAATGAACAAGCCAGTATACTCCTAGGAAATATGTTAAACGCTTTTTATTCTAGCCATGAGTGATAGAAACGGTGTGGGTACTGTTAAATTTTCCAATAAATATTTGATTGTATTTCTATGTGCACTAAATTTTAAAGCAGCACTTGACACATCAATAATATCATTTTCAAATACTAAAAGTATAAAATAAAAATGTGAAATATCAATTTGTTTAAAATAAATCATAGAAATTCATTTTGGGTGAACTTTCTGTTGGAGTCTTCAGTATAATTTTTAATTTTAAATACAATGTTTATAATCGTATAGAATTCAAATAATAATAGTATGTATTTCGTTTCATTAAGATTTTAAGTCCTGTTTCAAGTTTTTGAATAATTGGAAATGAATGTGGGCCGTTAATTTTATGGTTTGTCTCCGCATACAAAATATTTTAGCCAAATCTCTTTATTAAGGAATAAGCATTTAAACTCTGCACAGGGAGTTCGTTTTACATGAAACATTAACGTGTTAAAAATGGCATTTGCCCATTACACTTTACACTAGAAAATTCATAGTACGACTCGATTCTAATATGTGGCAATGACTCGTCACATACAATCTATTGATTGTTTCTTGCAATAGTTCCTGACATGAATCCAATTGACACATTGCCAATGTTTGGTCTTTATAAAATTGAAAAATTTCACTAAGGATATACGTACAATTTCTAAAGTCGCTTCAGACCAGGTCATACAGAAAGTTATTGATTCGTTGATATTATGGGCTAAGAATTTTGACCAATTGGTAAATTGTTCGGGATTTACGTCAGTTTCTTTATTCTAACAGTCACCACAGCGAAATTGCGATGATGGTACATTACGTCACAATAAATGAAAGGTTAAAAAGATGATTCCAACAATAAACTGTTTGTCGTAACACTAATGACAAAATAAAATATAATTTTCATTTTATTTGATAATTTAAAATACAACTTGTATAAATCCAAATTTTTGATTCTTTTTATTCTCTCTATTGACTTTGATTTTTCAATATCATTAGACCAGGAAAATAATAGTACTTATTTATAACAATAATGAAAATTTCAGTAAGAACTACTTCTAACATCTTTTGCAGTATATATTATAGTTGACACATCACAATAGTCTGATAGATCAAATAATTGGTTGAGAAATTAATTGTTTCTATTAAGTATAGTATAAACAAGAGTAATTAGTTTACAAAATTTGATTAACTTTCTATGTTAAGATTGCCATAGTTCCTTTAACCTGCATTTTCGCACTTGAATTATAATTGAAAATAAATGTGTTTAAATTAATTCCAATTAAATCATTTGCATATTTAAATATTTGAATAAAAATATTATAATTTGAGAATAAAAAGAGTATGTAGTTAGTATCCCCCGGCATCACGACCATCCGGCGTACCTAGCTGCTCCTCACCTGCTACACTATTTTTTCAAATTCACACTATATTGAGAGGTCTTTTTGTACCATTGGAATTTTTTGTACACAAAATCCAACCTTCGCTAGAAAGCCATTGCTCCAGAGGATCACGTGGTATTTTTTCACACTATACGAAATGGTATATTTTAGGTATACGAAATAATCAACACCCGTAAATCTAGTGTTAATAGTGTTAATAATTTAAGCCTTTTGCTGTGAATAATGTATTGAATGAAAAAATTTTCGACTATAAGATCTTGTCAATTTACTTTATTTTACTTTATTTTTCCATTGGTTTTTCTAATTATTTTACTAGAAAGTTTAAACATATTCCTTTGCTTTAAAATATTTCCGTAATTTACCATAATTTGCTTTAATTTTAATTTATTACCTTCATTTCTCAATACCCATCGATTCTTCTAAATATCTAATTAAATTTGAAATCTAATACTTATTTTTAAAATATTGCCTTAATTTACTTAATTTTTCCGTACACTAGATTTATTTAAATCCGTTGCAATAAATAAAAGTTTTGTTATTTAATTAAGCAATAAGGTATTAATGTGTTTGTATTTAATATACAATTTTAGTATAAAGTTAAGTAGGTTTTTTTAATTTCATAAATTTACTTTTAATAAAATCATATTTTTCCATACAGATTCAACTTTAGCACAAATATATATATATATATATATATATATATATATATATATATATATATATATATATATATATATATATATATTACATATTTTTGATTGTATTATCTAAAATAGCTTGATATAACATTAAGAAATAATATTTATGAGGATTATGAAGGTGATATGTCATAAGGAGGTATTTCAAATAAATAACATGTTACACGATATATTAGTACAATATATTATCCGAAATTGGACAAAAATAAAAAGGAAAAGAGGACCAATGCCAAAAATTTCAAAAAAAGTGACGTAAGGCATATGAAAATTGAGTTAGAACCCTCTTTTTAAGTTAAATGAGAAATGCACTGCTCGAGATTTAAAGCAGAAATTAAATATTCTGGCCTCTTTATCAACAGTTCATAGAACTTTGAGGTACTTTAAGTATGCATATACAGATATACAAAGAAAATTTTATCTAAATAAAAAGGACAAAGAAAAGAGAGTCAATCAATGCAAGCAATGGTTAATAAATGGAATTAACTGGCATAATGTCGTATTTTCAGATGAAAATATATTTTCCTTGAATGGTTGTCATAGTTATAAATGTCGGATAGAAAAAGGAAGATCTCCAAAAAGAATAAAGAAAGTATTAAATTCTCCTGGTCTTATGGATGATCTTTGCAAACGGATTAGTCTCTTATAAAATCATGAAAGGTCGTCAATCATCATTGAAATATATAGAAAAAATTTGCAATTACATTAATTAAACTTAATTTTGAAAATGAAATGACTTTTCAACAAGACAACGCCCCAATTCATGTGTCTGAAGAGTCTATAAAATTTATCCAAAGTAGAAATATCAATTGTTTATCATGGCCACCATACAGTCCTGATTTAAACTTAATTGAAAATATTTGGTATCTTTTGTCGGTTAAGGTGTATCAAGGCCCAACCAATAAATCAATTATGGAGGTAAATGATCGCCGTACATGAATTTAATGAAGAAAATAGAGAAGTAATAAAGAATTTATATAAATCCATGCCTTCTAGACTGGTTTCAGTAATTGTTAAAAGAAGAGAACGCATAAACTATTAAATGTACGGAAAAATTTGATTTTATATAAATATGCATTATTGTATCGTATTTGATTAATAATTGTGTTTGCCTCATTAGGTTTAGAATTACAGAGATAAAATTATAAAATAAAAACTTATGGAAGTTTTATTTTTAAACATATGATTACCCCTGTAATTTGCTTATTTTAAATTATTACTTCAATGTATCAATTATCATCAATTCTTCAAAATCTTTTCTTTAAATATTTCACTAATTTACTCAATTTTAAAATATTACCTTTAATTTACTTAATTTAAAATTATTACGAAAATTTCACGTGGCCATCGATTCTTCAAAATATTTTACCATAAATTCTTGTAGAGACCTTAATATACTTTGGCTTTATTACTGACAGTCGGATTCTGTATACAAAATTCCTGGGACTTTAAAATATTCTGACTTATTTAACGAGACCTGGATTCAATGTACAAAACTCCAGAGACCAAAGAGACCTCTTGACTATAGTGTGAATCTTATTACCCTCTTGAAGCAATGGCTTTTTAACGAGGGCCGGATTTTGTATAGAAAAGTAGTGTGAATTTGAAAAATTATAGTGTAAAAAATTATAGTAAATTATAGTAAAATTATAGTAAAAATTTTTTTTTCTATGGGGGATACATCGGATAGTCGTGCTGCCGGGAGCTACTAACCACTTACTAAAAATGAAATTTAAAAAGCAATTATTCTACATTTAAATCACTATTTTAGAATTCGATGTCACTTATAATTTTGTATTTTATTGTACGTTCTATTTTTCACTAACAAATACCGAGATTTTTCAAATACAGTAAATCATTATCAGTTTTAATTTTACTTAAGTCTTATTATTATTCTGTGTATCAATGAAAACATTTGCTTTTTAAAATACAATATCCTTCAAAACTTTTTTAGCAAGTAAAAGTACCAAAAAGTTATATATTAAAACAAACAAATTTATATGCTCAAACTCGTGTTCTAATTCGTGTCCGGAAAGAACGATTGATGGTCAAAAAACTCGAGTGTGCTGGTCTTACAATACTTGCCAATCTAGTAAACATATTTATAAATGTTTAATTAAATTATTAAATTTTTTAAAATCAGTTTGCGATTCTATCTGTTCATCTAAAGACCTGTATTGCCATGTTAATAACACTTCATTTTGTTGTCACAAACAGTGTTTGGGAGGTTGTTATGGTAAAACGAATAGGGATTGTGTCGCTTGTAAGAAATTAAGATTTAATGAAGAATGTGTAATATCTTGTCCAATTGGATATTACGAGGTATAACTTTTATTTATATTGTTTAATATTATTATTATTAATATTATACTTAAATAAACACGGTAAAGATTTTATTAATAAAAATCGCCATTCGTACATCTTTTTCACTATATATTTCGATAGCATCACTATCATCATCAGGTTACCTACATTCACGACGGATGAATAACTATACTATATTGATAATATATAAACAAATTATAAAATCTATAAAATATATAGATTTTTTTTAATAGATTTTATAATTTGTTTATATATTATCAATATAGTATAGTTATTCATCTGTCGTGAATGTAGGTAACCTGATGATGATAGTGATGCTATCGAAATGTATAGTGAAAAAGATGTACGAATGGCGATTTTTATTAATATTATAATTTATTTATTTATTTAGTTTTTATTGTTATTATTGCTGTTGACTTCTTTTAACCAAGAATATTATATATGGATATATCTAATTATTTTATCATTAAATAAATGATCTTTTGTTTTAATGAAAAGATTGAGATTTATTGTTTATTTAGTTCAAAGGATCACGGTGTGTGCATAAACTTGAATGTTCGAAAAAAAACATGTCAATAACATTGAATCCAAATAAATGCGTAAAAGAGTGTCCATCTGATCTTTTTGCTTCTGTCGTAAATGGTACTAAATATTGCGTCAACGGGTCTACGATTTCAACGAAATATAACAGTAGGATTTTTGTATTTATTTGTACGAATTTGATGCTTCAAATTTAAATTTTATAAATATTCTCTTGATAAACTTATTCTTTCACTTGCAATTATTGAGTTTGATTTCATACAGAAGCATATCAAATTTCTTTTTGATGAGCATATAAACATTGTTTTTATTTATATATGAGTAAAATAATAAAAAAGCCAATATTTCATAGTTAACGAAGCGCTTTTAATATTCTTTGATTAAGAGAATGGAAAATAAGATAACCAGATAGTCCTTAAGTTAAAGACATTGCAAAATATGCTTATCAATAATTCCTTAACAATGCAATGAAATATTTGTGGATAAAAATATTTAAATAATAAAAATTGAATAAACGGTTTAAATAGCGAAGAAAATTTTAATGTCAAATTTTTCTATTAATATATTGTAAAAAATCATTTATATTCAAATAATCAGATGTATTTTAATTAAAAAGCTTTTTGATAACGATGTTCACGATGTCCGAAAACTGGTTCTGGTAAATAAACATCGACATGAGCAAAAGTCTGACGTGCCTTGGTCATATTACAGGAAATTGATGATGCTTTATTTTAAATGAAATATACCAGAAACCGCTGATATACACTTGCTATAATATAAAAAGAAAATCGTTAATCTTATATTATACAAACAAACAAATTCACTTTGATTCCACGCTGATGTTTTCATTAATATATCCATTTGGAGTGAACAAACGCATCTATAATGCAAACAAATCAATAATTGTGTTGGTTTTTAGCGTTGCAATGAATAAACGCATTTAATATAGAAAGTGAGAAGTGTTAAAAAAAATAAACTGAAACACACAAATACAACACATAGTGAAAAATGCATGCAAAATTTCGATATGTAGAATCGTTGTAACGAATAAACACACTATAATAAATAATTTACAGAAATTTGAAAGATTACCTAGAATCACCAAAAAATCGATTGGGACAATAATTTATAGATATAACAAATATGGAGAAATTTGCAAAGGGGAAAAAGGTAGCAGAAAACAAATTATTTCAGAGGAACATGGAAATAATTTTTGGATTTCGTAGAATCGAATTTTTATGCATATTTGGAAGACATGAGAATTGTGTGTTGGCCATTACTTTATTTATTTGTAGTTAAAAATATATCTGACTTACATATATATCGAAATAATTCCAATTAATTTCATAAAAATTCTAAAAAACCCTGAAAATTAATTATAAATAATTTATAATAAAAAAATGTTGATAAAAAGTAATATTTAAGAGCTTGAATAATGATCACATATCTATATCGATCAAAATCCAAACCTTTATTTTAAATTAAAAAAATTACTTGAAAGCCATTTTTAAAATCGCTAAAATAGTTAAACTTAAACTAACTATTTTATTAGAAATAGTGACGCATCTATAATTTTTTGTTCACACATAGATGCGTTTGTTCACTGCAAACGGGTGTAGTACAGTTACATACGCTTTACACTATTGAAATCGATAAAAGTGGTAGAAAATACTGCACACAAATACAACACATACCAAAAAATATATAAAATTTTTCGATATATAGAAAAGCGCCTCTGAAATACGTTTACATAATAACTTTATTTTAGACAATTTTGAATAAAAATAAAATTTAATATTAACAAGACAATATCAAGAGCAGTTGCATTCAGATCAATGTCTTTTCCATCCAGATTTGATTTCCTGAAAGAAACCCTTGATACTAATCAGAGAAACGAATACAAAAATCTAAAAAATTTTCTTTATTCATACTCGACAATTTTTCACGAAATGTTTTGGAAAAATACATATTTTTGGCGATTACTTAATTTAATTATAAATCAAAATTTATTTAATTAAAATAATTCCAAAATATATTTTAGGCATAAAATACTAAATAAAAAGTTGAAAAGTAATTACAAATAAATTATTATATAAATGCTGAGTAAAAGTAATATTTAAGAACTTGAATAATGATCTCATAATTATTTAAAATATAAATTCAAGCCTTAAAATTTACTTCAAATTAAAAATCTTACCCGAAGACCATTTCTAAAATGGCTAAAAAAAATTTTCTCAAAAATAAAATTCACTTAATGGTGAGTCATCAATAATTGGTGTACATAAAAAGATTTATAGTGATAGGTTTTTAGAAACACAGATAGATAAAGAGTCAACCAAATAAAAAATCATCAATTTCACAAACAAATGCACTAGAATCAAACAATCTAGTCATCAATAAAGAAGAAAGAATGAGAAAGAATGTCATTATCACGATTTTTACAACAATGCGTAGATTCTGTTGAAAGTTGGTCAAAGAAATATACAAACAATTTATTTATTCAGTAACGATTAATCTAAAACAATGGACAGAAGCTTATCATTGGGCAAAGAGTAATAAACAAGCCACTTTAATAGAACACGAAAATTCTAAAGAGTATTATTGCCCAGTAGGAAATAAAGAAAAAATTACAGAAGAGTAAATTCAAAACGTAATTGAAATGAGATGGAACACGTTTGATCAGTTCAAGAAAAGAGCTTTTTCTGTTTGGTTTGTCAATTTACCAAATGATTCTGACATGAGCGTCAATTGGAGAGGAAAGTGTGCTTGTCCACGTTTTCTAAAAGAATATTTGTACAAGCATGTAATTGGCTTATCAATTTGTTTAAAATATATCAAACCACCAGCACTTGCAAAACAAGTGCCAATACGAGAAAAACGTAAAAGATGAAGGCCAAATAAATAAACGAAGCTACTTATTGTTGATTAAATATATTTTTTAATCGTGAAAGTTTGTCTATCTATTACTTTAGTTAAAAATGTGAAAAATATTGCATTCGTCCTTTTTAATTTTCTTTAAAATACTAATCATTTAAATAAAAAAATACTGATGATTTTATTTAAAATACCAATCATTTAATAAATCCAAATAGATATATGGGGCCAGGGAAGATTATTGAGAAGCTGCCTTTTTCAAGTGAATTTTCAAAAAAAAATTTCAAAATTCACTTAAAAAAGGCTGTCCCGAAAATTCGTGAGTATCAAAAAACATCGATATATTACTGATTTATAGTCTTCAAGCGCTATATTTAATAAATTCAACGGAAAAAATAATAAGTGGTGAAATTAGAAAAAACTTGTTTATAAAATCAATAATTTGTTCTATTCTACCTGAAGATGACGAGGAAACTGTCAAAAAATATTTTTAAACGATTTTTCGAGTTTCCATATCTATTTAATTATTTATTATAATTTTTTTAACCATTTCACTACCTATGGGCACTTATCAATATTTGTACTTGAACTTTTCGGTGCTGAATACCTTCCATTCATTTTTATTTTTCTAGGTACCTAATTCCTTTGCTTATCGAAGAGCCTGGGCAATGTACTTTTAATGCGAGTATTTACAAGCTTACTATATTTCTATTTAAATTATATGTAAGTAAGTGCAGATATTGACGAGCGCCTATATGTGTAATTGCTAGTGTTTACTAAGTTCATTTTTAATAAATTAAAAAAACTCCATAAGTTTTATATTTCATACCAAATTACTTAAATCAATTTTAGGAGATTGAATATATAATTTAACTCAAAAAATGTTAGCATTTTAAAAATTTTTATTTTTAAATATTTTGATTTATTTTTTAAATTTAAAATTTTCATTTCAGAAATTATTATTATTATTATAAAGACTTCTTTCAATTTTCACCTCTGATTTTTTTTCAATTAACATTGTTTACAAGAAAAAATTTTAACCTCCAATTTTAAAGGGATGCATGTGTATTTTTATTATTTTTTTTGCATTAATTAGCAGTTAAGGATTGGAATTTGAAATAACAAATGGAATTAATAAAAAAGAATGAATGACAATTAAAAAGTCAAAATATCCAAGGAGCTCAAAAGAATAAATAGAAAATTACAAGCTATGTAGAAACAAAACAGAAATCCAGAATATCCAAATAACTCAGAAGCTAAAGAGAAAATAAAAATAACCAAAATTAACGAGAAAATAAATTGGAGTATTTAAAGAGGGAAATAATAGAAAATTGAGAAATTTTGTAAAGAACGTCCGGGAATCCTCTTAAGTTTAATACTTTTGTAGTTAATAAAAAGTTTGAAGTTAATCTAGTTTTTCTATATTTTGTTTTTATTCATTATCTATTTTTATTGCTATATTTGTATAATATCAGACATGCAAACACTCCAACTGTCCCGAAAAATCATTTTTAAAGGAGACTCGGCTGGGTTCTAACAAACTCTTATAACACGCATACATCAACACAAAATATACAAACATATATACAACACACTATGACTATATATTTATAATTACACTATTACTACACCCGTTTGCAGTGAACAAACGCATCTATAATGTAAAAATAATATCAATACGTGCATATTATATAAACATGCAAACTTGCCTGTGTGTTGAATTTTAATGTTGCAATGAGCAAACACAAAATATATCTGACTTACTTAATATCGAAATAATTCCAAATAACTTCATAAAAATCCTAAAAAACCCTGAAATTTAATTATAATTTATAATAAAAATTTTGATAAAAAGTAATATTTAAGGACATGAATCTTGAATATTATATCTATATGGATCAAAATTCAAGTCTTAAAATTTACTTTAAAAAAAAATTACTTGAAAGCCATTTGTAAAATGGCTAGCATAGCTAAACATAAGTATATCACTATTGCTGATTCAGATTTATTGCTTACTTTCTCTGGTACACTGAAAATCACATAACTTGCTTATTAGCTTGGTCACAGAAAGTAAACTTGTAATCATGGAGTATGAAAAATCATAATCACATCTGCGGACTAAAATATTAGTCGATAGACAGAAAGAGTTTACAAGTGCATCCGATTACCTTTAACGTTTTAACTTATAAAGTAATGATGTAAAAATTATTATTATTATTTTTATTATTATTATTATTATTTCTATATTATAAAATAAAATATTCTAGCATGAATTATTGCTTGATATTTCTTGCTAAAAATTATTTATGCATTATGATTTTATCGTTTTAAAAACAAACATTTTAAAATTACTATCAATTTATTATGAATACATTGAATAACATAACAAAATTATATGCATTTTTATGCTTCTTTTTATTTATACTTTTTAAATATATTATTTATTCGTGTTGAAGAATTTTTTAACCAATATTTAAAATATAGAGGAATGTGGTCTCTTGTTTTTAAAATCATTTAAAGATCTTGATCAAGTCGAAAACTGTTATTCGGCTGAAAGAGTTATTATTAGTTTACAAATTGGTGGACGAGGTAATAATTTTCCTATAAATTTACCGAATGTATATCCATTTCTTAGATTTGTCATTAAAACTGAGAGATGTTTTCAAAAATCTCAGAATCGTGAAACAGTTCATTCAAATTATGCGATCAAATTATTTAGAATCTCTGACATTTTTAAATCCTCTTTTAGAAATTCAAGGTCAAGCATTTATTGGTCAGACGAAGTAAAATAATAAATTTACTTTTATAAATTACAAAAACTTAACCAATTTAGTGTAACGTTAGATATCACTGCAAATAATATTCTTTCAAAATTATGGAATCCTGATCCAAAATTTCGAATTCTATCTGGTTCTGTAAGATTTCTCGCGAATAGAAATCTTTGCAAAACATTTATTCATACTTTCATTAATAAAATTGGATTACAGAATTCATTATTCGACAAAGAATTGATAGATTCTACGAATGGGCATATTGCTATATGTAAGTCAATTTCTTTTCTACGAAATAAGTACGACTAACCCTTTCATTCACTACAAATTTAATAATATATATATATATATATATATATATATATATATATATATATATATATATATATATATATATATATATATATATATATATATATATATATATATATATATATATATATATATATATATATATATATATATATATATATATATATAGCGCAAAAGGGGTATGTCGAGAGTTTACTGTAATTTGTGGTATCTAGATGATGATCAATGTAACTAATATCACCATTTTTAAAGAACTTTTTAAGAGTAAATGATTGGATTAATAAAGCAGATGAAATTGGTCCCACCAAAACCAATGATGAAAACATCAAAATATTGCAAGAATTACTATTGATTCTTGACCTCATGGAATTTGGTGTAAATGAATTTTGGGAAAAAATAATACGAGATTATTAAATGCAGAAGCTATTCTTATGAACATTTTAGAAACGGGTATTATTAATAATTTATTATATTGTTACTTAAATTTCAAAAACGGTCACTTAATTTTTATTAAATTTGTCTCCTAAATTACATATTTGTGCTTTTAATTTAATTAAAATGTCCATTAAATTAATTAATTGATCCCTCAAATTAATAAATTGGTCTCTTAATTTGTTTGGCCGAATAGTTTTAATTAAAATGTTATTAATATTGTAAGGTGTTTTCAGCTGAGAATTAAATATTTCAATGATTTATCAAAATGATTTTAAATTGTAAATAATTGACTATTAAAATAACTTTTAAACAACTTTTAAATTGGATTTTTTAAGTTGAAATTTTTGAATTAAAAATTAAAATGGCAATACAATATGTCATATAATAAATACTTGGAATTATGTCGTTAACTTTTGAACCGGATTTAAAAAATAATTTAGAAGATGCGTTAGCAGCTTCTAATATGTCGACCACGCCTATGGATTTCTTCATAAAGAACCTATTCTTAAATGATTATCATAGAGGAGATCATGTTGAATCATTCATTAAAGAATGCGATAGATATTTTAAAATGGTACAAATGCCTACTTCAAGACAATAAGTGATGATCAAATTACTGATTGACAAACAGATCAGAGAGATATATACAGGAGTTGACCAAAATATCAAATGTTATAAGGAAAGATTGCGAAAGGCATTCGTCAAGAAAACAAGTTTGGCAGACGATTTACAATCTGCTATGTCTTATAGACAGACGAGCGAAGAGCCCGATAAATATTTTACTATTATAGACGAGTTAGTCGATAAAATATTGGGACATGAGTTAAACAAGGAAAGTTTAACAGAATATCTGCTTGTACACCATGCAGCCGAGAAGACTTTGAAACGAGAATTGTGTCTAAGTGACACCAAAGGAACAACAGATGTGAAGAAAAAAATCAAGAAGTTACATGAATCTCGTTTAGTTGCAGAAGAGATCTATGCAGAACAGAATATAACAAGAAGTTACAGAGACGCGGTTACAAATCAAGCAAGAAATATTATATCACCAAGATATAATAACGAGCCGAGAGAGTATCTAGAAGAAAGGCCGAGCAGAACTAAGAACGAAGGTAGGACATTTGAGTAGACATTGCATAACAAAGAAGGCATGTGGAAGTTCTACATGTGGAAGACAAGGACATGTAAAAAGTCAGTGTCCATAGATGCAGAGAAAGGTAGTCGAATGTTGTTTTCAATTTGTACCATTTTGTTCGTTGATGTTTTGTGTCTTGTCTGGCAAAGCTTTGAAAATTTACCTCATTTCGTCGATATTAAATTTATTGATAAATTATAATCTTTAATAGAAATCTGCAAACTTTCTTTGATTGATTTAACGAAATTAATATTATAAGATTCCGAGGTACTGTAAATTCTTACATAGGGCGAATAATTTGTAGCGTGGTACACAAAATTTAAAAGTATATATATATATATATATATATATTAAATTAACAATAAGAATTTTGAATAAAAAATGTAATAGTATACCTGGACATCTATTTTACACTGGACTTTTATCGTGAAAAGTATGATAGTAAATTATTTTAAATTAGTATTTGTAGTGCCTCGGACTAGCACTTTTATCAATTTAATAATTGAACTAAAAATATATTATTAAATTAATTAAATTAAAATAAAAAATTAAAAAACGATTGTTTAAATAATCCTTTACTTTTGACTTTTTTCGAAATACATCATCAAATTCAAACATGTCTAACGAAGTCATTGAAATTGTCATTGAAGTCGAACAACTTACAGAAGTTGAAGAAGTTGAAGAAACTGAACAAGTCGAATTAACTGAAGCAGTTACTGAAGATGTTGAAGAATCATCAAATCGAGTCAAAATCAATGGATCAAATATGCCAGAAATCCAGGATACAGAAACCTACGTCTTATTAACAATGATATCTCTGATAATTGTCAAGATCTTCAACCATGTTAATTACAATAAATTCTTTGTTCAAATTAATTGTATGTCCCTACAGTATTAATTTTTACTAATCTGGTTTTTACTAGTGAGAATAATAATTTGATAATTTTGTAATGTAATTTTCTATTAAAGATATTTGTTAATAAGAAATTATAACATATATTTATCTTTATTTACCCTTTTCGCGTGCATTTGGCAACTGATTGAATGATATTATTTATACTATGAATAATATGTGATATTTTTATTTATATTATAGTTTTAATAGCTCAAATCACATCATAATTCCTTCTAAAAATGTATGATTGAAAGGCATTTACTAGTTTTTTTGTATAAATTACTTCAAGATTTTTAAAAATTTCTTTTGTAATTTGATTACTTCTTTTCAGTAAAATTTAGACGATTGGCAAAAGAGCGTACTCATTTTTAGTAGCAAATAAGTATCTGTTTGTAAATAATATTTATATTGTTAGAAGAATGAAAGGTGATTTTTGAGGTCCTCATATCCTAAATCAGATCACGAGATATCATGGTCTACAGGTTTTTTACAGTACTCGATTCCCCTATATAGATTTTAAATAAAATGTTATATTGTACGTAGGCCTAGGCATAAATAATATATATTTAGCACTGATTACAGATTTACTTATTGAGATATTTAAGATTTGGTCTACATTTTCCATTTAACTTAGGTCTAATACAAATTTTTATTTTTAATTTCGAATAATGGATAAAACTAAAATTCATTTTACTGATAGATAGTTAAGCATTTGTCAATTTTCTGAAATCACTATTACTGTTCCTTGCTTAAAAATTGATTTTTATAATTTGCATTATTAATAATAATAATAGAACAATTCCTACTCTAAAACTTCATTCAGGTACTTTTATTCAATTAAATTTATCTGTAGTGGATGTTAAGTCTCAATATGTTCGTCTTTACTGGAAAAATAAGCCCAATTCCAGTTACCAAATACTAAGTGGTCTCACATATTATCGATCTATTTCAAATAATATGAAAAATGGCGGCTTCTCTGACAGTGGATGCTCTTCTGTCATGTTAGTTTCAGTATTAATTATATTAAATTTTAATTTAAATAGTTCAATGGGACTAAAATGTAAAGTTATAAACTTCATGATTTGCAATTCAAAAGTGCGCATCTTAAAATTCTTATAAAAATAAAGTAATTCAAAAATAATAGTCTAATTTAATTAATAATTAATAGTAAGAAATGTATGATGTTGATGTTATGAGACTTCCCTAAAGAAATTTTCTTATAGATTTATTCCATATATTGGTATCACGATTAAGACAAACGTACATTGATTCAAATGCTTATGCTTGTTTGATATCAGAACAAAACTTGTCAATTTTCAATCCGTTATGATATTTTTATTTTTTACAAATGTTCAATTAGTATGTATGAGAATCTACTGCATGACGAAATAAACGATGCATAGGAGCGTTATACTAGCAAAAAATATTTTAAAATGTTAAGCCACTTCCTTTATCCAAGCGAAACCGAAAAATGTTCGGGTTGTATCAGAATTGGACTGCCACTTTGATTTGTCGTCAACTTAATAATTTATTTGTCACAAGATATTTTAAATCGTGTTAGCTATATTAATTTAGTTCGCGGTTAATTTAAAATCATTTCAAATTAACAGCGAAATTATTGAATTAGAAGTCAATAAGATCTACTCAAACTTTTGAATTCTTGTCATATACGTAGTTAATAATAAGTCTGTAATATAGATAGTAAAAAGTTTGATAACAATTTCTTTAACAGTCCTCTCATTTTTAAATTTCTTTTTACATCTTTAGTGTTGATTTATATATTTTGTAACATTTCTTTGTGGAATATTAAGATATTTTTTCATTACTGAATTCACGGAATGACCAAAAGTCGCACAATTAATGAATTGTACTAATTCATTTTCTGGGCGCTGAATATGCAATAAGAATCCGAGTAGTAATATGTAATATATTAGTAGATATTTTAATAGGTGGTCGGTAATCGAAGCTCAGTGTAAAAATAATGAAACTGGGGTAAAATTAAAGTCGACCTCATTATGGCCACAGGATGGAGGAGAAGAATTTATTTGTGAAATTTCATCATTGAAACCGGCAACAAGTTACCAAGTTTATCTTGAATTTCGTTTCACTAGACAGGATTCAGCAGCCATTAGTAACCATGTTTTCTTCACTACATCTACTGAAAGTAATTTATAGCATTACCTTGAACATTTTTTATAAATACTTAATAGTGCCATCACCACCACAAATAATTGAATCTATTTCGTCGGCTCATAATGAAATCCGTTTGTCGTGGAAGCCACCTCTTCATCCCAATGGTTTAATAACAAAATACATGATATATTATTGGAAAAATGCATTATTTGAAAACTCTTTCAATAACGAATATTTGAATAAAGACTTTTGTCAATCAGGTAACTTATTTAAATTCTATTCTCAATCAAATATTAAATTATTAATACTTACATAATAATATTAATTATTTCCATATACGGGTCATCATAAATTCTTGTGCTATTTTATGTCTACATAATTTTGGAATTATCATTAAAGGCATGATTAGCCTGTGAAAGGATTTTTCATAAATTTATAGCCGATATACTTAATTTTCAAAATAAACTTGCAGTTTTTTTAAAATTTATTTTACACCTCAGATTTTTCGATAAAATAAATCAATTATATTGATCAAATACTTTTTTTAATAAATACTTTTGAAATTCAAAACCCAAATTAATAAAATCTGATATCATTTGACAATAATATAGTTGTTTTAATACATTTTATTACGAACTTAGTTCTTTTAGAATATAATTTTACAACTTCGATGTTATTTTAAAAATTATTAAGTATTTGTTTGCAACTGAAACATACTAAAAAAATTGAAATTTAAGATTTGTAAAAATTGTTCTAACTTACATTTTATGGATAAAATTAACAGGTCTCTTTTTCAAAAAAATAAATAATTCCCTAGTGGAGTTATTAGAGGTTTTAAAGTATTTCCCATATTTACAGATCGATACAGGCACGAGTAATGGAATGTTAACATATCCTTAATGATACGATTGTTTCTTATTGTTGTCATTTATCAAAATGGTTTTCATTTTCACTTCTGAGCCATATGTGATTCATTTGACTATATAAATATAGATAGAAATTGTGGCAGTGAGTGATTCAATGTACAAAAATCTAGAGATCTTACAAATACCTATTCCTCTTTAAGGAGGGTTGGTATTTCTATACAAAAAATAATATGTGCCTTAAAAATACCTTGGCTTTTTAGTGACAGTCTGATTTTATGTACATAAAATTATATGGAACTTAAAAATATCTTGGCTTTTTAACGAGACTGGGATTATGTGTACAAAAATCTATACGGTCAAAGAGAACTCCTCACTATAGTGTGATAAAATGTACTGTAACCCTCTGGAGCAGTGGCTTTTTGTATAGAAAGGTCCAGAGACCACTCCTTATTTGCATTCTTGATTGTTTCAATTTTATCTTAACCAAGATATATTTTGTTACTGTCACGTCACGGACCATTGCAATTTTTTTGGTATTCCACCAGGTCTGTTTGCACATCACCTTTTTTATTTTCCCTTAGTTTTAAGACTAGATACAATAAGAAATTTCTTTTATTTATATATTGGTGTATCATTTTTAGTTGTTTGGAAGTGTGTAATTATTTATTATCTTCCATTAAAATATTAAAAATACTAAAAATCTTAGAAAATTTACTATAAATATCGAATGCTTTTTAATTATTTTTAGTTTTACTTTTGATCTCACAATAGCACTTTATGATTGAATTGTCATTGTAACTACATCTGTATACAAAGTTTCAAGTCTATTGAATATTTAGGAGTCAAAATTAAATTACACAATTTGAACCAAACTTATAAACAATTAAATTTGAATAGTTTGTGAAATATAGTATTTTCGGTCTTAGTTAAACACTATTATCCACTGGGGAAAAAATCCCTAGTCACGAGTGACCAATGTACCTGGTAACGTATTTATAATTATTTCAATTAATATTAACGCTATTACTATCAAATATAAGTTGAGTCGTAGTTAACAAAATCAGTGAATGTGTTAAACAGCCAAAATTAATGGCCATGAGATATAACATTATTCCTGTGTGTTGTTTATTTATATCAGACCTTGTGAACAATCACCAACTGTATTTTGAAAAAAACACATTAATTCATATATATTCTATTACAACTCGAGAAAGAGAATTGCTTTCGACATTAATCGGGGAATAATACAAATAAAATACAAATGTGTCATAGAAATGTGAAAAAATGTGATCCAATACAAAATTTTTTTTATTGTGGTGACGATTCAGTCAATCAATGGTGCATAAAATTTTTATATTTTTGATTAAATTTTTAGACGGCCCCCAACTTTTAACGATCTTGCAATTCATATTCAACCATAATTCGATTCTACTAAATTACATAAATTTAGAAATTATTGTTATAGGAAAACTTCGTTTATCTGACATAATCTGGCTTGTGGGTTGTAGGAAAAGCGAAAATGTAGAATAAATCATCCTAACCCAAATATTAAGTAAATTAAGTTTGTTCATCAAAATAAGCTCAAAATTTTCAAATTATTTATTAATTTAAATATCTTACTTAATCCACATCTGCTTTGTAAACTTAATCGTTTTTTCATTACTGTATCACATTAAATCAACAGTATTGGACTTAAATAAATAATAATTATGTCGAATAATCGAATGTTGGATAATCAAAGTTTTATTGTATTTTAAAAATTTCACAGTCATGTAAATCTTCTTAATGAGACTATATTTAGAATTAACCATTGGTCATTGATGTCTTGTTTTTTGCATTAGTTTCTCTTTCTTTAATCATTTATGGCAAATTTACATGTTATTTCTTTGTTAAAAACATTGCAAATTTTAATCAAATTAGCATCTTTTATATACTAAAGATTACGAATGTTAAAAGTGAGGCTCGTATTTTGACAAATTAAAAGATAGAAATAGAAACAATATGAAATAGAAACCTGCAAATTCACTTTTCCAAAAAACTCAACAAGTAAAATATTTTTTAACTAATCTAATAACTATCTGTAAATAAAAGTCACGAATTGTAAACTTCAAATTAGTTGCTATTAGTAGAAATATATTTAAAACCATGTTAATAAATCAAATATTTATAATTTAATTCGTTTTTAATTAATATTAAACTTTACTTTTATGAAATCATAATTAGACTAATTTTATAGTTTAAAGTCCATCCAGATGTATACACTTCGGTTAAGATTTATAGCGGTTTTGTTACTAAACGAAAACTGATTCAACCATTTAGTTTGACATAGGATAAATTTAACAAATATGATTATCTTGATCTAAATATCTTCATTTGTATTAAAAACATCTATTTTTTGCTACAGATATTCTATTAATGGGAAAGTGTTGTGTACTCGTAAATGAGTGTACTCTCAAATGAGTTCAATTTATAACATTGAATTATACTTATGTATAATTAATAAGTCAAAATTAATTAGGTCATATAAAGGGATTTTATTGTAAGAAATTAAATAATGAAGAGAATAGAAACGGTTATCATTAATCTAAAATATATCTTGAAAAAAGCTTCGTGGTTTTGAACTGAAGAAAGTATTGACTACATTTAGATATTTTCATTTAGATATTTTCATTTTGCTTCAAAAAAGGTGGTAATATGATTGCGCTAGGTTTAAAATAGATGGTGAATGATTCCAAATTTCTTGGTTGAATTGACTCAATGTTTTTCAAAAAAAAATTATTATTTTTATATTTATTATTTTAATTTTAATTATTATTATTATTACTAATATTATTATTAATTACTATTATCTTGCCGTCCGTGATTGTACATTGTCGTGTTGGAGTATATTTCCTCTATAACTCGTTTTAGACGTGTGAGTTGTTCACAATATACCTCTATAAAATATACAGTGCGTTCTAATTTTAGACCTACTTTAGACATCCCAGAAGTATCCGATTGTTTTCTGTACTTAATATTCTTGTAACAACTTCACTTCTTATTGCATGTGACAATTCGATTAAGAAATGGCTCTTTTTTAGTCTAGAAAGATGAAAAGTACTGAATTCCATTCGTTGTTGGATATTCATGTTGTGTCAGCTTACCGTTTAGAGACTTTTCCAAAAGATGTCAGATGTCGGTGTACTGTCGACTGAGTTGATCGAAATTCTTGAGGTATTTCTTCAATGTTTAATGTCGGGTTAAGCTCAACTAGCGCACATATAACGGAAGCACTGGAACGAGCACTGTCCTCGAATTGCACTCATTGTTCCTTCACTGTATATTTGGCTTTTTTTTCAATCGTTGATGTTTCAGTATTTCTCTGGGACAGCTCCCAAACAAAATATGCCTTAAATACTGTTTCCATACTTTCACAATTAATTAATATTTTTCTTTAAATTTAAATATGAAATGTATTTCTGGTATATGATTACTAGAAATATGTTATCAAATGACATGGATTTACCCTTAGGTTGACTGGCGTGGCCCCAAATTTTGTACTATTATTATAAAAACTTAGCTCATATTTTAATTTAAAAATGTGCAAAAGTTGCATAAAGAAATCAAAAAATTGTCATCAGACCTATTGCTTCCGCAAACATTTTGTGTTTAAGGTACACCTACTAAATCAAGAAACTTTAGAAGTACACTAAAGAAAAAACCAAGTAATATTTATTATTAAAATCAATATAATATGGAAAGATGTTTAATGAGAAATGTTAACTTGCTTCACTGAGCACAAACAATCATGGAGCAATCGTTGATAAAGCTGCTCTCAATTCTTCGTCGATCGTCTTCGAGCATTCTCTTTTTTTGATTTAATCGTAGTGAGAATTGAAAAACCCAATATGCATAAGTAGGTCATTGCAAATGATAAGAGAATCACAGTAGCACGCTTTGAAAGCAGTGCATACTCATTTTTATATGCAGCCCAAAATGTGTACCTCTGTTTGGGAAAATTTTAGTTTTAATGTTCGATCAGTTTTTTTGCTCCATGAATTTTCCTCCTCGTCTATCGGTAAGTGTCCAAGGAAAGTACCACCTGAGAATGCATTTCGTACCTAGTCCAATTAAGAGTTCATTTTTTCTACTAATAGCTTAAAGTGTTTCATTATCAACGCCTGCACTTTTTTCTGAATCGGCAGCCATGACGCTTCTATGCATCGTTTGTTTCGCCATGTAAGTATTTCATTACTATCATACATAATGTGGTTGATCCATAACACCTACTTAAAGTGAAAGCTTTCAATCTTGTCCGATGACATTAAAATATTAGAATTCCGGCCTTGCATTTTTTGTTGAGCTCATTTAAATGAGTGATTATGTTTACCAGATATGTAAGTTTTGTTACCCATTCTTCTTTTAAACAGAAAAGCAAAATCTGAACCATGGGACTCTAAAAACATCTGGATCTCATTTTTTGCTCGTAAATCCGAGAAGTCACTTTTTCGCGAGAATGCCATCGAAATATTGTTAGGTGTATTATCTTCACAAAACTTGACATTTATCCGCAGCACACACTTTGCGGAACAATGCTGTATATGACAAGAATCAAAGGACTCGTGCAGATCTTGTTGACGTCCTAATTTTATCTGATGGAAGTCTCAGATTTATTATGGATTATCAAGATCATTTGATTAATTTTCACTTTCTTCGAGAATTGCTTTCACTAAACTTAAAGGAAGTAGCTCAACATTTGCTAATTATTTTTTCCGGGTATGCCTACTCCTATTTACAATCTGATTGCGGAAGTGAATTCTACACTTTTCATGAATTGTGCTAATTCTTTATCTGTGCGTAACATATACTACAAATTTTTGTCAGAATATCAATATTAATATTTAATTTTAATTATTAATTTCTAGAAACTAATACGCAATTTAAAAGTAGTCAATCAAATTTCGAGAAAACAATAAGTGACACTTTTCAGCCACAAATGGTGTGTGACACTTGTTCTATTTGCAAAAAAACATGTGAGCGAAATCCACAAAAACAGGAAGAGCTCCTGGAAATGACGCGATTTGATACTCATATGCATTCCGTTATTCTTGTTCAAAGAAAGTGTGTTTTTATGTTACATAATTTATTTAGTGTTCGATTTAGAAAGAATTATCAATATTCTCTAACATCTTCTAAATCAAAATCAATAGGTAAATGTCATTTAAATTGAATATTATTTGAAAATTTATATAAATTATAGACATACCTTTGCTATTGTTAATTCATTTATTGCTGTTTCACTTTTTAATAAAAAAGAATTTCAAATTTTGATCAACATTGTCTTATTATTGAAAAATGACTTCAAAAAACTAAAATAGTCTGATAAAGACCAATGAAATCAATAAAAATCAACAAAGTTAATAGAGATCAATAAAGATCAAAAGAAATCGAATATTAGATTCGGAAGATATTAGGTAAAATATTTACAAAAAATGCAATCTGAGATTATTTGAAACGCATTAGAAAAGTTAATATAAATTTTTCTACATATCGAAAGGTCCTTTTCAGATAAAAAAAAAATGTTGTGCTAAATAATTTATCATCGTACATCGAGTTGTTAAAGAAGAAAAGTATGACTAAAACAAAATTAGACACCTTTTTATATTCAATATAAATAATTTATGGAAAATTTTTTTTATTGAATTACTTTTAATATTATTTATATTTTTCAAAAAAAATTAATGGTGAAATTGCATTTTCAATTAAAAAAATTCGATTTTTGTTAAATCTTAACTTGAAATTCGATAAATTATATTGATGAAATCCGATCGAACTTTTTAGTGTACTTAATATTTTTTTAATGCCCAGCTCCCCGTAACACGCCCTACTCACAGCTGTATTTTAAATACGAAATATTCTGATATTTGAAATGATATTCTCGATGAACCATTTGAAATATTTTGTGATTATTAATTTTCTAATCTGATCAATTTTGTGATTATATTTAAACTTTTCGAAATCTGGTAAAAATAAAAATTTTAAGAATAATATAGAAGTTGATAGTATTATAAGTCATGTTGTCGACGGCTCATAAGTATTCAAATCAAGAATTATGACAAGAACATGACCGAGATTCGGTTGTTTCATTTAATGATAGTTAAATAAGTTGATTTGCAAAAATAATTATTTATTTAGATTCATTTTTTCGGCAATATTAACGAATTTTTTAAAATTTAATAAATTTTAATATTATTTTTTTGTGGAAAATTTACATTGGCACAAATATTATTTTCCTTTTGCAATAACAATTTTTATTTCTGTTTATTAATTCGAGTCATTCCTACCAACTTCACGGTGATACCAGTCAATACAACCATGCCTGCGGTTCATAAACCAAAGCCAAAGTCTTTCATTTCTGTGGAGAATACATCATCGATAAATGTTAAACAAATTGAAATACCAGCTTCATCATTAAAAAGTCAATATTATCATGTTATAACAAATTTAGATTACTTTACCGAATATTTAATTGAAATTGTTGCTTGTCATCAAAGGCAAAATAATTTTAACTATTCTCAACAAATATTGATGGTTTGTTTATCAATCATTTTGAAATGTTTACTCAGAGATTTATTACAATTTAGAAACTTTCTATTAATGATTGTAGCAATCGAGCTAGCATTAGCACAAGAACTGAACGCAATCCAGATGTTGATGTTATCCCACCTATATATGGTAAAAACTATATGAATATTACTGGAGTTAATAAAGAAATTATTGTTACTTGGAAGATTCCTCCAAAAGTCAATGGATTAATTCTCTTTTATCAATTAAATTACCGCATTAAAAAGGTAATAAAATTTCAAAAAAACAGATTTAACGAGTTTTATTTCAAATAATACATTACTAGTTTATATTAATTTATAGATAACTTTAAATGGTTTCTTTATGAATACGAATAATTTCTTTCACCAAGTAAATTGTTTCTATAAAAATTAAACATCGGAATCCATAATTATTTCATAAACTTTTAAAATATATTTATATGTGAAAAACTAAATATTGATTGATAGTCTAGATATGAAATGAACATAAAAGAAATTGAAATAAACTGATTTTCTTGATAATAGACATTTTATTATTAGTAGGAAAATAGTAGACAACGAAACGGATCCAATCAAGAAAACAAAGTTATTTTTAAAGAATTTTTATTTTATGAAAACAATTAATTTAATTTATTGAAAAGAGCTTGAAGACTATAAATCAGTAAATATATAGATGTTTTTGATATTCACGAATTTTCGGCACTGCCTTTTTTAAGTGAAATTTAAGCCAAAATCTTGATTCTTTTTTAAAAATAAAATGCTATCCGCTATAAATTAGAATAACTATTTATATATTATAAAAACATATTCAAAATTATTATAGTGCTCTTGTGATTCTTGTGACTTATAAATTTTTTAAATCAATGATTCTTTACTCTGGGTCGTGAGTAGTGAAAGTTATACCTGTTCCAGCCCAAGGACCCCAGATAATAATCGCATTTTTAGACCACATAAACCCTTAAAATGAATATTGCTATAAAAATATGAAAATGTCTTTGGGCTGGAGCGGGTAGAACTCTCACAACTTGGAAAAAATTTGGACTAGGAAAAGTTTTTTGGAGTATTTGAGTCCCTGGGTATATCTTCACTATTCAATTTCTTGAGACTTGGGTAAATTACTTCAGATGAAAAATTCTTGGTATAAAAATGTATTTTTGTAAACCTTGTAATAAAAATATTATAAAATCTCAAAGCAAAAGATGAAAAACTAATGTTCATCAAATACAAAGTGGTGGAGATTTACATCAAGCAGGTTCTAATCTTCCAGTTTTTATAAAGGAGAACATCATCTTCCAAATTATAATTTTTTATGGCTATGGTCCCGCTTGTATATTAGACTTGATTAAAATAATATCCCAAAACTAGGAAAATAAATAATAAATCGTCTTGATCAAGTAGCTTTGAAACATGATATTGCATACCATGACTAAAGATATAAGATCTCGATAAAAACTGACATTGATTTAATTCAAGACCTTAATGTAATTAAACACCCTATATTCAAGGAAAGTTTTTCAAGACCAATTTCAAAAATAGCAATGAAAGCAATGATTGCTCTGGATTGAGGACAAAGTCCTATTGTTTTAGGTGTTGAAATCGATAATGATAAAGTTTTAGCAAGTGAATTACACAAAGTGAATTACACAATATAGAAATAATAAAAAATATTTAAAAGTTGTTTTTAAGAAGGAAGATATTTGGTCAGCTGATTTAATTGAAACGGGAAATTCAAAAAATAATGACAACTATAAATATATCCTAACAATATTATTGATTTGTTTACTAGAAATGCTTGGACTATTCCATTATTAAACAAGAAAGGAGAAACAATTAAAGACGCATTTGAAAACTTGATTGAGTCGTTTTATGCTACCTAAAAATCCTAAGAATCATTCATTTTCTAAGAATTATAAGTATCCTGAGAATCCATAACCCGTATAGGATAATTTTTTTATAATGAACATTTTTATTTCTGAATACAAAAGATTTACTAGATTGAACACGAAATCTTTTTTACAAATTTTACAAGAATATTTTCCCTTACTGAAATCTTCCAAGGATTTTATACTTTCTACATTTATTACATTTTCTTGTTGAAGAATCTTTTTTCTTGGTTCCAGAGTGTGTCAACATGTGGCGTTTTAAATTCACTTTGATAATATCTTTATCACATTCTGAACTTTTCTCAATCGATAATAAACTTTTCTTGCAAGAATATTTTGAAGCATAAACTTCTTTAAGGTCATACTAATTTACATTGACTACAGTTTTTAATTTTTTTTATCGGTTTGGGTTCTTTATTATCTATCGGTTCGGGTTCTATCCGCCTTATTCAAACTGGTGAAAATCTGTCAAATATTTTGGAAGATATAATTTATGGCCCACAAATTTCACAGTTCATTTTTTATACTCGTGTTTTATCTCAAACTCAGGTTAGATCAAATTATTTTAGATCAAAACAATACGCGATGGAATTGATGAATGGTGAGGAAAATAAAAATGAAGGAATCAGAAAAAATGTTGGTAAAAAGATAACTTCAAAATTGTTTAAAAAACATTTAGAAAAACAGGTAGCTATAATTCACAATTTAGGATCCACAAAACACAAAATGTATTGTGAAGAATCATTAAAAGTTTCATTAGACAAGTTTGATGATAAAAGATGGATTTTTCAGATGGAAAAACCACAATTTCATTTGGTCATTGTATTATAAAAATTATAGAACAGTTTTGATGAAATTAATAAAAAATACGGAACTAATATGACTGATTTAAATTTATATAATACTTGAATTATATTTCATTAATTTCCTTTTATAAGATTTTGAAATATTTTTATTTCAAAGGTTTACAAAAATACATTTGTATACCAAGAATTTTTCATCTGAAGTATTTTTACCCAAGTCTCAAGAAATCGAATAGTGAAGATATACCCAGGGACTCAAATACTCCAAAAACTTTTTCAAGACCTAATTTTTTCCAAGTTGTGAGAGTTCTACCCGCTCCAGTCCAAAGACATTTTCATATTTTTATAGCAATATTCATTTTAAGTTTTTAAATCAAATTAATAAATTATTTATCAAGTACTAGGTTTTTACTAAATGGTAAGTTCCCTAGACAGTAAATTTTTCCCTAGGTATTGTTTGTTAATTTTCTTAATTTAAGGGTTTATGTGATCTAAAAATGCGATTCTAATCTGGGATCTTTGGGCTGGAGCAGGTATAACTCTCACTACTATCGGTTAAGGCTACTAAGGTTAAGGCTAGCCAAATATGTAATCAATCCAACAAAAATTCTTTATTTTGGAAAATATTTCGTTTTACTAAAAAACTATAAAAAATAGGTATACTATTTGGAAATATCTGTTAGTACAGTGATTAAAAGATTGATATTTTATAAAAATGATGGATAAGAACCACATTATATTTATTTTAAAAAAATAGAGTAAAATATTTTTGTGTATGACGGTGTCTCCAGAGGCGAATATAATTTTTCATACGCCATGTTTACAAGTTTGCAGATATTTTTTTCTGTGATTTAGCGAATTTGGAAGTGATGTGATTTCCAGTGTAGCAGGTTAAGTATGCAATAGAGTTGAATCAGCAATATTGTATACTTACAAGAGAAATCTTCGCGTCTCCTGCATAGTACTGATGAGAGTCAAAAGCTCGAAACTAGTCTACTATTGGGATTTGTACTGGGTATCACAAAGCTTGTAATGTTTATATTTAAAGTTATATTTATCGTTATTTTTGCGATAATGATATTAATGATAGAATCTTCGAAATTATTTTGTTTTTTTAATTTTGTGCATGAATTATATTTCTATTTTACCTTTTGTAATCAATGAAATTATTTTTTAAAGTTTTTATTTGGTGTTACTAATTATTTATATTTTACGTTGAAGTAAATGAATTATTAAAAAACAACCATTAAAATATGAATTTTATTTAATTTTTTCGATTGAAATGACTTTTCATACAAAAATCCCAATTTTTATTTACACGGATTTCTGCAGAGCCAATTTATTTTGTTAATCAGGGGATTGGTTTATATTTAAAATTAATAATAAATTGAAAAAATATGAATGTTTTTAAGAAGTATTCATAAATAGAATTATTAATTAAAGTAACGTAAAAACTTAAAAATAATTCTATTTTAATAATTTAAATAATTAAATTAGGGTTAGGTACTGAATACTTAAAAAATTGTTTTAGTATTACTTGCCTACTATGCACTATATATATTTAATAATTATTAACTTAATAATAAATTGAAACAAATATATACAATTTTGAGTCAACGTATTTAAAAACACAATGAATCATTTGTAGCGTTCTCTCATATCATCTAAATAAATTTAGTCTAAAAGTTTTGTGAAATCTAATTAGACTTAATAATTAAAGTGAATATCGATGAATCAACTAATAAGTCACTCATGCGGCTTCCAAAATAACTGAAATAGCCATTGAAATTGCATTTTATTAAATTGACATGAAAAGTTCAATAAATAGTAAATAAATAGGGCTTATATGCCTACCAATGAGAACCTTTTTTGAAAGTATTATCCAAACACTAGGGAGAACTACGAAGTTAACATGAGAATTGGATGAGTCTATTAAAAGATCGTTAAAAAATTTGTTTAGAGCATCAGAATGTGTTGGGTGAAAATGATCCAATTTTGAATGATTGAATAATGAATTGATTGCAAAATAAATGGTTCTGAATACGCTATCGCATTTTAAGGAATTGCAGCAAGAAAAAAATAGATATCTAAGCAGTCAACCCTGAACTTAATTCTAAATTCATACAGCAATATGAAAATGTATTTTATCTATTTTATATACTAAAATAACTTAAAGGTTTAAAGAGATATGGTTTTTATTATACCTTCACATATTATTCCGCTATTTTAATAATTAATGGTTTTTCATTTAATTAAGCATTCTTATATTATTTAATGCTTTCTGATTATCTTAGGATAATGCAATCTTTCAAGCATGGACACCTAATTGTATAGACTCTAAATCAATCACATATATTAGAAATTTTCATGTTACGAATTCCAGTTATAAGAGTTTTATTATTCGTAATCCATTTTCTGGAACTTATGAGTTTCAAATTATGATACGTACCTTAGCCGGAAATGGAAACTGGTCTCCTCTGGAATCATTTGAATACAAAGAAACAAATGGTATTTTATATCATTTACTTATTTCAATAATCTTTTTCTAGTTGATGTTGATTACGTAATAAAAATATCATTAAGTTCTACAGTTGCTTTAATGACAGTTATTGTTATATCGGTTTTAATATGGCTTTTTGTTTGGAGGTATATTCAACTAATTTTAAACATTTTAAAATTAATTTTATTAAGAAAAAATCAACGATATATATTAACAAGAAATAATCATTATTTTCTCAGTGGGCAAGATGAATGGAATATTGAATTTCAAGATGTTAAATTGCTTCTTCCTATTGGAAAAGGAAATTTTGGTATAGTATATAGTGGTGAATTAAAGAAATTGGAATCTCCTTCAAAATCATTATTTGTAAATGCATCCTTGCCTATGAAAGTTGCTGTTAAAGTAATTTTAAAGTATTTTATTATTATTATTACAGGCGAACCCGCTTAATATCATGCTTACGGTTCCAAAAAAAATCAGGATATTAAGCGGGTCGTGATAATAACCGAAACTCGCTTTATATCCACATACGTGACATTAACCGAAAACTCGGTTATTATCATTATTCATGACAATAACCGAAATTTTATTTCAATAGAGAATTTATTTATGTATTTATTTATGAAAAAAGACATTATATTGACTACTTAGTAATAATTTAATTATTTTTTATATAGATCCAATATATTGACTAGTAATAATTCATTTATTTATTTATACATATACATATATACGCTCGCAAATTTATTGGAACCATTTTTCTAATGTTATTTGACGTGTTTTGGTTGCATTTTTTAATATAGTGTGCTGAACTATATTATCCAACTGATTTAAACAGTCCCAAGCTGCAACATTGTCATTTGTTAAAAACATTTGTATATTTTTAAAAGATTCTAAAGCAATATTGTTGGTTATAGTTGTTGCAGTTGATTCTGTTTCATCGTCGCTATCATCACTTGCCTCATTATTATTTTCATTTTGCTTTTTTTGTTCTACGATGGATTCCACAATCATGTGATCATTCAAAGGTTCTGAACATTCTTCAGTTTCAGTTTAAAATTTTTAAACTTCTTTTGTGTGAACTTTGATAAAAAAAGATTATAAAAAAATTCATAAAAAATCATGATATTAAGCGAATTTGAAATATCAAAATCAAAAAATATTCATGATAATAAGCGGGAAATGGATATTATGCAAGATGATATTCACTGAGTAAAAATGTAATGATTTAATAATGTTTGGCAAGTGGATTTTGAGTTTTAGTGATATTAAATGGGTCTTGATAATAACCGAGGTGATATTAAACGGGTTCACCTGTATTATTATTATTCATTTTTTATTTTGTAATATAATTATTTATTGTTATTATTATTATTATTATTATTATTATTATTATTATTATTATTATTATTATTATTATTATTATTATTATTATATCTTCCTTATTATGATTTGTTTTATATAAAGAAAAACAAAACGAGGTTCTCATTTACTAATAATTTTATCTATATTCATTTCAAACTGAACTAACTTTATATTAATAAGTTTTCATTATATCAATGGCATAAAGTTGGATATGAATAATTATAGACTGTTTCTCAAGCTGCAACCCTAGAAGATATAGTTCAATTTCTTTCTGAAGCATGTTTAATGAAGCAGTTTCTCGGATACCATATCGTGCATTTAATAGGAATATATGCGGGTAATATTCAAAAAAATAGCTCTTTATATCCATTGGTTGTAATGGAATTGATGGAAAATGGGGATTTATCAAATTATCTACATCAGTATGCTGAACGCAGTGACAAAGGTATGATTGACGGTAAACAAAGTCTTTTGTGGGCAATACAGATTGCTGATGGAATGTGCTACTTAGCATGCAAACGATTCGTTCACCGCGATTTGGCGGCAAGAAATTGTTTAGTTGATGCTGATCTCAATATTAAAATTGGAGGTTGTAAATTTATTCATTTTCATATATAAGTCTCATTAGACTTTGGATTGACAAAGTCAATAAATGAAAATGATTATTATCGCAAAAGAGGTCGTGCAAAAGCCCCAGTTAGGTGGATGGCTCCAGAATCTCTTCGATCGGCAATTTATACTACAAAAACAGATGTTTGGTAAGATAAAAATTTGAATTCATCTGATGCTGCACATTTTACATCTGCACTCTCTATGGTGGCTTTGTGTAATCTGACAAAGCATTTCTTGCATCTTTATCATACAACGCGTTGCAATTGATGAAAACTACCTAAATTATAAGAAAATAATTAAAGACACTTGTTGAAAATACACCAAATTTTAAAAAAATCAATTTAAAAACAGTATTTTGTGAATATTTTCCGATTTTCTCCAGATTCATAAGTAAAATGAAAATATGTGGCGAATAATATAAAAACAGAAAGTTTAAGTTAAAATATATTAAAACTTTAAAGTATAAAAAATCATAAAAACCAAATTTTGTAAATTCATAATATGAAAAGAAATTGTCAGAAATTATGACTTATCTATTAGTTTGCACATGAGAGTTTACTACAAATGCTATTATTCCATTCAAATAGATGTAAATATCATTGATTTATTCATATTATTGAAAAGCTAAAACTTCCCAATTATTTATTTTTGTTTGCCATAGCCAAAACTGACACTAAATAAGCATTTATACACCGACTTCCAAATCATGAAAACTGCCTATAATATGAAAAAAATAATAAATTATATTAACAGAAATATATAAACACGGCGCACACAATTTCAATAATAAAAGAATAGAGCAATAAAGTAATAATATGCACCCGATAAAAAGGGATACACCAATTTTAAACTTAATTTTTAAAAGATGAAGTCGAAAAATATTTATGAGGCTAGAAAGAAATTCGTGAGTTTAAATTGTTAATTTTTTATAATACTTGTTAAATGTTTGTTAAAAAGGAAATTATGAGCTTTTATTATTTTTAAATTTTGATAATATTTTCTTAATTATTTAATAAATTCAACAATAAATGAAACTTACATTTCTTATAAAAACTTCCATTAAAATCGACATGGGTAATCAGACAGTAATTTAGAGTGTGAAATTTCCAAGATTTGCTAAAAAAATTTGAACAATAATAATTTTTATCAGTAATTACTCATTTTGTTGGATGTAAATACTGCCAACATACGCTAATAAATTCTATATTTTGCGAGGCGGTTTAAACCAAAACATAACAAGCAAGAATCTAAATGGCAAAAGGTAAAGGCCTCAATAATATAAAAAATCTAACCAATAGGTATGTGCCATTAAAAATGACAATAAATAAGAGTCTTCGATATATAGAAAAAATTATTGTGAGAATATAAAAGTCATTCACACAAAATTTCTATGATACAAATACACATTTGAACAATTTTTAAGGACCCGCATTTTTAAGGAACCTTATTATTATTATTAAATCAAAAGCATGAAAATGAATTATTAAAAAAAATTATTAATAAATTTATTATTGCACTAAAAAATTAATTTAAAATTAAATAAAAATCTGTCCATTAGCTCCATTTATAGGTCATTATTTATTATCATTTTGGGTCTTACTAATTGCGCTTTGGTGTACTATTGACGGATAGAAAAAATCACTGTTAAAAAAACATTTATATACAAGCAAAATTCAAAAAATTTCA
>CAUHTR010000114.1:0-202703 GCA_959609185.1 Schmidtea polychroa
TAAATTATTAATTATATATATATATATATATATATATATATATATATATATAATTATTATTTTAATAAATAATAAATAATAAATAAATATAATTTATGTGACATTACACCTACTAAAATTACTTGAAAAAATCAGTGCCAAAAATTTGTGTTTAACATTGATCAATTGTTGAATTGAAAATAAATGAAATTTTATAAAATATATTTTTTATTTGTTTTAATCAATTTGTATTTATGAAAAAACTCTTTTTTCAATCAATGATGAAAATAATAATTAAATTTTTTTTTCATGTATCAAGAATACGTTTTGTTTAAAGGTAATGAGTCTAGCTATTGAGCTCGATCTAATATATAAAATTATTATATATACTTTGTAAGGTCCTATAAAATGAATTTGCAAGAGACAATGATTTTAAAATGTCTACAATAACTAATTTTAAATTATGACTTACGTAAGTTATTTTGCAGAAAAATGCTTTCACGCCTTTATATAAATATCTCGTATTAGCTCATTTATTGTACCCAGGGCCGGGTGAAATTGGCATTTGCCAAAGATTTAGGGGCATTCGGTTTGCGTTTATTATTCGAAAAAAATTGTTTTTTATTTATAATTTTTGTTTATAGTATTAAGAATTATATTGTCCATGTCAGTTTCTATAGCAAGGGCAGAAAGAAGCTTTTCGAAACTTAATTTAATCAAAAATCATTTAAGAGCAAGTATGACACAAAATGGGTTGTATGGTCTTTCAATGATGTCCATTGAAAGGGATCTAATGAAAGAATTAGATACAAATGATTTAATTACCAAATTTGCTGCAATTAAATCACGAAAAGTTGTATTTTTAGCATGAAATAAATATATTATAATATTGTATTATTTGCTTCTTTTTTTAATAAAATATGTAAATATGTTGTATTGTAGAGAGTATAAGAAGATGATTTTATAATGAAAAGAATAATTTTTCAATTCCTATGTTCGAATAATGGTATTTATAATATATTCTTTTCATTTGTTTATGACGGAGATGCTCGTTATTTTTATTTTGAATCGTAAATACAACAGTTTGACATGGTGTCTTAATCTCTTAGATATGCAAATCAAATTCATTGGTAAACAGTACAAAAAGGGCGCTCCATTACTTCAATGCCAAGGACGTTAAGCGACCTCGAGCCGGCACTAATTGTACCCCTGTCTTCGCCAGTTCTCTAAATCTAATTCCTCCTTTTTATAATATGCTCTCAATTGGGCTGATAACTGTTTTCCTGTCGAGTCTTTTATTGTGTTAAAACAAATTAACACTTTCCGAATCATTTATATATTAATTATCTAAAAATAACAGATAATTGTTTTGATGGATTGAGTCTGGAGTGCAATCTAATAAAATTATGAAATACTTATCTTTCTTAACTAGATTTATTATTTCCTTTCTAACTTTTTAAACCAAAACAGAAATCAGTTCATCTAGTATTTTGTTAAATCTTGCAAGTAATTTTATGAGATTTTAAAAAATCCTATCCGGCAAATTCATTGTGTGGAAATTCAGTGGAACTAATACTCCCGCAGTCAAAAAAGCGTTACCTAGACAGTGTTATTCGTGCTCAACGTATTGTTCGAGTTTATAATAATCGTGACAGAATGGATTGCCTTAGTGGCTTGGCTCATAATTTTAACTTATAGTTCTTTTTTTGCATGCTATTAATAAACTTTTTTCAGATTTATTTTTTTATTAATTTTGATAAAAATTAATAAACCATGTAAAACGTCAAATGAAAAATATCAAGATCTGTAATTTCCTGGATACTAAATGGTTTTGAATTTGTGAGGAATTCCCCCACGATGAATTTGCTGTAATCCTAAAAAATACCGTGTGTAGTTTATATAAAACATCACTTCTTCCCCTGGACGCCAAATTATGCTCTGATAAATGTAAAATCGTAGACATTACTTGTTCACAAACACATTTTACACGTTATATTTGGTTTTGAATTATTTTTTTCATATTTTTTGTCAATAGTGTTTTCCAGTTTTAATTTTTCTTTCAAGTTGTAACAATTCGTACTTAGCCTGTAAATGATATTCTGATTTTTTATGACTTTGTAATTGCAAACTTAAATGTACCTAATCGTTTATTTTGTTTAAACACAGAAAAGTGTTATTTGAAGAAAATAACATACACGCATAAAATACTTTGAATAAAGTAAGCATCTTCGTTCATTGTGTTCCCCATTCGTATTTTCCTTAACCCATTAAGTCCCATTAACTGTATTATTTTATTTCATTTTTGTTTTCTTACATTGGTCTACAACAAATTTGGTGTCTTAGTTTTTTCAGCTGATTTAGGACAATTTTCATGTGCTGAATCGAAAAATCACATTGGTTTTGTTTAGTGAGGTCAATTTTTTTATTTAGCACCACATGAACCTTTTACGTGTCTATGCTTGCCATCGATATAATAGTAAGTGAGAAGTTCTAGTTGGTTCTTTTATTTATTCAATTGTTGTTGCAGTGAAAATATGGCTTACAGGTAGAAGATCTTGTAAAAATAAACCTGGTGTATTTTGCTACATATGTGGTGGATACACCCTTATTGCCAACAGGAACCCAGTCACCAACTTTGTAAAGCGTGTTTATCATTCATATTTCCGTATGAAGCTGGGTGATCAAGATAAACTTTGGGTACCACACGTTATATTCAAGACCTGCATAGAGCATCTTCGTTATTTATATTATAAGGCACCCCGACAAGAGAGCGTCGACATAAGAGCACAGACAAAAGAGCGCTGACATAAGAGCGCAGTCAATTCAAATAGCACATGTTGTACGCTAAACGAATATGGATTGGTTAACACTCGTTTTTAACAATCGGCGGTACGATAAAATGACATTACACCTATTTGTGTTTATTTATATATTATGGTTAATATGTTATGAATGCAGTTATTAATTCGATATTAAATATTAGATATTATTAATTTCGATATAAAATATTTCTAACCCAAGTAACATGGAGAAGATCGAATCACAGAAAGAGAAGGCTATTATATTGGTCGAAGACTACAGATATCGAAATGGACTGAGAAAATTCTGATGTGAAGTACGACATGCTGCATGAAAGATGGCTGCAGAGGACGGATGAAAATGCTGAACTGATGTTATTCTGTCATCATCGGAACACAATCACGCTCCTGATCCAGCTAAAAATGAAGCAGAGAAAGTGGTGTCGGCTATACGAAAACGGGCAGTGGAAGGGGTAGAAAACCTAAGGCAGATTATACAACAAACCAGAGCAGGAATTTCGATGGAAGTAGCACCTCATTTGCCGGCATACTTCGCTTCACAATGTGCAATAGAAAGACAGAGAAAACGCAATCAGCTGCCATACCCAAATCCGCAGAACGTTGTAGAAATAACAATTTCTGAACATCTTCAAACGACAACAAAGAGGGTAAAATTTCGTCTTGTGGGATTCCGAACCGACTGACTGTTTACAGAATTATGATGTTCGAATCAATGGATAATATCAATCGTCTACAGCAAAATGAACATTGGTTTGTGGATGGAACTTTCAGAGTTGCACCAGTTATCTTCTATCAGGCATTTACAATCCATGCTTTGATAGATAAAAATGTTGCAGTGTCGTTTGTTTATTGCCTCATCCAGGATAAGACCGAAGCAACCTATATCAGAGTTTTTGAGAAAATTGTGGAACTTTTACCTACCGTGAATCCTGCTAGCATCATGTCTGATTTTGAGAAAGCCCACACAGAATGCAATTCAGCACGTGTTTCTCAATGTATGTCTTGTTGGTTGTCTATTTCACCTAGGCCAATGTCTCTGGCGAAAAGTTCAAGATTTAGGCTTATCGCAACTGTATCACGACAACGAGAAATGTCGAATGACAGTGAAGATGCTGCTTGGCTTAAGTTTTATCCCTGTAAATGATGTCTGTACTGCATTCGAGCATTTAGTAGAAGTTAGTCCTGCAGAAATTATGCCACTGGTGTATTATTGGGAGGATACTTACATAGGGAGGCGAAGGAGAAACCGTCGAGGTGACCCGCGCTTCGCACTTGTTATTTGGAATGTCCATAATCGTGTCGCTGAAAATCTACCCCATACAAACAATTCAGTTGAGGCATGGCATCGAGCATTCCAACAATCGGTAGATTGCAATCATCCTTCCGTTTATAAATTGATCAGCCAGTTTCGTCTGGAACAAGATCACATCGAAATTGAACTGGAACGTCATCTAGCTGGAGTTAATCAACCAGAAATTTCCAAGAACAAATATGTTCAGCTGAACCGAAGATTGCAGGCGATTGCTTCAACCTATACTAATGATTCAATGATGGACTACCTACGAGGTATAGCCCACAACTTAGCAGTATAAATGCAACAATAAAGAAACGTTTTATTAGTTTGAACTTTCTTTCATTTTGTTACATTTCATTTCATTTTATATTCTCACTTTAGGCCTAACATTTAAAATCTTTGTATGTGTTATTAGATTGCGTTTTGAATAATTGGATTTCAGTTGATAGTCTATTATAGTTAAGATGCCCGCAAACGTTCAGTTGATTAGACCAGTTTTTTAGTTAAAGAAACTTAACAATTAGTTTTATAATGAAACAATAAAGAGTTACCATCAAACGATGCCGTCTTATCTGAGTTAATTTTCTTGTTCCTATTTATTAAATATTGTTTTTCCGATCTTTAGTTTGCGCTCCTTATGTCGTGCGCTCTTTTGACGGGTCTCCATATTATATAAATAAATTACGTAGTTGATATTTTGATAAATTTCAATTTTCGTATCTCTATGAGTCTCAAGTGCAATTTTTACTTTTATTTTTAGAAAATCGTAGCTTCTTGCGTGTTTCACGTCATTTTGTATGATAACCATTCTAAATTTATCAGTTATAATTTCAGGTCAAATACCAAGATTATCGATACCAACATTTTTGTCTTCGTCACTTTGCTGATTATATTGAAACTGTGTTCCACAGAATAATTTATATTATTTCTTGTTTAATACGGAAAAATATCTTCCGTCTCTACCTTTCCCCTACCTCATTATTATCTCCCTGTTCTTCAGTTTCTTACGATCGCTTTCTTTTCAAAAAGACGAGAGCCGGCTTTTTGATGATCAGTATCGTTTTAGTGGATGTCACACAGTACAATTCTATTTCTGTTAGTTTAATCTTCTAGTGAATCTGGTGCAATATCATAACAGATATATTTTGAGTCTTTATCAACAATTTGATAAACAATTTGAAGGTGGCCTAATGCTTTTCAGTCCCGATATTCATAGAAATATCAACACTCGATCTGTATTTTGAAATCAAGGACTTTATATACTGGTAAGGTAGTAAATGAAGAAATTTATTCCTTAGATATTGTGAATCGGTTAAAATCAAGATTTTTTTTCTGGAATGGAAACTAATTTCAGAATCGACCTAAAAACTATTAAACCATTGAACTTTTTGCAAAAAACCGAACCATGTCGAAAAAACATTGAGATTACATTTTGTTTTTGACACATTCTATTAAGGAATTTTTTATAATATTACCAATATTTGTTTATTTGTAGTGGAAGGACATTAACGGATGCATTTATATACCCGAAGGGAGATGGGTATCATTAAATTGGATATTTAAGATTAAAAATTCCAGACACTTTGGACTTGGAATTTTGAAAACAAATGAAAATTACATATTTATTCTAATTTGTTATTTGTTTTTTTTTGAAAAACAAAATAATTTTTTGAATCACGAATCTCGCAGTGGGGTCACTCATTTCATGCATATAGCACAGATTTTTATTTAATTATTTATAAAAATTATCTCTGTAACCTAAAAATAATTTAAATTAATATTTTTTTTCAATTAGTTATTTATTGTATAAATATTTTAATTTATTTATAATATAATATAATAAAATGATATTATAATATAATATAATAATATAATAAAATAATATAATAATATAATAAAATAATAAAATATTATTATAATTTAATATATATTATAATATCATTACTATTATAACAGATGTTGCAAATTCGGTTTTATAATTGAAATTATGTAATTTAAAAAATAATAAATTGTGTAAAATTTTAATGTAAATATTATTCTCAACTTCACTTGTAAAAATGATTATAAAAAAACAAAAGTTTTAAAACTTTTAAGTAAAAAACTGTATCTAAAATTAATAAAATTACAATTGTTATCAAATGTGTAAAAAGTTGTGAAAGCATAAATGAAAAAATATATAGAAAAGTTCTACTTTATTTATCTTTGATTTAAAGTTGATTTAAAAGTTAAATGCTTTTTGGGAAAATTACATGCATTGTTAAATTGTCACTAAAATATGAAACTGAAATGGAGAAATCATTTTCTTCGACCCTTGCTTTAAACATGAAAAATAATGAAGACTTATTTTCTATTCAAAAAGACATAAAAGATCATACTGACTAAAACAGGGATGAAATTTTGTGTTTCGCTGGGAATCTTTTAAAATTATAAAGTCTGTTATTGAAATTTCAATTCACTCTTATAAAATGTTTTGAAAAAATTTATGATTCACAATTTTAAATTTGCCAGTTTTTGAAAATATGCCACCCTACAAAATTCCCTTAATTATATACAGTAGAAACTCACTCATCGTGATTAATGTGGACCGAAAAATCATCATAATGAATGAATTTTATAACCTGTAAACAATCAGGAATTCTTTTTTACTTATGTACTTTATGTTACATATAAGTGCGAAACAATACCATTTTACACATTTACCTATAATTAAAAAACTCCAAGCACCTTTATAAACATTGTGTTAAATGTTCTCCTAAACATTTGGTGTACGACAACTGAAATTTATTTATTGCGCTTAAAAAATGTAAGTAAAAAATTATTTCTCAGTTGTTAACATGTTGATGACCTTGTGAGCCATATGTGACTCACTGTTTAAAACGTTTTAAAAAGCTTTCATCTTAACACAAAAAGCAGAAATGAAAAATTTCGAAGTGTCGTTAACATTTTAAACAAATTTATGGCTGATTTATAGGAAATTTATTTTTCGTTTATTAACCCTTTATAGGACAAAGGCTGAAATTGATTAATATATTAACCAGTTAATATATAAAATAATATAATAATATATAAAACGCCCATATAAAAATTCTTTGTCGAGAACGCTTTTTGGGTGATTTATTGTTCTATCAAATTTATTTTATCTAGGCAATAGGTATTTAAAAATATATTAGTTAAAATTCAAATTCCAAAATAATTAATTTGTCCTATAAACTTTATAGTATAAAGCAAAGGTGCCCATAAGGTCGATCGCGATCTACCGGTAGATCGCGAAGGATTTTTTAGTAGATCTTCATAAAAAAATATTTTTATATAAATTTAGATTTTATATAAAATTTCTGTTTTATGCTTAAATTTTCATGTTCTGTGTTCCATTTCTATGGTAATACTAAATAACATTTTTTAATTTTGATTTCACCATTTCCAAAATGTTATTTAGTTTAATTTAGTTTAATTTAATTTTGTAAATATTATGTAAGTATTAAAAAAGTAGATCGCATACACATTTTGGATGTGAATGTAGCTCTCCTAGAAAAATTAGTGGGCACCCCTGGTATAAAGGGTATAAATTTATAGATTTTTAACTATATTAAAGACAATATTTATTTAAACGAAATACATTAAGGCTTTATTGGAAAACAATAGCGATGAAAGAGAAAGAAAAGGGTCACTAAATAATTCGGAAGATAAGAATTTAAATAGAAGCATTAGGTAGAGTGGATAATTTCCGTGAGTTCTATTATATTAGAAGTTATAGGTTTAGTTTTTCCATTCAAAATAACGCTATTCAAAAATTATTATTACAACAACGGTAATTATTAATTATTGAAATATTTAGTAATATATCATAACTTCCTCTTCTATAAGATTTTGTTCATTTCTTGAGCCACTTGATTTGTTACTGCTTTTTCACATTAAAACACTGGAGTTCAACTTGATGGGGAGAGATGAATCTGATTATTTGAAATGGCCCTACATACTGATTATCATTTTTATGTCTTTTCTATGGTTCTTTTCGAAAAATCAGCCTTTAAAATCTCTTTAATTTTCAAATTATTTGTTCCAATTCCTTTTGAACTTATAGTGGCCAAGAAATATAAGGTCATTTTGATGAAATTTGCATTTTCTGGATTTACTTTTTAATTGTGATTTTAGAATACTTTTAAACAGTTATTTTAGTATTTCATCATGTTGCTTCTCAGATTTCCCATATACTAATATATAATCAAGATAAGCAATGACACCATTAAAAATTGAACCTTCCTAAAGTTCTTGCATGAGTTTTTGGAATGTAGTTTTGGAATTGCTATTACTAAACCAAAAGGAATATAATTAAAACAAAACTGGTCTTGTTTAGTACTAAATGCTGTATATTTTCTAGAACTTTCATCTAATCCTACCTTATAGTAGGCGTGACCAAGGTCGATTGACGAAAATATCTGTGAATTAGTTAAGAAACCGAGCGACATATGTATGATTGACATTAGCAAATCTTTCCTTTTCAACTAACATTTTGACTAATTCGTTAAAACACGGTCCATATGCATCAGTTTAATATTTTTGTTTGACCGAGATCAAATGTGGAACATATAAATATGGTTTCATATTTTTGTTGTAAAACTTTCTTGGTTCTGAAAGCATTTTAACGCATTCCTTATTCTATTTTCATTTGAATATTTTTCTCCAATAATCGAAGCATCAATATTATTAACTTCCATCATCAGCTTTATACCAAAACTCTTCATAACAATGATTCCGCCATTAAAATTTTTGTAACGATTAAGACACTAATTAATCGAAACTTACCCGTCCATTTAACATTTACTCATGCTGATCCAATCAGTTTTTCTCCCATTTCAGAAATACATCACTAAGTATAATGTTTGTATCTAATCCAATCTTTAATCCAATTCAAAGCTTCTTCCATCATATTTTCTAATATTGAAATTGAATAAGTTTTGTGCTTTTTTTCGACAGCGCTTCTACAATCAGTTACTTTTCTTGCTGTCTTGTAACAACATTAATATTTGTATTGTGGTCGTCGGTTATTTTAATATTTCATTCATTTTTAATAACGTTAATTAAAATTTATTATTAAAACAACAACGGTAAATTTTAAATATGAAAATATTTAATAATATCATAACTCTAGGAGTTATGCCTTTTAAAATTAATCTGTATAAATCTTGATCATTAATATATTTTAGATAGTTTGCAAATGTCTAAAGGGACTTTTGTAAATAAATTTATGTATTTTTATTTTTATTATAAATATTATTAAAATTTTTAGTTTTTTTAACTCGTTCGCGACTCCTGGTACATATATTTATTTATTTTATGTTAGAACTAAATGCTTTTAATTAGATTAAATTTGGAACCATCTAGTTTTCTAATGTCAGTAGTGTCCGCATCTGCGTCGACGAAAAATATTTATGATATCGTCACATTTGTTCTCTTTATTCAAAAATGTTAAATAGTACACCATATTTAGTGATTTAGTATTCTCATGTCTCCTAGAAAAAAATACATCGCAAATAGGTGAATCAAAATTTCAAATTTAGTAAGATCGTTAAAAAGAAGATATTTATTTGTTTAAATTAAACGTTTTTTTTATTTTATTTTTATCATTTTTTCTTCTTTCGACTGATTAAAAATTAGTTCTAAAGATATATTTAAAGATATATTTAATTATTTAACTGTACAAATCTTATAAAATGTCATTTGTATAATGCATTGTATGTAAAAATAAAATGGGAAAACTTAATGAAAAATATTTTCAACTTTACTTTATATAATATTTCATTTTCAATATGGCAAAAAATTAAATAAATTTGTGTTACACAGAAAATTAATATTTGATCTTTTGTTATAATGAAAATAAATATCAAAAAATAAAAAACGTTTATATTGATAATTCTATTTATTATACTTAATTTTATTTACAGCAGATTCTGGGTAGTAGGAAAAAGGAAAGACACGGTTAATATCCTCAAGAAAAAATACACATAAACTAAGAATTTTCATTTCATATAAAATTTGACAGCAAAGAAGTTGGTTTTATCACTTGTAATTGAATGAGATTTTTGAAATTACGGAGAACTACATGTTCAAAATTTTGAACAGTTTTGTGTTCTTATACTTATATAATATTAAGTAGTTTGATGTAAAATTATTTTTACATTTCATATTATAAATATTCATTCTAATTATAAATTATATAAATTCACGTATTTCGAAAAAACGGTTAAAGGGACCTTGGATAATAGAGAGTTTACTGTAAATAAAACTTTGAATGCGTTACTATTTTATTTGAAATAATTTTTCGCAAATTTGATAATATAATTATCCTAATTTTGTAAAATCGAAAATGGAAATTTATATTAGGAGGAAATGAAATACTTTTTGAATTATATCAAGGATTATAAATAAGAATATATACTTATCTTGAAACTGAAAGTTCATATGAGGTGACCGATTTTCCTGAGTAAATCTTTCCTGATTTATGGGAATGAATTTAGAATTCTAAAAATGTTTCTAAATTTATCAAAATAATCAAAATTTAATGTACTAAAACTGAAAGAATGAGAGAATTATAACTTTTAAGAATATTAACGGCGTTTTTATGGGTAATTTTTAAAAAGCTATTTCCGTTAACTTCAATTATTTGTTGACCTGGTCTTAATCCTTTATTTTCTCCTATTCCGCCAGCATCAACTCTTAATTCAATTAATAAAAATACGAACGAAAATAGAATTTAATACTTTGATATATAAATTCCAGTGCCGTATTCCTCCCCACCTCGAATCGAAAATCCTAAATTGCCATTATTTGCGTTTGTTAATAAAATTTTTTGAGGTTTTAAATTTGAATAATCTGTGGTTTGGTCGTTTATGTAATTTTCAATCCTATTTGAGTCAGGTATATTTATTATTTCATAACTTGATGGATCAGACCTTAAATATTTACATATTTAACATATATAACAACTTTTTTATTTTACCCTTCACATGATTTATGAGAATTAGAATGAAATAATTTTTTTTCTCTTGAAACAACAATTATTAAATCTCTTTCTTCTGTAAGCAATTTTAGTGCTTCACTTGAATTAATTTTGCGGAAGTTGACATTATTTACTTCAACAATCTGATCTCCAACTTTTAAACCTTGACTTTCTTAAAAATAATTTAAAAGAAAGCTAATAATTAAAATTACTTGCTATTGAATTATTTTCAACTTTACTTATAATTATACTACTATTTTTCTCTAATCCACCTTTTATTGAGAATCCTAAATTTTGACTGTATTCGGAAGTGTCATACGGTATTTCTATAACTATAATATCTTTAGAATTCATTTAAATTATAAAATTTGAAAAGGAAAACTAATACATAATTAATTATGCAACAAAAATAAACAAATGCATATATTTTGCAGTAAAAACATAATAAATTTAGCAAAAATAATACTTAATAAATAAAATAATTTATATATCATTTGAAAAATCTGGATTTATTTCTAAGTTACAATACTTGTTTAAATAATTATTTTTGCGCAGAATTTGAAAACACAAACAATTCTGTTTTTTTAATTATTGGAAGTTTCTAAAATAATAGATTAAAATTTATACATTTGTAATTAGAAAAAACTATGTCAGTTGCAAATATTCCTATTAAATTAAAACCCTTAGCTTCATATCTCAAAACAGCGATTGAAATTGAAAAAAGAGATCCTGTAGTTGCATATTATTGTAATTCAGTATTTTTTGGCATTAATTTAGATAAAATTTTTATTTTTCAGGTCGATTATATTCGGTTCAAAAAGGCATGGAGCTTGATAGATCATCCCCGGAAAGTAAAAGATTTTTGATGGAATTAATGGATAATTTAGACAAGTCGAAAAAAGAATTAAAAGATAATGAAAGCATAATTAGTGAAACAGTTGGTCAGGCTCATGTAGAAGATTACGCTCTTAGATTGTTTTCATTCGCTGATAAAAAGGATAGAGAAGGGGATTTTGAACCGTAATATTGAAACATTTAACATAGTATGTTTTAACTTTCTTAGGGCTACTGTTCGATCTTTTACTATCTCTGGATTTTTAATGGATGTGCTAAATGTTTTTGGTGATGTTGGAGAAGATGTTAGTAGAATATTCCATATTTAATAATATATAATATATATTAATAAATAATATATATTAATAAATATATATTAATAAATTTAGTTATGGTTTTTAAAATCAAACATAAAATTTTAAAAGTTCCAGTATCCACAAATAGAAAAGGCATTTTTATTAAATTTTCTAGTATAATTATGTATTTAAAATAAAAAATATTTGTATTAATTTGAATGAATAAAATTAGACTCGGATCGACTTTTGGCTAGATTATTGTACCGAATTGATGCAACAGTGAATAAGTTTGAATGGAACTTATTTCCGTATGCAAAGGTAGGTATGATGGTTCATGAAGGGTATATGAGGCACAGGAGTATCAGGTGCGTTGTTCATGGAAATGTTTTAAAATCGAATATTCCAGCTGTTTATGTAAAGGGCAAAACTTAAACAATATCAAATTTGAAGTTTAAAATGAATTTTCAATCTTGAATGAAAGACATTCGCGGGAACAAGCAACCACTCTCATCTTCAATTCTTTTAAATATGTCATAGAGCACACTAATGATGATTCAATATCAATAAAATAGCTTCTAAACCTTCTTGACAAAAATAGTAGTGCTCTAATTCACTTTGTTACCACTAGATGGTGCAATTCAGAATATTTGAACTTTGGCAGTATGAATAACGATCAAAGTTATTTATTTAGTTTTGTTTACATTATATAACGCTAGTGCTTGATCATTTTACTCATTCTTTACCATACTTTGAAATTTCATCACATTATTGCTGTGATTCTTAGTCCGAGATCTGCTGAAGGATTCGCCAAATTATACAAAAAAATCACTTATAACCAATTGTAGTAATTGAAAACAAAACAATGAAGGGCTGATTGTTATTGGATGGGCTGTGGCTATAAAGGTTAAGGGCCACTGTATTATAACATATAGCTTCTTTAATACACAGAGAATTAAATTAAAACGCCCGGTGCAGCTCATAGGATGGTTTAACACCTAGTGCGTAAGTAACGCAATTTGATGCGTGAAGTAGGAAGCGCGATGGCAGCAGATATTGTTAAAACTATAAAATAATATCCAAAATTACCAAAAGCATAATTTGACAGAACAAGGCGTGTATAATAATTTATACATCTTACTCAATCCAACCCAATTATTTTCAAAGGGATTTTATTTTATTAAATTTTTGGTTAAAATATTTCTGTTTATAAATTGTCTCAGAGATAGAACTTTTGATATTCACATAAATTACTGTTTCTACTATTTGTTTTTAAAAAATGTCAATGCAGTTTCAATCGAAATTTTTATCTATTTAAAAGCCTCAATAAATAGTAATTGATTAATGGGTGATAAAATATCTAAATCCACTATGAAATGAAATAACTGTTTTTAGTTTACCATAATAATGTTTTATTAATTTAATAATCAATTTAATAATTTAATAATTTAATAGTAAAGAATAAATTAAAATTTGCATTTGTTGTGATTTCTTTCTTGACTAAATGTTTTTTTTTAATTTTGCGGTTATAATATAATATTCTCTTCGTTGTAAGGTTGAGAAATGCAGGAAATATGCCAAATGGAAAGCTGTTTACATTAGCCAATGCTTGAAAAAAGGGGAAATTCCACAATCGGGACCGATGGAGAACGAACAGGATATATCGGGTATTAATTTTCCGACAGTTCCTCAGCCAACCCAGCCACCGGTAACAACTGTTAATCCCACTCCGTTGCCTAGAGCACAGAAACCTGCATCAGGCGCTACCTCATCAAATGCTGGTGGTGGAGGATTATCGACCAATCCCGCAGAATCCACTCCTGCTGCCTCGAATAGCCATTTGGCGCCAGAAGATTTTACACAAGCGGAAAAGTTGTGCAAATATGCAGTGAGTGCTCTACAATATCAGGATTCGCCTACTGCCATCGATTATCTTACTCAATGCCTTGACCTTTTGAAATCGGGGAAGAAGCGATAAAATCGAAATTTTCCAACACTTGCTATTAATTACAATCACATTTTGATACCGATATGAAGAATTATAGTTTTGCTTTGTTCTTTCACTTTTTATTGTGTCATTTTGAATTTTAAACCAATCAGAGAGTTGATAAATTTAATAATTATGCCAGATGTAAACAATGATGATTTTTCTGTTTTCACAATTTGTTTCTTATGATTTTTGATTAGTTGGTTGAATTGTCTTGATTAGATCAGTGTGAGGAATGGCATAATTTATTCATTTTTTCTTTATCAACTGTCATTGAAACGGACATATTTCAGAGCATGATTTCTTAGTTTCAGGGTTTCCTGAAATTGGTAAAAGCTTTTTAACGATCTTAATGACTAATTTCGCTATGTCTAAAAATGACAACACTTATATCCATCTTAACACATCTGGCTACTTTTCTTTATCTCCTAGGTTGAATATGTGTAACCTGTTGAAAACTAATGAGTAGGTTAGCTTCGTTACCAATTATGTTCACCGATTCTCCTTTCCGTGTTCTGGACTACTAATGAAAGGATAAGCATTCTTTTCATTCTATATCACACATTAATGAGCCTTTTATCCAGATTATCCGGATATTATTCATTTAAATATTTTGGACAATGATATACCTTAAATTGCTGTTCTCGGTGAATTTTGTTGAATTCAGGCAAGATTTCATTTCCTCGCTCAGTGCGTCCTTTAGAATAAACAATACGGAACCCAAAAACTAGTAAGTTTTATTCTCTTAATTAATTACTATATATCCATTTCACTTGATTAATCTTTATCCAAACTTATATTAATTTAGTTTTCTTCTGAGAAATGTAAATTATGACAAATAATTTCACATATTTTAAATAGATTCCGCCCGCATTGGACCCGATATTCGTCAGTTTTCCCCGAGGAAACCAATTTCCTGACTAAATACTATGGGAACATAAATCTACGCCAATATTTTCACTCTGAGACCTGCAAAGAGTTTGACCAATGGTTATACAAACTGTGTCAATGTAGTCAAAGCTCGTGACCAGAAGTTTTATGCTACCGAAAAATTCGTACTTTATCTAGCATTTAAAATAATAAAAATCAAAATTAACCATTCGATAAAACAATCAACCTTTATTGGGAAACCTTACAATAATGGGTAGTAACGACGGGGAAAAATACAATATAAACGTTTTGTAAAATATGCTAGGTTGAATTCAGTTTGTAATAACCAAAAGAATTAGTTTTACCAAACTCAAGAGTTGTTCGACTAAAAATCTGTGCCTATTTTCATTTTTTCCAAGTTCCTGGGTGTATTAACAACACATCTAGATGAACAAATCAAGAACAAGATTAAATTAATAACTCAAATTTATGACGACATTAAAAATTAAAAATAAAGTTATAACGAATTTGGTTTTATTCAATGAAATAACAAATGGAGTGAAACGTATAAAAAACAATTGTCAAATAATACGATTCCTCATGTTGTATGAAGCGCTTTCGTAAATTTTTCTGGTCTATTTTGTAACATTTATAAATAGTATATATTTTAGAAACTTTGTTTTTATTTTTATTAGATTTTTAATGCTCACATATTTTTACCCAGTGCCGGAATAAACATTTAGGGCGCCACGTGCGACTGTGCCAATAAAAATCTGGGGCCCTTTTTGCCAAGCACAATATTATCTCAAAAATTAAACCTCTGAAAACTACATTTTTAAAGAGTCTTTCCTATAGGTATTTAGTCAAATTTGAGATCAATAGAATAATCTGAATAAATGTATAATGAAAAAAGAAATGAAAAAAATATTTATTTAGAATGATTGATCATAAAACATGGTTCGATAATTGTAAATTCTGAAGAAAATAAATGAGTCGATGTGGTGAACATAAAGATCTAAGATTTCTCATTTTCTCGGGTTTTCCATTAGATAACTAATTTTGAATTAATTTTAATTTTCTTTAAATAAGGACCTCCCATTGTTTTCCCCCTAAAATATTTAAAAAAATTTTAGGTTTTAATTATTTTTTGGGGGAGTTTGGATTTGATGTCCTTTTTATTGTTCCATGTGGTTCTTGGTTTATTAAGTAGTACATGTTATTTTATTAAAAATGAAAAAAAGTTAATATAAAGTTATTTAGTACACATTAAATACTAAAATTCAATTTTCCTAGCAGATTTTGAAAGTTCATTAATAACATCGTTTACATCTATAACTTCATCACGGTAAATACTTAATAAAGCAAGTCCATTTAGATGGGTTTCACCCATTGTTGAACGGTCAACACTTTTTATTATTTTCAGCTTGATAAAGCTGTGTTTCAACGTGCAATTTGTAACTGACAAAACAAGTAGAATTGTAAGAAGCTTGAAGACATATGGAAAGAGAACGTTATGGCATATTTTTAAGTGTTCAATAATATTCGTTGGTTTAACATCGATTTTTGACAGTTTCAACTACCACATAACAAACTCCGCCTTTAATTGGCTATCAGAAACTTGAATAAAACTACCATAAAAACTAAAGATTTTATCGATTCCTTCAGAAATTTGTGTCATCAAAACCAATGGAAGAATATAAAACCAAATTAAATGATTTTAAAAACACTAATTTAATAACAAAGAAAAACTAAATAAAACAACACCCATTCTTTAAAATTTTAATGACAATTGAATTTTTTAAAAATTTAAAAAACCGTTAAATTGTTTTAAATATGAATTACGCCCCTGATTCTATCTCAATTGAAAAGAAATCAGAGATGAAAATTGAAAAAAGTTCTTATAAGAGAAAAAGGGGAAAAATCAATGGTGAAATTGGAAAAGAAGTTCTTATAATATGTATGAGTCATATCGTTAGGTAAGAAAAGTTTTGGGAGCTAATCTTTGTAATGAATATATTATTAACCTCCATGTAATATATCAGTAGACCTAACTTATAATAGTATAATCTTATTTTTTATAACACATACTCAGAATCTTTCTATTGTGTTTCACAAAATTCGTGTTTGAAAAATTCGAATTATGTTAATTTGCACGTATGTTATCAAAAATTAAAAACAATTATATTTATTTTATTGCATGTTTTTATTTTATTGTTAAAATAGTGCAAAACAACTAGTGAGAAATAACAAAAAAATATTGTTAAAATTTTCTTCAATTCTAAAATGTTCCGAATTAACCGTGCCGATTATAGCGATTTCAATTATTTTTAAAACTAGCATTTGTTCGAATTAATAAAATTTGATAATATTAGTTCTCAGCTTTTGAGCTCTCACAAAAATTTACCAATTTGTATTGTCTTAAAATGATGATTTTGTCAATGTAGAATAGCCAATATTATATTAAACTAAATATTCTTTAACAATGTTCCAACAATCAATGTTAATAGAAAATCAAAAAACACATCAAAATTCCAATTTTATTTAGGTTTTTAACATCATTTTGATTACAAATAAAAATAAATCGAGAGCAATATAAAATGTAATTGAAATAAAAAACTTAATATAGGCTCAATAGATTAAATAAAACCATCTACCAAAGACTAGTAAAATTAGAAAAATATAACTAAATGGATATCAAAAATCCTTATTTCATCTTTTCACATTTTAAACGAATTGCGCATCATCAGATCAAAATAGCCCTCATTATCTATGGAATTGCTAATTGAGCAATAATAATCCAGAAATTCATCCCATGTAACCTACATTAAACAAATATAAAATCCAATTTAACATATAAAATTTGTAAAAATTACATTAAAAATAAATTTTTATTAATGTTAAAAGTTTACCACAGACAATTTATTCAACAACTCCTAAATTAAATTGCCCGTTTTCCATTAAGTTTATGCTGAATTTGGAATTGATTAAAAATATAACTGACAATTAATATTAAGCAGCAGCAGCCATATTATAAAATTTATCGATTCATTAATAATCTAAAATCCGTGGTAATGTAAATATTTCATTGGCTAATAAAAAGATTTGTACTATTGACCAAGGAAGACAACAGATCATTTACTTACGACCTATACTACTCTATGCGTGTGTTCGCACACAACATAATCAATAATGACTAAGAAAATACATTTATGTTACCAATTTTTCAGGTAATCATAAATGATTACTAACTATAACAAACAGTGACTAATTTCAAATTTTCAACTCACTAAAAAATAATAATAACTTGATATTATTTAGAATTAATAATTAAAATAAGATTTACTATTCCGTCAGCATCATTCGGTGCCTCAAAACTTTTGAGAAATTCTTGAAAAACTCGAGTTTCAGACCATTCACCATTTTGACATTTGGGATGTTTTGTTGCATTGTAAACATGCTTTAAGTCTTCGATCTTGAAATTATTTATGAATTAATTGTTTTTTTTAATTATAAGTGAATTGCTTACTGTTATTACTCCGTCACCAGTTTTATCCATCAGAATAAAGGCTTTCTTGATCAAATTCAATCGGTTTTCCGACAATGGTGGCTAAATGAAATTAAAAATTTCAAAACTTTCAAATGAAGTTACTCTTAAAGCACGCAGAAATTCACTCATACAAATTGTATTACTGCCATCTCGGTCCATTAATTTGAATAAGTCATCGATTTCTGAATCGATTAACTGAAGACCAAATCCTTTGATACCATTTTTAAATTCAGCCTGAGATAAAAATTTATCATTATCATCATTCATAATCCGGAATCGTCTGAACATGACAAGGTTAAAATTTTTAAAAATATATATAATCTAAATACCGTGATAATCCTTTAATTCCACTAGCTCCATTGCATAGACATTGTAATCTTAATTTTGTCAAAGGATCTTTAGCAGATGAAAGTTCTTTTCGAGCTTTCATTCTTAATGCCATATCATCTTTGTCACTAAAAGCCATTTGCCAATTTAATAATGTCCTGCGAATACTTAAAAATAAATAATAATTTTACGGCAATAAAGTAAATAAAATTAACAGATATAAACAAAAATGACAAAAATATATTTCGTAAATTGTCAATTAAATATGATATATAAAAATAACTATTGAAAAAATGTGTATATTTATTTGTGTTAAATTTATTTTAAAGACTTATTTTTCAATAGATGTTTGTGAAATTTAAATGAATAATTATTTCAGTGTAATTATTTTCAGTTGATATATGGTATTTCTAATCTTTCATCTTAATTGATATGGTTGGTTGTAAATAGGCTTGCCAGATAAAAATTTCGAAAAAAACGTACATACAAAAATTGATCAGCATAAAAAAGAAAACAATTAAAGAAAGATGTTATATAATTTTTTTTATCATTATAATTAAAAAAAATAAAATAATTTAAAAAATATCTCACAAGGTCGTTAATTCTGTCTTAACAAAAAATTAATTATATCACTTCAATAAAATATTAAAATTAATTATATGAATAGTATAACAATTTAAAAAACAAATAACAAGGACTTCATTTAATTATAATTTGATTAGATATATTTTTCATTTCCTTTAAGTTTTTTTAATAATTCATCTTTCTGTTTCACATATTTGTAAAACTCTTTGCAATTCATATTAAAATTATGCTTCACGAGGATTTCAGCTTCTATATTTTTTATAAGGAGACGACTCTATCTGATCTCCAAGCATAAAACATTAAACTAAACATGCGTTCACTCATCGCGTTGGAATGAGGTACCGCAAAAATAAATTCTACAATTTTAAGCATATTTGGAGAATTGAATGTTTTAAATATTTTTAACCATTTTTCTTCATATGTTAACTTCTGTATATCTGGTATAATTTCTTTAAATATTATGAACTCTTCAAATAAACCATATACGTCAATATTTTTAATAGGAAATACCTTCGGTACATTTAATAAATCTTCAAAAACAGGAACTTCTACCAATTTAAAAACATTTAGAGCTTTGTACTTATTATTAATGAAATCAAATCTTTTTTCAATATATTGAATCAATTGTTCTAAAAATGCAGAAGCTCTTTTGAGAAATAATGTTTTTTCAGTATCATTATTGCATTTTTCTAATGCCTGTTGTGCTATAGTACCATAAAATTTTTGCTGCAGCTTTGTTTTTAATGAATTCCTTAACTTCTCAAGCAAGTCATACACTTCTATTACTACAGGACCTTCACCTTCTAGCTTTAATATTACATTTTTAATAATTGACCCAATATTGGATAGCAAACCTAAATACGCTTCTGACAACTCGTTGTTTAAGAAATCTATGACTAAAGTCGGTGGTGAAGATTTGGAATTGAAATATGATTTTATTGGCTCAAAAGTTTTGTAAAGGCGATCGATAGCCGGCATAAGAGATAACCACTTTGTCAAAACATGGCTTAACATTTCTGTGTATTCCATATCGCAAAAATCATAAAATTCCATTAGCGTTTACTTCCTCTTCGTATGAGAGCTGAACTCATTATATATTTTAACTATAATACATTCTAAGTCAAATTTCAGTAAATTTGAAGCATTTTTAACAGCATTTGACAGCATATGGCACAAACATCCTACTTCTATAATGCCTGGATTTATTTTTCTGAGCTCAGTAAAAGCACTTTGATGGCGACCAAAATTGACGTTAGCATTATCACCGCAGTAGCTTATTATGCTTTTTGGATCTAAATCTGCTTTATTTAGATAACAAATTAATGGACTAGCAATATGCTGTGATGTTTCACTTGAGCTCTCAAAAGAATTTAAAAGTTTTGTTTGAACACCAAAATCTTTCAAAAAATATCGTAGTACTAGAGGAAACATTTTTATATTTCCCTTGTTAGATGCGTCTGTAGAAATAATATAAGGAAGATTTTTGCTTTTTATATTAGCAATAAAAGAATTTTGGGATTCTTTTGCTAATACATTTGTTACTATTTTTGAACATTTAGTACGGCCATAAGTGAAATTGGATGCTATTTTTGAATCAGGAAACAAAGTATGCAATAAATCACTGATACAATTTGATGAATTGAAGCTATACGAATGTTGAATACTGTGATATACAAAGTTAGCCTCTGCAGCGCTAATTTTTTTACCCAATGAAGTTATTGTTGATGAGGCTGAAACAAATGAAGTTAGGCTATTGGAACTTGATGCTGCTTTTAAGTTGGTTATGTTTTATTGTTTTCATGTGTTGTTTCACATCTCGAATTCCAGATACGGCAATGCTAAATTCTGTGCGACAGTGAATACATTTGGCAGCATTGGGTTTTCCTGCTACTCTGACCAGCCATTGATAAGATTTTGGTCAGTCATCGTTAAAATTATTTATACGACGTTGTCTTTTTATTTTTGATTTTCCACTAATATTTTGATTTTCATCTTCCGTGTTGTATTCGCTGCTGTCAGTATCAATTTCTTTTTCCATCATATATAAATCTTAAACAAAATTAAAAGTAGATTTACATTTAAATACTTTATTTTTTACAAATATTCTAGAAATAATACTTTAAAAATACAAAAACGCTGCTTCATTAAAGTTGAACTGGACAAAAATTATATTATAACAAAACAATTCAAAAAATTTAAATATTTAATTTTATGGCACAAATTCCAAAAACACCAATTTCTTTTTCCATCATATATAGATCTTAAATAAAATTAAAAGAAGATTTACATTTAAATACTTTTTTTTAACAAATATTCCAGAAATAATACTTTAAGAATACAAAAACGCTGCTTCATTAAAGTTGAACTGGACAAAAATTATATTATAACAAAACAAATCAAAAAATAATCAGTAATTAAACTGTACCTTTAGGTACGTTTTCACTAATTCCGTAAATAACTTACATTCTTATTTTTTAAGCCAAAATAACGTACACCTGGCAAGCCTAGTTGTGAATCACTTTTTATTTATTTGGAAAACAGAGCGGTAATCCATCTATTTTGGGAAAAGATATTTTACGAAAGTTCGATTTCGTTAAATTTGTTTCACAGTTGAGATTGTCATTATTAATTCAGCCTTGAAATGCTTGATTTTACATAGAGCAAACAGAATTCATTTTTTTTCGGTAGCTTTTTAACTTTAAATTTATGGATGACTAGATTATTATCCTTATAAACTTTTAAATTCAAATTTCTATCAAATTGAGGTAACGAATTGTTAGATTCTTCCTTTAACTGATCTTCTGTGACAAATGAACCACAATCCAATTTCTAAACAGCTCTTTATTCCATCAGTAGAAACTACTTCTTCACTAAGACTTATCTCTTTTGCAATGTAGTTAAAATCAAGAATTCTTTCATTTATTTTCATTGAAAAATCACCAAAAGATTCAGTTGTCAACAAATCCAGATTATTAGATTTAATATAATTTATTAAGTTAAATTTTTCAAAAACTTTATTATTAAAACAAAACTATTTTTAGGAAAGTTTCACAAAAAAGAAAAATAATATTCCATCCTTAATTCATGTTTATATTGTGATCTTGAACAACTTCGGCATATTTACACAGTGCTCTGTTTCAACATCATTAGTACCCACGTTTCCTTTCGGGTGAGATTGAAATATTAGTTTAAAATTCTAAAATCATTTTTCTTTTACCAATGTTTTATATATGTATTGTGGCGTTGTGTCTGTCGACTTATATTTATCTCATTGACTATAGTGTAGTTCAATCTAATCACAGTTTCTGTATGTCAAATTCTAAATGTCACAACTCTTAATCAAAACTCATCGCGACCAAAGCACACCCATCATATTGACATTACTGTACAGCCTGAATGAAATCCGAAAACCAAATTGCCAATTATGTGATCTGACTCCAAACCATGTCTTGGTTGAAAAAATTTACGAACTCCTGACAAATTATTTTTATTCATCAGCATAATTGATTGTAAATTTGCGACACAAAATAATTTACTATTTTCAATTTTCAATTTTAGTTCATAAAAGGTTTTTGACTTTCCTAAAGATTTATAAAATAATAAAATCACGAAACACGAAAGTAAATTAAAATAAAAACAAAAAGTATAGCACGAACGAAACATAAAAAATAACAGTAATAAAAACAAAGTTAAAAGATATTCGAATTTATGAAGATAAAGGATATAAGAAGCTAGAGATAAAATATTTATGAAAATATTTATAACATCAAAAAATAAGTAGAAAATTAAAATAAATAAAATTTATAGTGAAAAAACGGTAAAAATCAGTCAAATAGAAAGTAAAACAAAAAAATTAATGACGAAACCCAAATTTTTAAAATCAAAAGTCAAGCATTCAAACTAAATCCCATACAACAATCAAAAGAAAATCCAAAACAATAATCACTAAAAGGTACAATAGAAATGATCCGTTTAACAGTACAGAATTGAAAAGAATGACAATTATCCATGAAGAAAGCTCAGTTGAGACTCGCCCCTTTAAAAGGATCCACCTGCATCTTTGGAGTACGTTTTTATTGAAATAAAATTTATTTAAATCTGACGGCAAAAATCATAGGTGCGGATAAATTTCGTATTTTTCTCGACAATAAAATAAAATTTGCAATAATTTGCAATAAGAAAAAATCTTAACAACGTCGTACGGTAGAATACTATTGGCGGATGTTTACCGCGTGAAGTCAATCGTTGTCGTTTATGAATGAAGTGTTGGCGATGATTCGTGAATTCAGCAATTCTATTACAAGTCGTGAGATGGTTTCCGATCCTAATCAACCTCGAATCTAGACTATCACGTTAATCGTATTTTCGCTAAACGTTGGAATATTTCGATCGTAAATTATGCAGATTTTTCGGATCGAATGGAGAGTACTTGTCTGATCAAAGAAGTGAAGATGGAGAATTTTCCGTGAATCAGTGGATACGAACTCTAAAAGCTACCTCGGTAATACTCTCTCAAACGGGATTTTCCTTGTTCAATTTGGAATTTTTCTATTAGAGAAGCCTGAAATCATATGAGATTTAACGATTTTCAGAGTTGTGGATTTCTCATGAAGACCACATCTGTTACTGCTTGATGAAAACAATTGTCATTGCACTCGATAGATTCTAAATTCAAGGCTCCTCCGCTTACCAGGACCACCTAGACACCACCGGTATCGCTACCGACCGTCTCTAGACCGTCCCAATAGACAGAGTTCACCACATTTATGCTATCAATAATAACAACTTGAAAAGAAAAATGGATAATGTTATAAAAATAAATGTTATTATAAACCGTCTACTCTTAATGACTGAAAAAATAAATGAAATAAATTTGGCCTGCGACCAAGCCCTTTGGAATCCGAGTATGATGACACGAATGTCGTTCTGTGCTCTTCTCGTTTAAGACATTCCCCGTAGCTATTCTGAGTGTGTGATTCTCATCATTTCCTTCCACTGCATAAATCTGTCAATTTGGAGTCAAAGCATAATCGAAATTCATATCATAATGGCAAATCCAATATTCTGCAGAGTTCATCATACCCGGGGTTTCCAGACGGCATCGTCGCCGGTTCCATGAGGAAGAAAGACAGGTTGTTCATTAAAATAATATTTGATTATAACAATTTAACAATTCTAAATACTGTTAGTAATTCATAAAACATAGCTAATTTCATAAATAAAATTAACTAATTACTTGGAAATTCAAACAGTCAATTACTAGTGAACTGAGAAAAATTCGGGTTTAATTAATCTTCTTCCGCCTAATAATTCAGTAAGTATTGCTTTGACAAGGTCTACGAATCCTTGAATGACGTTTGCTAATACAATAATGTGGAATAGTTCTATAAGTCTCGCGTGGTCAAAATTATCGATCGCAATAGGTTCCTGATAGATTTTCCCTTGGAGCAGTGATTCCTGAATTGGTTGCTTGATTTGGAAGTAGTTGGTACCTTTACAAATTGATTTTGAAGTAGTTCATATTAAAAAGTTCTTACCTTTACAAATTGATTTTGAAATAGTTATCTAACTAATTTTGCGGCTGCCTTATTTAAGTAAATTTTAACTAATTAAAATTGAGTCGGATTGTTTTTTGGTTATTTTTTCCTTATTCTTTATTTTTTATTGTTTTTCTTATGTATTATTTTTTGTTTTATTTAGTTATTTTATTATTTTTCTTGTAATTTTGCGTTATTTCACCTATTTTGTTGTCTTTGGGTGTGTGACGGCCTATTTTAGTTTTTCTTTGAATTTTAATTGATTTTTCGTACGTAATTGATTTACGTTTTCAAATATTTTGTTTGGGTTTCATTTTTCTTGTTTCCTAAATTTTATTATTATTGCGCCCTTAATTTATTTGTTGCTAACTTAATTATTTTATTTATTTTCGTTTTTCTGTTTTTCCTCCTTTTCTCAGTTCACAGCCATTAACCGTTTAGCAATTATTTTTCAGTTTAGCCCAACAATATTTTAAATCTTTTAATCCACAACATCATTACATTTTAGTATGTAAAATTAGTATGTAAAAATTATGTATGTAAAATCGTCCAGAGTTAAGCATTGTTAAGTTATATTCAACTAAAAACAATCTTATTTTTAGTGACAATAACCATAACTCATTTTATGTATTAAATACTTATCGAAACAAGTAAAAATAATATTATATCAACTATTAATAAAAATCACTCCTCTAATTTCTTAATTTTTTAATAAATAATAAATTTCAATTTCAAATAATGTACGTTCATTATATGACATGCAAAATTTATTAAATTTGTTTAAATATTAGTTTCATTGACTACTATTAACTAAACTTTATAAAATAATATTAAATGCAAAGTTGTAAATTTTTTTTATATTATTAAAATCATAAATTTAACTTTTAAAGCTTAATGTGAGATAATTTTACAGTTTTAAAATAAAATTTTCAAAAATTATTTAATGTTTATTAATTAATTAATTATTATAATATAAATGACTTTTCTAGATATAAAATGTCTAAAACAAGCTCAGTAAAAGAAATGAATCGTCACAAGTGCGTTATATATAGAATAAGTATTTTAATAATTATGTATTTTTCCTGGTTTAGATTAAAAAGCCATAATTCTTCCAAAAGACTAGGTAAAATTATTATAACTATTTAAATATCAAAACAAGAAATTAAAGAGTAGATTTAACAAAATAAATATATTCATCACCAGTTCCAGAAATAATTGTTCAAAACTTCAATAAAAAACATAAAATTTTTATTAAGAATAATCAAAAATATAAAATATTAGTTTATTTGAATAATTTGTTAAATGGACATTTTAAAATTTCATTATTGGTTTTAATTGAGATAAAATTGCGACATTATAAGTTTAATATATATCTTCATAACTACATTTCATGCTGTAAATTTAAAAATTTTTTACATAATTTTCATATGTTTGGTTAAATATGTTCAATATTAATATAAACAATCAACACTGCATCAGATATCAAGAGAAATATCATGATCTTACATTTCATATTCTTTTCCCAGTTTCTTCAAATCTCAAGGCAAATTGCTCATAGAAAAAAAAAACTTTTCCTTAATCACATGATGGCATCTCTGAGATAACTCGAGTTTTCACATTGTTAATATTAAACTGATTCTTATTAACACAGCAGACAAATTAAAACATAATTTCTTTTACATTTTATTTATTAAAAAAGCTTGCCTACAAAACAGTGATATATCGATGTTTTTGGTAGTCACGAATTTTCGGAACTGCTAAAGGTTTCCGGATGCACTTGTAAACACTTTCTGTGTATGACGGTGTCTCAGAGGCGAATATGATTTTCATACGCCATGTTTACAAGTTTGCAGATATTTTTTTCTGTGATTTAGCTAATTTGCAAGTGATGTGATTTCCAGTGTACCAGGGAAAGTATGCAATAGAGTTGAATCAGCAATATTGTATAATTACCTGGCGCGAAGTGAAATTTTCGCGTCTCTTGCATAGTACTGATGAGAGCCAAAAGCTCGAAACTAGTCTACTATTGTGATTTGCACTGGGTATCACAAAGCTTGTAATGTTTATCATATATATATATAAAATTGTGCAAAAATAAACTTTCACTTCTTCAAGAATTTCATTTGAATTATTCCTACTATCTGATTATATATGTCCTAATAATTCTACCAATCTGACCTGCGCCAGTAGATTCTCAGCAACCACGACACCTTACCATACGACACTTTATACTTATAACCTCGATTATTATCTCAAAAATAAAAAAACATAAAAAGTTCTTTATTTCTTATTAAAAGAATTTGAACAATACTGGGTTAAAATATTTCAGAAAAGCGAAATTCCAGAACTCCCTTATTCTTAAAAACTGTTCCGGCAATGGTGGTATTAGTGAAACCGAACGGGAAATTGTATCCACTAACAAGAATCACTGGATTCTCCATCGACGAGGTACAAATATATTAGGAATATTTCCTAGATAAATTAATGGAAATCGTAATTTTAATTGATGCTTTAGATTTTGTCTAATTGCACTCAAATTATGAAGCTAACATCGGCAGCTAGAAAATTATATTCCAATCATGGAGAATTGATAGAATCACTGGATGAGCTCAAACCAAATGATGAAATTTATGTTTCCCTAGGAGAACCTTTTATTGATCCGCTGAAACTTATTAAAGGTTCTTTCGAAATTATTATAATTATTATTCATAATAATAATAATAATAATAATGATAATAATAATAATAATAATAATAATAATAATAATAATAATAATAATAATAATAATAATAATAATAATAATAATAATAATAACACGGAAAATCTAGGTGTTCGTAAGTGTGTTTAAAGAGATCGGAAACTTCCGTAAAATGTCAGATGATTGATCCAAACCGACTAGGTACCCATGGTTACAACAATGATGGTAATGTACGGATTTGTTGAGAGCTTAAAGCCAGTATTAGTAATAATAATAATAATAATAATAATAATAATAATAATAATAATAATAATAATAATAAAAATAATATTTAACATAATAATAACGATATCGACTAGAGGTGATTGCGCTTGAGTGCGTTTAGACAAGTCAAGCGACCGGTTCAAATGTTGCCAATTGACTAAAATTAAATTTTTGCATCGTAAATTATTTCAGTGGGCGGAAAACTGGAAATGCTCACTCAGATAAATTTATTTTTCTGCTTTTCAGTAAGGGGTTTCTACTTCCGCTGACAAGGCTTAATTATTTCACTTTGCCCCAAACTTTCATTATATGATGAGGGGAAAACGCTTTTGCTAACGGTAAAATTTTCGCTCACCTAGGGTGGAGACCCACAATTGATTAGATTAAATAACAAAAGGCTATCTGGATTTTCCACCAAAAATTGTTACGGCTAGATTTATTGAATCACATTATTATAGTAGATTTGATTCGATCTATTCTTTATGGTATTATGAATGTTATGATCAGTCGGTCCCTTGTGGATTTCATTGTTAGGTTCACTTTTAGCTATACTAGATCAAGGGGTGGTTTTATACGATTTGAGGTAATCATTAAATTAAGGAATCAAAAAAATCATTGATTATTATGTATTAAAGTGTTAGAATGTGTTCGGCAGAGTGGTAGATAAATTACAATTTTTAAGACAATTCGAGCTCTAATAACTATATGGCGTCACGACACTGAATTGGCATTATCTTTCAGTACTGTTTACTAGGTCCTATTTCATTCTATCTCAGTTGTTGTCTGGCTTATACCGGCCAGATTTTGTGATAATGAAATGCGATAAATTAACATAAAAAGGTCAGAGAGTGATCGTACGTAGTCTTTATACAGAGAAGTTCTCCTATCAGCGAGGTAGGAAGACATGAAATGTTACCTGACTCGCTGACAGCAAGAAGCTCCTGATCGACTATATCTATTATCATAAGTACAAAAGTATTTAAAGGATCAGCTTGCCCATAAAATATAAAATCCTAAAAAATAAATAAATCATTAGGGTAAACGAATAGTTTTCATTTGAAATTTTTAATAAATATAACATTAGATTACATATTTTACAAATAATAAAACAAAATATACAATGCAAATACACATACGAATAGTGCGAATTGGATAAAATTTTGAATGATTGATCAAAGTCCTATAGTTCCAAATGATCAAAATCGCCAAAATTTCGTTGAAGATTTGAAAACTAGTTTTGTTTTAAACGATAAATGATGAAAAAAGTTTCAAAGAGCTTTTGTGAAATAAAAATAAAATTACTAAAAATTGTGGCTTAAGAATAAGTTTGAAATGTTTTATAAAAAAAGTGGTTCGTTTGATATTTGTGAAAATAGTAATAAATTTTGGTTGAAAAACCGGTAAATTGTGAACTGAGACTCTCTCTTATATACTAATTTTCCCAATGCATAAGACCGATCAGAATCGATCATGTATGTTTTGATCGATTTTATTGTTGTTATTTTCATTTTAGATTTCAATCAATCTGATTGGTCTATTTCATTTGTTGTTTTAATTCTTTGATTTTATTTTAAATTTATTTCTTTTTCTTTCTGACTGGTCGAATGATCGCCATCTGATATCACTTATCCCATGATTAAGATGATATTTTTTTGCTATTTTTGTGTTTTTTTGGCGATTTGTATTATTTTCGTGCTTTTATAATATTTCTTGTGTAACTTCTTGCTTTTTCTCGATTTTATTACTATTGTTTTACTTATTTTTATTCATGTATTATTTTATTTTTATTTTACTTGGTGTTATTATTGATTTTGAATATTCTTGGTGCATTTTGTTTGTTGTTTGGAGTCATCTCAGTTGACTATTTACCTTCAATTATTTACTTTAAAAATTTTAAGAAAAGTATCAAAATATCAAAAATAATACTTTTGAAAAATAGTCTATTAAATTTTTGGTAGTTTGAATGTTTAACATCATTTACATCGGTGGTTCGGATACCGTGAAATCTTATTCATATTGTTTCTGAATTGAGTGAGAAGCAATTAATAAAAGTGTAAGTGAAAAAGTGAAAAAGTATAACTTCGAATAACATATCAATTTACCAGTCAGTATTTTTATACATTTCCTAACATCTCTGTACATTTTTGTGTTTTACCTTCTTTAGGAAAAACTTATTTTTCCATTAAAATTTCAATTGAATAAAATTATATTAAATTGCTTTATATTATTTATAACTATTATGTTGGGGTTGTAAAATAATTAAAATTAAAATTGAATTATATTTATAATTAAAGGAATGAGAGAAGAGTAAGATTGGTCAAGACGAGAACTGACAATACAAAGAAATAAAATGGGTAGAAAGGCTCGAGAAGGTATATGGGAAAAGTACAAAAAAGGTGATTTGAGAAAAATCGATAAAAGATTCATAAGTTCGAATTTAAGTCTGAAAAACTGGTCATGGGGAAACAGATAGCGGGGAATAACATTGTGATAACGGAATTTTCAGAAAGTGCTAGGAAGAGAATCAGTGCGAAAGGGTTCGTAAAAAAGAGGAAAAACAAGAAAATGAAATTAATTAATGAATTAATTAATTAGTTAGTAGAAAGAAATCCCGAGCTGGGTAAACAAAGAGAAAAGTAAACAGAAGGAAGATTTGGGCCAATTATCGTGTCACAGTGATTAATGGGAGAAGATCAAGAAAAGATAGTGCATGCAGAAATGTCTGGGCGGACCATTGATTATCTTTGTTCGTTGGACCATTCTGGGTGATAGCCGAAGCAGATATGTGGAGTCGAATATCAAGAGATAGATTGGCTCGGCAATAACCATTTGTCATCCCGATTTCGAAGAGTATATAAGGAATGGGAAAATCAGAGAAAACCGGCATTTAGCTTCAGCTAGGGTTAGAAAAAAAACTAGTTTAGGAACCGGAGAAAGACGAATTAGGTAGTTTAGAAAAAAGAAAATATAGAACCAGGAGATACGTAAAAAGTGGAAAGGAATCAAATCGAATAGAAAAGATAAACGTGGGTCAAGAGAAGCTAGGGAATAAAAAGGTGAATATTATCTTTTGTCAAAGCATCAGCACCGAGCAGAGAATCGGTCAAACTTGTAAAACTTTGGTTATTGATTATTTATTGTCGAGAGAAATATATTTTTGTGATTCAAATATACGTTGGGTAGTTTATGGTTTTGATTAAAAGGACACTTGGAGTCAGAGGTTACCGACTTGAATTAATAAAACCCATCAATTATATTAATACTTATTTATAATGTAATTTAATTTATGATTAATTAATCTTTAATTTAATTCTTCACAAGAATGTTTAGGATTGTTACAATAAATCAAACTTATATAATTTATCATAGGATTTTTTTTCAGAATCTATTTTGATTAGAGAAGGTAGTTTTTGGGGTCTTAATGGTCTTTATATTCCCAAATCAAAACGTAAGGCCGCGTCAGCAAGTGTAACGCATGCAGGGTTAGTATTTAAAAAATTGTTAATTATGTAAATAACATCTGTAATAATTTAAAATCATTTTTTAGGTTTGTAACCAATAATAATATTAATAATAAATAAATAAATTTTTATGAATATTTAGATTATTATTTCAAACAAAAATCTGGTTTGTATTTGTTTATTTTGAAATATTTTTTTATTTTTTTATTTATTAACAATCTTTATAAGTGTCACTTTTTTGTAAAATTGACTCACTTGCTGTTTTTGTAAAAAAAATTCAACCATGTTTAACTTCACTTTTTAAATTAATAATTATAGTTGATGATTTTAATTTATTATGTTTTTTAGAATAAAATTCATATCCACCCGATTCTAATAAGGGGTCGATTCAGAAAGGGTCGAAATAGTAGTTAACGTACAAAAACAGAAAATCGTTAATTAATTAATTAAAGGAAACCCGAGCTAACTAAACAGAAATTGTAAACAAAGTCGATGTTGAAAAACCATTATCAATACAGCATAAGTAATTGGAAAACGGGAAAATATTACCACAAGGGAGACGCACGGTGGAACAATTAATTATTTCCTTCAACGACGAGAAGATGAAAAATGCCACGAGATAAAGATTGTCAAATAGAGACGACTTAGTCAAAACTCCAATGAGATTATTTTTACTATATAAAGGAACTAAGTTAGGAACAATCGGCATTTTGCTTCAGGTAGGAACGAACAAAACGACAGTAGATAAAGGGAAAATTGTTAAAATTAGAAGATAGAATTAACGGAAGAGAAAAGAAAAGGACCAAGCAAAGTCAAAGGATTAATGAATAAAGGTGATTATTATTGTAGAACGTGTGGAATCAAAGCGATGACATCGAGACTTATCAAAATCAGAATAGACATTTTATTGTGATAATCAGAGCTTTGTAAATTGTAGATTGCATGAATTCGAATACAAATATGCGTTGTGTATTGTTTGTTTAAATGTTTTTATAGAACAGGTGGAGTCAGAAAATCGACTTTAATATTTATTTATTTGAAAACTCAACAGTTTGGTAAATACGTCATTGATTAAATTTGAATATTTTGGAATAAAAAATTATGACATATCAGCCGTTTATTTTTGAAAGTGAAGCAAGTTCTTTTGATTAATACAAAACTCATTTCTTCAAACCATTTTAATAAACATTGTTGGATAATAAATTTACATCATTAACTACAAAGCACATAAAATTTACAAAGTTCACCTACGCGCAATCAACGGGCTATTTTGATGTGGGTGGAATTCGCATTCGCCCCGTGATTCTGACATATGAGTGCTTATATTTATCTGCTTATAACAGATTGAATTTGGAAATGGTGTATCAAGATTTTAAAAATTATTGAACCATAAATCTTTAAATATTTGGTTATAAAAAAAGTAGTCTTGCTCCACTTTCGAACTCATTTTGATAAATGATAACGAAATACTTTTAAAATTATTAAATTTTAAAGTTACAATCTGTCAATAATTTATCAAGATTAATTATTCTGATTAATTACTGACAAATTGTAACTTTAAAATTTAATAATTTTTTTAAAAAGATATTTATTGAATTTTTACTTAGATGAAATTAAATTATTTTTTGGAATTTGCTAATTTTTTTAAAATAATCAATAATCTAAAATTTTTAATAAATAATTATTTTAATGAATTTACGAAAATGGATGAATTTTGTTTTAACAGATTCAATATTTTTAAACAAGTTCTACAAATTTTCGATATTTTAAATGTTTCGTATAAACAGTATCATCTTTTTGCTTCTTTACCTTTTTCTTTTACATTATTTTTATTGGAACTTTATTCATAGAACCGGAAGAACATGGAGAATATTAACATTTTCAAATGGAGATTTCTTCATAAATAATGCTGTGGAAGTTATTTCAAATTTAAAGAATGTTGAGGAAGTGATTTACTTTCAATTTAATTGAAAATAACATTTATTGTACGAACTTATCTTAATTAGGTAAAATCTATTTGTGGAAAAAAGCTTAACCTAAATGGTCAATACAGAAAATTGTATAATTCGGATGGTGTTGAGATTACAGATTTGAAATTATGTGAGTTTTTCCAAAATTAATTATTAAAAATCAAAAGTAAATTTTTAACTGATAATTTATCACAGAGCTACTTTGGAACATATTTATTATTAATATAATATTATTATTATTAATACAATATTATTAATATTAACAATATTCAAACAAATTTAATATTTTTTTAAAGAATTAAAAAAAATTAATTAGTTTATTAATAAAGATTTCAATATGAAATCACAATTGCAAAACACTTTTTTCAATTTTCACCACTGATTTCTTTTCAATTGACATTAGGTTTATTAAAAAGTTTGACTATGAATCAGTAAATATTTAAATAAATACAGTGACAAATGCAAAACAATATATACAGTAATGAGTTTAATATAAATGATAAAATACACCACAATTATTATATTCAATTAAAACAAAACTTTAATGTTTATTATATTTATTTTAATATTTCTGAATATTATTTAAAATTTTTTTTAATTCAGTACATGATGAAAATTCTTATGTTTGGAATCCGAATTCTAATGCTAAAATTCTTGGTCCAATTTGGGCGTCGAAAAAAGAAGATCTTAATCAATCCGGAGTATACTATTATTTTCAGAAAACTATTAAGGAAATCAAGAACCTTATCAAAAGTTCTAAATCCACTTTAAATGAAGTAAATTAATTCTTTCAATAAATAAAATATTTATCTTGATAATTCCAATTTATCTTTTATACTTTACTTTTTTAGAGGTTCAATATAATTATAACAAAATAAAATTTTGAATAAATAAAATAAACTCAATGCAAATTTAGTAAAAAGTGAAATAGAATAAATGATAGAAAGTTACTGCTTACTTTGTGATACTTTTAGGGCTGTAAATAGGAGCAAATCTAGGAGAAATAAAATAATAAAAATTAGCAGCCAAAGACCCCGGAACCTTACTAAAACAAAGACATATATTTGAGGTCAAAATTTATTTACAAGTTCATTTCCTTTATATTAATTATGTAAACGGGTATAGAGGAGGTCATTCGTAATTGATCTGGAATTATTGCCGTCAGAATCATATAAAAGCAATGGTATCAAAAATTAGTTGAACAGAGATCAAAGACCCATGTTAAATCATTTTAAGTTAAAATATATGTTGAATTTTACAGGTACTCGCTCAGGCGATTGCAGTTCCAGTTTCAGTCAATCAACAAATTCCAAAAAAAATATTTACTAATAATAATAATCCAAATATTCTAAATTTTATGAAGAGCATTATGAAGCAGCTTAATGAAATTGTCACAAGATTAGTTTTTCAGGATGGTTTCACAGTGAACGGAATGACAAAATGTTCGTTCATAAGACAATATATTTCTGATAAAGGGTATAACCTTCGACAACTGATGGTGAAGATGTTATGTGTAAGTTTGGACGTGAAAGTCCTGCTCACCACGTGCAATGCATGAATCATACTATTCATCTAGCTGTGATGGATATTTTCTACAATAATAGCGAGAAAATGGATTTTCGTGAAGAAATATGTGATGATGAAATTACTTTAGAACTTTCAAAATCAGAATCGGATAATAATTTTAATGAATTTAAAAATGGAGAAAATTATGAGCAAGACTACCGAATTATTATTCAACGAAATGCAATAAAATAAATTAGAAAAGTTGTGGATTTCTTTAGACGGTCACCCACCAAAAATAACATTTTATAGTGATATGTGAAACAAGAATTTAAAAAGGAAATTAGTTTAATAAGAGATTTTAAAGCCAGATGGAATTCTCTTGAAGCAATGGTTGAAAGATTTAAATTTGTTTTTAAAATCACACTGATTAATGGATATAAACAGTTTTTAATTAATTATTTTGGTATTTATGTTAAAACATTTTAAGAATTCCCCCTAGAAAAATATGGTTTTTAATCTTAAATTCAGTTGATTTTACAACATTGCCGAATAGTTGTTGTTACGAAAGGTCTCCTGTAGAGAATTATAAAAGAAAATATAAAAAATCTTTTTTTTTATATAAAATTTTGTTACTGAAATATTCGATATTATTTTCCATGCAATTTTTTACACAATGTTTTGTCTATGTATTTAATTCTTAGTTTTATTTTGAACAATTTTATCATTTTTCAATATATATTTTCTAATTAAATTAATAAACACTAAATTTTTATTTCATTTAATTTAAATAAATTTTAAATATCAGTAAAATCCGTTTATTTTTTATTCACCTTTGATATGTTTTCATTTTTTTCGCATTTCATTGATTATTATTAAATCTAGTTGTAATGAAGATGAATGAAATTTTAAAACAATTCTAAATATATTTATTTTTCTTATAAATCTGAAGAAATTTGTATTTATTCTAGATTGAAGCAATTGAAAATGGAGAATTCGATAAATATCCAGCTAGTAAAATGAAATCATTTTCCAAACCGGAATTGAAAGTTACTAAAGAAGAAGTAAAGATTTATATAGAAGTGATTTAACCTATAATAAATAACCTATAATAATCTTAGTCCTAAAATAATTTTATAAGAATTTTTTTCAAATTTCACCGCTGCTTTATTTTCAATTGACATTGTATTTATTAAAAAGCTTGAATCAGTATCACATATCAATGTTTTTTTATATCTTTACTGATTCATAGTCAAGTTTTTAATAAATTCAATGCCTAAAATAATTATTTAGATAATTCTTATTATTTAAAAAATTCATTTTCGGACAAAATAACAAATTCTTGGATACTCATAAAATCCACTAAACACAAGTATGAGTAATAAAATTATTTTGTAATTATTTTATATTTATATTAAAAATTATGATATTATTTAAATTATATTATTTGGTGAAATATTCTGTGTCAGTAAAGCGTAAGCAAAATTGATTCATCATTTTTAGAATTATCACAAGATTGTTACATAACTAGTATACTTATCCGCAATAAAATGGTTTTATTGTGTTCAGAAAAACAATAATAACAGTAATAAATAAATAATAATAATAGTAATAATAATAATAATAATTTAAGAAATTCTTTCAATTTTCACCTCTGATTTCTTTTCAAATGAAATTGTATTTATTATAAAATTAACTATGAATCGATGTGTTTTTATATCTTTAATGATTCATAGTCAATTTTTTAATAAATACATAATAATAATGCCGACTAAGTATATTAAACAACATCGTAATATATATTTCGACCGTTTATCAGTCTTTTCAGGTTGCATATCATGTTACAATTAATAACTGAAAATAAAGACTATTTAAAACAAATTAATTAATACATAAAAAATATCTATTTTTTATTGATATACTTCTTTAAATGATCACTAATGTAAGAAAATCCATTCAATCGACAATACCCAAGAACTCTAGTGCAGAGATGACGAACAGTTTCTCCAATTTATGTGGTATAATAATTATAATAATAACAATAATAATAATAATAATAATAATAATAATAATAATAATAATAATAATAATAATAATAATAATAATAATAATAATAATAATAATAATAATAATAATAATAATAATAATAATAATAATAATAATAATAATAATAATAATAATAATAATAATAATAATTAATTTTTGATCTTTTGTCATAATGAAAATAGATGAAATATCAAAAATGAAAATAGATCAAAAGCGACTTAAAAGTAAATGATTTTACTGATTTAATAGTTTGCCTATTAAAAACTTCAATTGTATATTTTATTTTTATTTTTATGTTTTATTTTCATTTTAGATAAAGAAAACTTTGAAAAAATATGAAAAAACATTTGAAAAATTCAATGAGAAATTCAAACAATTACCAGAACCTTCTAATCAAGTTTACTATTTTAATAATAATAATGATAATAATAATTTATAGCAAGTAACAGAAAGTGAAATAAGTACAGAAAAGGGTTTATATCAGTGTGCTCAAGGTTTGCGGTTGAAAGTAAAAAAATAATTAAATTTGTATATTTTATTGGTATGGAAATTTAATCAAGGTTTATCAAAATGGCCAAGATTTAAATAAAAAATTCACTGTCTTTTTCAACGTATCTCAGGCTAAGCGTGGAATCAATGATTCGACAATTTTATTTAATCGAGTATTCATATTATTTCATTAATTTATATTTTACCCAACCCATTTTCAAATTTATAAAAATTTTTATTTTTAACCAATGAGAAGTAAGAAAAAGGAAATAAAAGAGAAGATCAAAAAGCATTTGAAAATTGAAGAGACTTAATTCCAGAAAGTTGAAAAGGACTATTTTTATATAGTTTAAAATTCTTTTATTTTATTAAATGTATACTTCGCAGCAAAAGGTTTAAATTATCATTTAATTGCTTAACATTTAATTAATGGTGTTACCAAGAGATACTCACTTCATAATAATAAATGATGATTTCTTGACAGTAGCATTAATTAAATTTTAAACAATTAAATGATAATTTAAGCCTTTTGCAGCAAATTATATATTGAATAATATGAAAAAATTTTCAATTATAAAAAATAATCATAATCAATTTCTCGGAATTTAGCTGTTTCAATTTTCAAATGCTTTTTGATTATAGTAAAAATAATAATACCGTATTAGTCCGAATATAACGCGACCCGAATTTAGAAAAAAAATACTCATAAAAAAATTAAAATTAAGGGAAATTCAATCAGATAAGCGTTTGGTAAAGTAAGACATAGGTTATATTCATGACAATAAATTTAATTAATTTAAACCAAAATTTAATAAAAATAAAATGTTAAAAATTGTCGCGTTGTATTCGGGCTAATACGGTAATAAATATTATATAATAATTATCATTTCTGATGTCAGATGTTCAGCAAAAATTACCTTGAAACTCAAAGAGGCAAATAGATAACATTTAAACCAAAGCGGTGTTGATTATTTGTGATCTTTCCCAAATTTGTAAGATTTTGGTTTATGTAAAATCAAATATTTTCCTCTTTCAATTAAACGAATGAACGGAATGAATTGAAAACCACCAATGGCCAGATTGTTACACTGGTCATTATAATAATAGTTATGATGAGAACTTCTCTAAAACACTGAAAACAAAATGTCGAAATTGATAAAATCTTTCCTTTTTGTCACCATTGATATTTTCAATTAATATTTAACACAAATATTCGACACAGTATTTTCTCAAGGAGTCGTTGTCTAAAAGTTGTATTGAGTCATTAGCCACAGGTCAGTGTTTGATGGTGGTATATTTTTGCTTATAAATTTAATTTTATAAATGTAATGCATATAAATGTATATAATGTATATATTCATAAAAAATTCCGTAAATTCAAAAGTCATTTGTTTATTTAATAAATTATTATTTATAAAAATATTAGCTTTAAAACTTTATATGATAATACTTTTAGAGCAAAATATCGTTTATAAACTTTAAATTATAGCATATATTTTAGTTTCTTGACTGTTTATCAGAAAGTGTTCATCTTTCAAAAGTCAATGACTTTTCAAAAGGATTGCTTGCGAGACGCGTTTTTACAGAGGATGGGGTCGAAATCAAGAATGTGTCAGATTTATCATATGATCAAGTAATTTGTGTATCATATGGAGAAAACTGGATTGATCCTAGCCGTAATATATTTCAGTTATTAATATTTCATATCTTGCATGTTATTTATACTGTTTATACTGCAGCCAACCCTCCGCATATTTCCTACTAACATTCCATTTTAGGGGTCTACATTTTCATATTTTAAAAGTTTTTTTTTATACAACGCATCACATAAAATTTATCATAAAATTTATTTCTGTTCTAATCTTACTAGAATGAAAACATTTTATTTATATTTTTCGCACCCATTTTATAGCTTTAAAATAGAAATTTTACTAATAATTAGTATAAATAATTTTATCATCACTGGCAGATATTTACTCTCAATTCTACTATTTAAAATATTTCTCTCTAAATACCAAACCTACTTCTTGATTTATTATACAAGTTTCTTTATCAAAATCATCAACAATTTCCTGCCATTTATTGCTAAAAAAAATTAAATAAATTTATATAAATATTTTTCAAAATTTTTATAATTATTTTGTATTGACAAATCAGACTAGAATAAATAAAGGAATAAGAAAATAATTGATAAATAATACTAATACATAAATAATATTAGAACCATATTATTCAGTTTTATCATCATAATAATACAAAATAGCATTATGCACACATGTTCATTAGCAAATTGGAATTATTTCTCTAGCCAATAAGCAGGGTTTCTCCAGCGCTTAGCTAATCAGGTATTGCCTGACAGCGGTACTTAAAAGAGGTAAACAATGTTATTATTTTAAAAGAAGAAAATAAATTTTTAAAATTATTTTTGGTTTATTCATAAATATAACTGGGAGTGAGATTTTATAAGCGTTTTTTATTGTATTTTTTAATATCCATCTTAGTTGTTCAATTCAAATTATTAAACAATCATTAAACAATATTATTTTTATAGTGTATAAAATTCAAACATTCGACTTGCGAAAAATATCTTTGGGATGGAGCTGTTTTTGTTCATTAGAAAACTGTTACAACTAATTAAGGTAGCATGGATGATCCTGTCAATGAGAACTTTTTTTGTTTTAAATCATCTCTGTAGAACATCTTTTTTTCGAAAATGTTGATTTTAATTTACCAAACTTTTCTAATGAGGTTAATATTTTTAAAAACCTAAAAAAGTTTTTATTTTAAAAATATTTTTTATCATTTTGGACATAGAATATCTAATAATTACATTAAAATCACATCTTATGTTTATTAGCTGAAAAAAAATCTGAAATAAATAGCGTCAGATGGGGATGAAGTTCAAAATCTCGCAGTATATAACCACTCGAATTCTTACGCTTCCCTGACCGTAAAGTAAGTCGTCTACAAACGATTTAATGCCAACACGTAAATCATTTAAAATGATTCAAACATCCAAACTATTTTCATAGAATGGTTAGAGTTTAAATATATAGCTAAGCCACATCCACTAACTTGAGTTAATGAATAATAATATTGCCTCATTACGAGGATGGCACAAAATATCATGATTTTTAGGCTAGATTCAAACTTAGAGGCGTTCAGTCTTAATTTCTCGGATGGTAGCTTCGTGCCACTGACCTTTCGATCAAGCACATTTACCAGTGATCCGAATCTGCAGTTCCTCTCGTACTGAGCAGAATTACTATTATCATGACAAATTATATAGTAGGGTAAAACTAACCTGTCTCACGACAGTCTAAACCCAGCTCATGTTCCCTATTAGTGGGTGAACAATCGAACGCTTTGTGAATTCTGCTTCGCAATGATAGGAAGAGCCGACATCGACGGATCAAATTTGATTGCATTAAAACAAAATATTGTATAGATCAGTGCTACTCAAAGTGTGGTACGCGTACCGGTGCCGGTACGCAAGCAATAGTCTGCCGGTACGCGAAGAGATTTTCAAAGGAAAATAAACAAATGTAAAATTACATGCCATGAGAAACAGGTGGGTCATGTGACTGATATTTTTTGTTTATTTATCTAATAAGAATACAGCATGGTAGTAATTTAATTGGAAACAGTTATTGTATGCACTTTATTAAAAGATTTGACTGATATTTTACTCTATGTCACACATCTGACAACCTGATCCACACGTGTGGAGCAGCAAGATGTAACATGGAATGTAAGTCATCAGCAAGAAGTGAAACAGTCATGTTCCCAAGGATATCAACGTGATTGTCATTTGGAACCATGTCCCGACCATCTGATCTAAAAATGTCTTTTGCAAACAAACAGTCGGTCCCTGTCGAATAAAAAAAACATCTGCCGGTACGCCACATCAGAAAGTTTGAGAAGCACTGGTATAGATTATAATAGATATCAAATATTCAAATCAAACTTGTCTTTAAAATCAAAGCACTTTTTAATAGACGATTTTTAACATTTATGAATACATTTTAGTGAGTTTTTTATAAAATATATTTTTATATTCTAAACTTTAACATTTAAACTTAAACTTTTACAACTTATGAATTCTGTTTTATTTAAATGTTTCTATTATAATTATATACATTAGAACGGAGGTTAATATATCTTAAAGTTAATTTATTGTTCAAGAGCATCTTTTTAAAGATTTCTATTTTGTAAATTATAAAAAAGTTATACCTCCCTTGAAATATCTGTTCGTCTACCTTTGGAGAGACATGCCTCATCGGTTAAGAACTCTTGCATTAATATTATTATCAAATGTATTTATTGTGCAATTTTAAAAAATTTCTTCAGTTCTTATTGCTCTTTAATTCCGTTTCAGATACATGTGTTTGTGCGAAATTTTATTTTGTCGATAATAATTTGGAAGGTTCCATGGTGGATTTGGAATTCTCTAACACCAAGTAATTCTTTTCGAATGCATATTTCAATAATATTTCTGTACTAGTTTGAGAAATTTCAAAATAGTCAAAAAGTTTGATGATAAAAACATTATTTATTCTCTCCCAGTTCTCGAATATCAAGTTTTATATTTTTAATATTAAATATCGTTTGAAGGTTTTGTTAGAAAAGGTCAAATGTATACATGTTTTCATCCTTACACGTCATGGAAAAGGAGAATAATATGACAAACAACATCATTAAGTCTTGGAGTTATACAATTACTGGGAGATTAATTTTGAAAAGTCTCCCATCACTTTGTTTAACTCTAATCACAAGTTCTAAGGATTATTTAAAGGTTCATAAACACTCTTTGAAACCATTAGACACAGATAATGAAGATATAATTGAAATTCCATATTATGCAGTTCAATTAAATTCGATTCAAGCCCATGACTCTACTCAAATGTGGAAGTTTCAAACATCTGGGCAATTGTATAATCAGGTTTGGTCATTTAACTTTGTGATTTTATTTGAATTCTATTGTAGGCATTTCCTGAATATTTTTTGACTTACTTAGAAAACAGATCAAGTGTTGATCAGGATGATTTTGTTAGTGCTGTTCGAAATTCAAACATTTTAGCAATAGAACAATTACCAGAGGATTTACAGAAATATCAAAGATGGGCATTTAAACAAGAATCTTTCATCAATCTCAGTCAATGGAAACTTTGTGATTTACCTAATCCTGAATGGCATAAAAGTGCTTTAACGTGGCCTTTAAAGTCTAATGGAGATCTGAATGATGATTTAAAATGGCCAATTGAAGGACTTCTTATACCATGCGCCCCGCCATTGAATCGGAAAACGTGCGAGTCTGAATCAAGTAAATGATAAATTATGTCAAGTAATTTTAAAAATAAAGCTTCCTTGTCATATTTATATTTATCCTTTCCTTTTTCCCCAATTTATTTTGAACGATTTTAATAAAAATAACATAATGCCAACACTTTGAGAATTTCTGATAAAGACAATCAGTAAATATGATTCTTAGCTATAATTTCATTGTAAAATAGTGTAATTTTAGTAAAAGAAAATTAAAATTTTTTATAAAAACAAATTCAAAATACATGTTTTTTGTGAGCCAATAAAATAGAAAAATTATCATATTGATCAAATTTGTTTTATCTTTACATTTTAATACACATTTTTTATAATTATAAATATATAAATTCCCGTACGATTAAAATTTAAAAGGCTGTATGCCGTTTATAATAATAATATTAATAATAATAATAATAATAATAATAATAATAATAATAATAATAATAATAATAATAATAATAATAATAATAATAATAATAATAATAACTTAAACTAATAATTCTCCCTTTTGTAGATTACGCAATTCAATGTACTATAAATAGTATAACGATTGTGTGTTACGTTTAGATTTTGTAGTGAATAAATATTTCTGTGAAACTATGTCTTTTTCTAACATGGCGACCACGCCAGGACTCCAGAACTATATCAAGCCACCTAATCAATTGCTGCCAAATGGTGATTTAGAAATTTTTATTTTGGAATTGAAGAGATTTTTCGAATTCACTCAACAACCGCAAGAAATTCAAGAAATTGTTACTAAGGCCTTTCTGTCGGTAGAGTTGATCCAGAAATATGAAGAAGTACAGAGCGATTATTCAGGCTATGAAGAAAGATTAAGAAAAGCGTTCGAGCCAAGGAAAAATCTAGCCATGGATCTAGATGCAGCTTTGAGATATCGAAAAGGAAATGATTCGTGCACCGAATTTTTCAGTAAAGTGGAAAAGCTCGTCGACAATGTTCTTCGACACAAATTAACAAAACCGGCATTAATGTTATTTTAATGCAGAATGCAATGGAAGATATGGAAACAAAAAAAGAATTGAAATTAAGAGAAGTTAAATCAGTAGATAAGGCCAAGGAAGTGATATCAAGAATGGAAGAAATTCAGAAAGAGCTTTCAAGTGAGCAATCATTAGCATCTCTACATGAAAATAAATCATATGCGGAGACAGTCAAAAGTCCGAGAAAAACTCAGTTGTACCAACAGAATAAGACGCCAATATTTTCTAACTCTAGAACCAATGAGGCCGCGAACTTCAATATGCCAAATAAAAGTGACTGGAAGAACGGGACCAGGCGATTTAAACTGCAGAGATGTTGGGCGTGTGGAGAGCAAGGACATATTCGAGCAGAATGCCCAAACGTAAAATGCTCTCAATGTTCCAAAAATGGTCATTTCAAGCATCAATGTTGGGACATCAGAAGAAATTCAGTTAAAACAGAAGCATATTACAACGGAAGAAATTATGATAGAAACCAAAAACAATTTGGATCCAGAGGACAATATCAAAGCAGAAACCAATCTTCAGACAGAGGACCACATCGAAGACAATGCAATGCGATATACGACTACGAATACGAGGAAGGAGAGCTGATTCAACAGGATGACATGCAAAAAGATTGCGAACAGCTAAAAGGGGAGGCTCCAGTTTCAAGGGAGTTGCTAGGAGCCATAAATTTGGTTTAAGTAAGTATATTGTTGACACAGAATGTTTGAATGTGAATGCTTGTGATTTCAAGATTTCCGTAATGAATGAATTTAAAGATGATTTAAAAATTAATGATGTAATTATGAATGATTGTGAATGTTTTGACTTTGAAAATTATTTTGAATATAGTTTTTATGAAATTAATAACAAAATTGATAAGATTATGAGTATCGATATAATTAATAATAAAGTTAATGAAAATAAAGAAAGACCTTTTGCACCTAAATTCGTTTACGAAAGAATGAATGGCAGACCTAGTGTAGGTATTTGGCTGGAAAATAAAATAAAAGTTGATTGTCTTTTGGATACCGGGGCTAGAATAAACGTGATTAGCGAAGATGTTGTTAGTAAATTAAAGATGCGTGATAAAATAGGGGAATCCAATATTATGGTTACATGTGCAAACGAGAGCACACTTAAAATCATAGGAACAATATTACTAAAAGTGAGAATTTCGGGATTAGAATTGGTAATAAGATTCTTTGTGGCAAATAAGATTAACCCGAGCGTAATTGCAGGCGTAGAAATGATGAATTGTTTTGATATTAAATTACAGGCAGTAACTAAAGTAAAATTAAAAAATCAATTAATGAATTTAGAGGAAAACAATTTGAAAGGAATTATCGACCCAACGATTAATAAATTACTTAAAGAATTTTCGGATATATTCATGAAAAATAAATGGGATGTAGGAAAAACACAGTTAATTAAACATAAGATAGTTACTAGAGGTAGCCCAGTGACAATTAATCCTAGACGTCAGCCGATTCATATTGCTCACAAAATACAAGACATGCTAAAAGACATGGAAGAAGCAGGAATTATAAAAAAATGTGACTCGGTGTGGAATAGCCCATTGGTATGTGTGTTAAAAAGAATAAATCAGATATTAGAATATGTTTGGATTTTCGGGCACTAAATGCAATTACGGAGAGACCTCGATTTCCAATACCAAATATTGAAGAGATGATGGATATCCTAAATGGAGCACAGATATTTAGCACTATCGATCTTGGTAATGCTTATTATCAAGTGGAATTAGAAGAGGAATCAAAATTAAAGACTGCATTTTCAACAAAAGATGGTCAATATTGTTTTAACCGAATGCCTTTTGGAATTGCAGCTGCTCCAGCAACTTTTCAAAAATTAATGACTCAAGTTTTGGGTGATCTTAATTGGAGAGAAGCAATTGTTTATTTAGACGATATCCTTATATTTGCAGATAATGAAATCGAACATAAAAAAAGACTAGAAAGAGTTTTTCGAAAGATTCAAGAGGCTGGTTTGAAAATAAACTTAGAAAAATGTTGTTTTAACAAACTAGAAATAAAATTTTTGGGACACATTATAAATAAAAATGGTATTAAGACAGATTATGAAAAGATAAAAGCAATGCAAGAATATGAAAAACCAAAATGTATTAAACGTTTAAGAAGCTTTCTAGGCTTAACAAATTATTATCGAAAATTTGTTAAAGATTACGCCAAGTATGCAAGACCATTAGAAAGGTTATGTGGGTCTAACAAAGATAAACTTATATGGACTGAAGAATGTGAAACAAATTTCAACACGCTAAAGAAAGCGTTAACGTCTACCCCAGTACTAGGATTTCCGGATTTACGAAAAACCTTTATTTTAGATACAGATGCTAGTTTCGATACGATTGGGGAGTGCTTTCGCAGTTGAGTAGTAATGGACAAGAACAAGTTATTGCATATGGATCAAAGACAATGAATAAGCACGAAATCGGTTACTGCATTACGCGAAAGGAATTGCTTGCAATCTATCATTTTACTCAGCATTTCAAACACTATCTATATGGAAAAAGATTTACTTTAAGAACCGATCATAAAGCTATAACCTTTATGATAAATACAAAAAAGCCAATTACAGCACAATTCCAAACATGGATTAACTATTTAAGTGGGCTAGATATCAAATTAGAATACAGAAAAGGAGAATTGCATGCTAACGCAGATGCCCTATCAAGGAAAGACTGTACTTCATGTAGTCAGTGCCAAACAGTTCATGAAAACGCCAAGGTAGATAAAAATAAAACTAAAATATTGGCCATAGAAAATATGGACCAAGAAATAAAAGTAAATAATGAAGGTGTAATTTTTAATATACATAAAGACTTATGTCACGCAGGGGTAAAAAAAATTTACGAATATGCACGGAAAAATATGAAAATGAAAATTAGTGAAAATGAAGTTAGAAGAGTGATTGAAAATTGTGAACAGTGTCAGAAACGGAAGACGTGGACAAGACGAACAAAAGAACCGCTGATTAAACAGAGTACAGATGAAGTTTTCAAAGAGATATTTATTGATTTCTGTGGACCATTTAAGAAAACAATTCATGGAAAACAATATATTTTAGCTATAATTGATCAATTCAGTAGGTATATATCATTGACGGCAGTTGCTCATCAGGATGAAAAGACGACGGCAAAGATTTTAAGAGAAAATTGGATTTTGAAATTTGGTGCCCCTAAAATAATTCACTCCGATAGAGGAAAAACATTTGAATCTCAACTCCTTTTAGAAGTGTTGAAAACGCATCATATTACAATAATATATTCAAGCCCATATCATCATAGTACAAACGGTTTAGTTGAGAGGCAATTTAGAACTATAAGGGATGCAATTGCAATTACGGTAAAAGACAAACGGCATAAAGATTGGGCAGAAATATTGCCAGATGTGGAATTTATGTTAAATGCTACGATACAGCAGACAACCGGATTTTCGCCCTCTGAAATAATATTTGGGCGGAATATTTGTAGACAATGGATGGAAAAAGAGAATTTGGATATACAAAATAATGATGCTAATAATCGGAGAAGGGAGATCGTGGAGGGAATTAAACATAAACAAAACATAGAAAAGAATTTAATTACACAAAATTATAGGAATTTTGAAGTTGGAGACCAAGTATTGGTTAAAAAAGAAAATACTAGAAAGATGGATGAACGTTATGAAGGGCCTTATGAAATAATTGGAAAACGACATGACAGAAGCTATGTTCTAAAGAATAAGCAAGGCAAAGAAATAATTCGAAATGTAGAATGGATCAAAAGTTTTAAATGGAGGGGGATGTAAGATGATATAATAATTTCCAAAGAATTACTTACATAACCAGGTCACTAGACCTTTATATCTATTGAATGATGCGGGAATGCTTGTATAACTAAATTAAGTAAGTATGTTTGTCTTCTGTGTCAACAGTATCACTTAAACTAATAATTCTCCCTTTTGTAGATTACGCAATTCAATGTACTATAAATAGTATAACGATTGTGTGTTACGTTTAGATTTTTGTAGTGAATAAATATTTCTGTGAAACTATGTCTTTTTCTAACAATAATAATAATAATAATAATAATAAATTGTATGCACAAATAAAACATCCTTTTTATCTGATTTTAGTGTGACAAAATTTCATTTTTAAATTTAATTAATATTCAACGTATTATCTCAGTTTTAAAAAAATAATTAAATTGAATAAATTATGCACTATTCGATAAAGAAAGTCGATTTTCAATTAACATTGGCATATAAATATCACGTTATTAAGTAAGATAAAAAGTTTAGAACTAAATTCCTAATTTTCTATATCGAATTATGTAATAATAGTTAATTGGATACATTAATTGGATAAAATATTTTCTTATTTAGGATTTCCAATAAAATTGAGAGTACTAAGGAACAATGATCATAATATGAAACAGTCTATATTGGTCAATGGACCGGATCTAACAAAGGTTAAAAAATAAAAAAAGATCAATTTAATTAAATTTTAATTTATAGCTTATTAGAAAATGGAAGCAGCCCCCTTATGAGACTCATTGTACACATGAAACGCTACTGAAATTGGAGTTTCAATTGGTATTTTTTTACTCTGATAACATTTATTTACAAATTATTTAGTTTTTAGATTCATGTACTAGTATCTTAAGGCTTCCATCAGCAGCTAGGAGATTGTTCACAGAAAATGGAAACGAAATTTACGATTTAGAAGGCCTTCAAAATTATGATGTAGTCTTCGTCAGTGTTGGTGAGATATGGTGTAGCCCTTCCAAGGTTTTGACACAAATCAAACAACGATCTTATGCAAACAAACTGACTGTTGATATAGAACGGTTGAAATATTTTAATACGTTGCATCGGCCAAATGCAGGTGAAATTGCTTTATTTTATTGTTTTCATTAAATTTGTATACTTTTTAAAATATTTTTCACCAAAGCAGCCATTTAAGTTAAGAACATTATGATGCAAAACATGTTCTCTTTATATCTAGATGAAAACAATTTTTTAATAAATACAATGTCCGTTGAAAAGAAATAAGAGGTGAATATATGTATATACCTACCAAAAAGTCTACAGTCAGTCAGTTATTTAATGAACGTCTGTAGTGCAAATACGAACATAAATGGGACCAAAGGTCACCAACACCTTCAACATACTACATGTGTACATGTACACACGCACTCACACACACAGACACACAAAATACACCTAACTCGGAAATTTAGTAACTTCTATAATCTAAAAAAAATCAATAAATTTATAGTATAGGAACACACAAACTTACCTGTGTGTAGAAATTTATTGTTCCGAAATTTAATAACTTTATTATAGGATTTGTGAAGGTGAGAGAAAAATAATTGAACATACCAACACAAAACACATAATGAAAAATGCATGCAAATTTATTATAGCTTTTTTTGTTCCGAAATAAATAACCATTAACATATTGTTAAAATATAATTATTTTGAAATTATTAAAAAGTTTTGTAGGAAAATACTTTTAATTTAGAATCCGACAGCTCTACCTTGAGCTTCAGAGAAAAAGAAGAAAATACATCGTAAAATTCAATTATAAAATAATTTAGAATATAAACTCTTTAGATTTACAGATATTTCTCAGGATACACTGCCTTTTCGCGAAGGTGGAAATCTGACAATGTAAGATTTATTCATTAAATTACAAAACATTAGAATTTGCAGAAAGAAATTCACAATTCGTAAATTTAAATAAATTATTTCATTATAAAATTGTATTAAAAAAATAAATGTCTTCGGTGATTAGTTCATTTATTTATAATCAAAAATATATCTAACTTACATTTTATTGAAATAATTCCAAATAAATTCAAAATGTCAAAATTCCTAAAAAACACCTGAAATTTAATTATCAATATGTTATAAATGCTGACTAACAGTAACATTTAAGAACTTGAATAATGATCTCATAATTATATAAAATCAAAATTCAAGTATTAAAGTTACCTGAAATTAAAAAAAATTACCTGAAAATCATTTTTAAAAAATTGAATAACTGAATTGAATAATTGAAATTGAGTAACTTCATATTCACGTAAATGGTGACTCACCTCAACTGGTGTGCACATCCAACGTGAATTTTAGAGGTTACTAAATTTTGGAATTGGGTGTATGACTATTCACACCAGACACACAACAAGTGATAACAGTGAGTCATGTTAATGAAGGATATTTATTAGCCGCAGAAACTCTTTTATCAAAAAACATAAACCCTCCATCAACATTCAACTAAATTAAAAAAAATCGAAGGGACATTTATTTAAAGTACAAAATAAAATATATAAAATAATATAGGAAATATCTAAAATGTTAATACTATTTAAAATATAATTAAAAATTAAAATTAAGCAATAAATTTAATATAAAATACAAAATTAATTAATTTTTCCCCAATAAGTTTTAAATTTAATAAATAATGATCAAATTCACTTGAAAAAGGCAGTGCCGAAAATTCCTGAATATCAAAAGCTTCGATATATTTACTGATTCATAGGCAAGCTTTTTAATAAATATATGTATGGATGTATGTGTACTAGTTTTATGTTTTAGATTGTTGCAGTCGTGTTCACGTATAAAATTAATTTGCAAATGGAATATGTAATACGTTATTGTCGAAATATTTCATTTCCCCAACCTTATTTATTTATTGTTGAAGTTTGAACCGTATTGTGAATATGTTTGCGTACTATGGACCAACATCAGACTCGGGGACATTCAAGCAATTCGGTAAAACATTAGGAGTCTTGAACTTCTTGCAGTTTTTTAGTTTTTAATACTCATGTTTTATTTTTTATTGACTTATGACTTTAAATAGTCTTCGTTCTTTGTGGTTTGATCTGATATAAAAATAAATTTTAATTAATTATTAATCAATTGCTTTATTTATTAATTATCGCATTCTGGTCCAACAAATGTAACTTGTTAATTGTAAATAATAAATTATTTTTAAAGCTTGATCAATACTCTATAATAAATTGACAACTTACTATAAAAATAAGCAAAAATAAAATTGATTAAAAAATTGAATTAAAAATTAATTAGAAATAATGAACAGAAATAAATTAGAAAACTATGTCGACAACTACGAAGAACGATGCTATTCTTGGAACGTTTATCTCTAGTTAATTTGAAAAGACAGAAAGTTTCTATTATATATTTTAGTTAATAAAAATTCTTTGATGTTATTATTGTTAGTGTTGGTTTATTATTATCATTTTAATTATTATTGTAAACTAAATAATTTTGTCATAACACACAAGCACCCCAGACCGCCCGAGACATTTTTACACGCGACTCAGATGAATACTACAGATTTCCTGCACTCACTTTATACAAAACAAACAGATAAACATTATCTAACATTACAATTTAACATATTACAACTAATTATCTACTTTATTCTACTTTACTTTAACAATATTTTAGTGAAATCATTTTATATTGTCTATGATTACAAAAATGTAGTTTGTTTTAATATTCACCCACATAGCAATGTGGGGAGCATATTTTCAATTTATTTGTCAAATCATGCTATATCTTGCCGAAAATCGAAATATGATTAAATTCTTTGTTTTGCGTAGTGATAATAGTCAGTAAATATGTAGTCAGTTGCAGACAACTTATGATAAAATATGCTCTCTCATACCACAATCTGCAATAGGATTAACCAGTTCAAAAATGGTTGCCATTCAGTGTTTGATGATGAGAAAGTTAGTCGCTCTTGTGAAATTTCTGAGCAATAAAGAGGAATGTTTGTGGATTATAAAGGAAGAACATCAGATTACTATCAGGATTATCTCGCAGTGGTTAAATGTTAGTACCAGAAGTATGCATGCTATCCTGAAAGAATCTGGCGTAAGAAATTTGGCATCCAGGTTCCAACAATCGTTTTCTTTTTTTTTGAGGGAAAATCGGCCAAAATGCTGCAGATTCGCAATGGGATGTGGAGCTTTTCTTTTAAAATTAAAATCCAATTTTCTGCACGAAACACAACAAATAATTTTCATAACATAAAAAATATTTTTAAATTTTAATTTCTCATAATTCTGCCGCCCCTTAATACAATGCCGCTCTAGGTAGCCGCCTATACCTAAAGCCGGCACTGTTAATTATTAAAATCTTTATCAACATCTGGAAATTTACTAGAATCTTTTAATATTAGAATGATTGTACTAATTGTACCTTTCTGTTCAGATTTTGTCATAGGAGCTAGATGTGATGAATCCGGCTTGTTGGAAATACAAATAATAAACGAACAATCAAAATTAGAAATTCAAAAGATTTTTGATCTTGATAATGGGAATGCTATACCAGAAACTCCCAAAGAGTCTGTCGTAGAAGATCTGGGGAAAATAAGTGAGAATAAAGCTTAAGTATTATCCTTCAGGGACTCATATTTATTTTACAAACCAAATGGATGGCATATAGTGCATTCCATATAAACTGTCACTTGTATATTATTAATTAATTAATTATTATGAATATTTTTTCTAAAATCTATAATGGAAATTAAAAAATTTTAAAAAGAAAAATACGTAAACTTCAGAGGTTGAAACATTTTGAATCTAAGTTTTTAATTCATCAGGTAAACTTTTTACCATATTATTTATGATTGTAAATCTTATTTATTGGTAAGTATTTCTACGCCATTTCCAAATTCAATTTTCCATAAGCAGAAAATGTGTATACATACTTATTAGTGGTATACAGTTAGATTCATCGGATTATTACATCCGGATCTATTCGTACCCATAAAAATATTAGACTTTTTGCATGTTGGTATATTGTCAACCACTATTAAACTACAAAAATGTGACATGATTGTAAAGTACAAATTGCCTGCTTGTAGCAAATTCAATTGGGAAATTATCTATTTCATTAATGAATAAATATTTTCTACAGAATTTTCAATGAATAACTGTAATTCAATAATATTTAAACATCAACTTTTTTATTTACATAGCATTTTAATTTTATATAATGGAACATTATTATTTATGAGCATATTCAAATTTTCATTTGGGTCACCAGAGGTGAATGACATAAATTCATGAATTTCAATACAATTGTATATATACGGTGACCACATTTTTTGGGGGGAAATAGAGAACATGAAGAAAGAAGTAAGTAAAGAAATTTAAAAATACCTTATAAAATTCATAAGTTTATAACATTTATTACGAAAATAGTAGCATATAACAATGCATACATTAAAATTTTAAACAATCTTAATTATTACACAATGTAAAAATTTAAATAACATTAATTCTGATTCTTTTCGATAGAATTAATTTTTTTTAATATCGCCGGTACACAGTGCTGTCCAAACTGTGTGCCATGAAATTTTTTAAAATAAAAGTCAAAAAAACCCTGTTTTTCCAAACAACTTAATAAAAGGAAATTGAATTGAGGATATTTTAACAGTTATTTCAAATTTAAATGTTAATCAGTCAATTAAGTGCGAAATTTATTTGTTTACAATCATATTTATATTTCTTACTAGAAATATTGACTATCTAAAATACGTAAGCAACTTAATTATGTTTATTTAGAATCTTAAATATTAAATAATATTTCTTAGTTTATAAGTTTTTAATTTCTTATTAAAAGATTAGTAAAAGTGCAATAAAAAATTGCAAATAAAGCAAAAAAATTTAGGTGTGCCGCGAAAGTTTTTAATTCAGACAAGTGTGCCGTGGCTCAAAAAGGTTTGGACAACACTGCTTTAGAAAGTCATAAAATTTCATACAATTCATTTGAAAGTTATATATGCTTACTTTTAACTGGGTTTTTTCATTCGGCTATATTATTCACTAATGAAAATATTCGTTCGACTGCGGGCAATGGATACAGGAAAACCTGAAGAAAATTCTCCGATTTTACAAATTCGTTTGAAAACAATTTTTGCTGTAAAATGTTCAAAAATTTCAACCCATCATGTATGGCAGTACTCGTTATTCTGTCACCATTCGTCGATCTTTATTTATGTGACGTATGTTTTACACACAAAAAGTCATTAAATAATTCACCGTCGAGTATATTTACGACCAATGATTTGAAATAAAAATATAGCTTTCCTCTACCTTCACCCACAAGGTGATTTCACGTAATTTGACCCATTCAAACATCTCTATTTCAATAAAACACATGTCCCAATTTGTTAGATAATCTATTCACGTTTGATAAAATGTATACACAGCATCATTGAAAATTTTGGCTTGTATATTTTCTGATTTTTCTAACATTAAATGCCATGTCCATGTGTGTACTGTCCAGAGGAAAGAAGTGTACTATAAAGAGTAAAAATGTCACATGCTTGAGCCCCTGAAGATTGCCGACAAGTGGCGACGAATGCCGTTCTATGTAACAATGCACAACACGATGACAACACTGATTGTGATGGAGTACACAAAAAAAATATATTGTTATACTTTGCTTCTTCTTTACAAAATAAAAGACAAACGCCTATTTTAGAAAATAATTAAAGTTAGAGAACATGGCAGTGAAATAAAGGACTTATGATCACCGTGTTGATATACCTCGCCATATTAAAAGGACTTTTTGGTCAAGGAACAGGTATTGTAAACGTTTTGTTATCACTTATTTATGAGAAGTTCTCGTTTTTGCAAATGTTCACTGAAACATATTAAGATGATTTGGAAGAATGTTTTATACAGGAATACGTCCATCTTAAATCCTATTTAGAGTCCAATGATATATTAGATGTATTGATATTTGAGCTTCAAAATTGAAAAAATTTTGAAACCGTATGTTCAAAAATTAGTATAGTTTGTCTATTCATACTGTAAATGCTTCTGCAGAAAGAGAATTTATACTTCAAAGACTTAAAAGTTATCTGAGATAAACAATGGTGGTGAATGCATTTGTAATATGATATATTGAAAGTGAACCTACTTCATTCATATACACAACGATGTTTTTAAAGATTTTGTGGAGTAAAGCAAGTGGAAAGTTATAAATATCAAGAATTTATTCATTTAATTTTATATTTCAGTAATTAGAAAATGCCTGAAATCTATTTGAACTTATCTAACATATAAAATCTCAAGTGATATTGAGAAAGAGAAAATTTTTATATTCTAACATTTAACTCATAATTTGTCACTAGAATATGTGATATTAAATAAATTATTATTCTGAATATAATTTTACTGACAAATTATAAGTAATATATTAAGCTAAATTTCTTTTTATTTTGTTTTCTTATTTTATATTGAAAAATTCTCTTTTGAATATCAACATTTTATACTGAAAATATTGACTTGCCAATTAATAAAACCTATTCCTTCATTCAACACCTATCAAAAAGCCTTCAAAGTTCCACATTCATTTTACTAAAATACCAATATTCAAAACTATTTTTCCGCTAGGAGCTCCACTATACAGATGCACTGTTATAGATGAAATTTTTAATAAATTATTATTAATAAATTATTATTAAGAATTATCATATTACAGTGTTTTATTTGTCAGTTATGTCACCTTCTTATTCTTCACCTTTCATCTGTTTTCATTTAGAATTTCATTTAACTTCTAGTTTTTAAATATTGATCAATGTTTTTGTATTTAACACATTTTCGACAACACTGCCTTTTTTAATGAAATAAGGTCTCTTGAAGTTTATTATCATTTCTTACGGTAATCTATTATAAGTATATATTGTGTTCTTGGTCCAATTAATACTGGTTACTATTTACTTTGTTAATCTTCCTATTTTAATAACTTCTGTTAATATGAATCAAACTGACATTTTCTAATTTTAGATCATGTCACGAAAGGTGTTGTAACGCCGCAAACCTGAAATTCAAAAATAAGACATTTTGTGACAATTCCGAAGTCAAAATTATTGAAGAATCGTAATGTCTTCTAAATCATCTTTATTTTAATAATAACTTTTTGATCAATTAGTCCGAAAAGAGTTGTCTTGTCAGTATTCCGCACAAACAGTCAACAATTTTTATTTAAATCTAGCAGAATTCTAATGAAAAATGATCCAAATATGGCCATTTTCGCCGACGAAATTGGAAAACCTGTCATTATTAGGAAATTAGAAGTTAATTCTGATAATCAAAAATTCAAATGGATAATTCATGATTCTGGGTAAGAAAAATTATCGCTTTTCTCTGGGAAATTACTATAAAATTTACTAGCGATAATATATAATGTTAAAAATAATGATTTAAGGATTTAACCCATTTGAGGTCCACGAACCATACATTCGTCTTAGCAAAAATTTGTAAAATAACTAATTCTTTCGTCAAAGGTAAACCAGTTACTGCATATTATCAGCATTGTGGAGAACATTCGAAGTTAAATTTATAACATCATAAGATCATCAAATTGATATTTTCCTATTTGAAATAATTCAATTAGAAATTAATCCAAATTTTCAATCAGTTTTACTATGACTGCGGGGATGCAAGAATTGCACGGCACCAGAACAATCTACCCAATAAAATTTTAAAATTCAAAATCTACCCAATAAAATAATTAAATTCAAAATCTACCCAATAAAATAATTAAATTCAAAATCTACCCAAAAAAACTTCAGCCGATTCCATTCACATGTAAATGGTACACTGAGTAAAACTATTGAGAGAATTACACTGTTTCAATTAGACTCATTTCTATCATTAAATTAAAAAGATCAAGTGTAAATCCGCCCGTTACGAGAAGAACTAAAGGACGACCACCTATAAAAAGAATAAGGAGAACCTTTGAATAAAATAAACTTAAAAACCCTTATTATATTTCAAATTTTTTTTTGTATAATTAATTTTTATTCAATACTATGTGGAATTGATCGAATAAACTCAATAAATGCCGAAATAATATGTAAAAAGCAGGATTTGAAAATATCGATTTCTAAATTTAATTTGATTTATTTTTTTGGGTAAATTTTGAATTTAAAAAATACATATAGGGGGATAAAATATGTTGTCGGATAAACTCATTTCTTAAATTCTTCACTATTACCTATATCAGGGGTGGCAAAACTTTCAAGTCTTGCGGGCGACTTTTAACTAAATTAAATCTGGCGGTCTACCAGAAAAACTATTTTCAATTGTTACCTGTAGTTATTCTATTTATTCTATTTAAATACAAAACGAATTAGAAAAAAACTTATAATACTTTACTAGAACGTAAACATATCTTAATATAATATTATTTACTGCTACTACTTGCACCTGATACGTGGCACTGCATCTTATCAGCAAGTTCTTCGTATTTCGGGCAATAGGAGCTTATGGTGATCCGCAAGCATGATTCCAAATGATCATCTGTCAAACAAGATCGATGTTTTGTTTTAATGACATTCATTGAAGAAAAGGCTGATTCACAAAGATAGGTGGATCCAAAAAATGCGGACATATATCCAACTACTCTCCGCAAAATTGGATATTTTTCTTCTGAAATAAGATTCCAAAAATTATCTTCGGTTGTAGCTCTTGATTTTAAGTAAATGTCGCTTTTCAACGCTATTATCTCATCTTCTAAGCAAGCTGAATCTGAATCCAGAAATTCATTAATCTGAGTAGCGATCTCCTCTGTATCAATAACATCATTAAACGGGAATGACATGAACATAGCAATATTTGCAATTTTAGATAAATCTGCGAAACGTGTGTTAAATTCATTTAAAAGGGTAGTAATTTGATTTGTATATTTATCGTAAATAATTCCTGGCGCATTTTTGGATTCTTCTTCCATGTTTTTAAAATGTTTCAAATCACCCCGTTCTAGTTGACGCACAAACAAGGACAGTTTCTCTTTAAACGTCTTTACTGCCGTTATCATGTCAAGAATTGATTTGTGTCTTCCCTGAAGCTGTAAATTTAATTTATTCAGGTGCTCTGTAATGTCGCAAAGAAAAGCAAGATTTATCAGCCAACTTTTATCCTCCAGTTCGGGATATAATTCTTCTCTTCCAGTCAAAAACTGTTTTATTCCGGGCAAAAGATCTCTAAATCGTTTTAAAAATGCTGCACGGCTAAGCCATCTTACATCCGTGTGTAACAATAATTCAGTATTTTCAATTTCACATTGTTCAAGCAAAGTTCGAAATTGACGTCGTTGTAGACTTCTTGCACGTATCGAATTTACTATTTTAAACGCAATATTCATTACATAGTTAGAGTTCAACACTTTGGAGCATAAGGTTTGCTGGTGGATAATGCAATGATACGAATGAAAACTGGGAATTTCTTCATCATTTTTGCAAAGTGTTACAAATCCGACATGTTTTCCGATCATAGACGGAGCTCCATCCGTGGTAATTGATACCAACTTGTGAATCGGGAAATGGGTGCGACTTATAAAAGACTTGAATAAATTGTAAATATCTTGACCCCTTGTTTGTCCTTTCATTGGAAGAATAGTCAATAATTCTTCTCTGGTTGACATATCATCAAAAACCATTCGAATGAAGATGCATAGTTGCGCAGTATCAGTGAAATCTGTAGATTCATCAAATTGCAAAGAGAAAAAGCGGCATTTTCGAATATCTTGCCGCAAAATATCTTCCAAGTTTTTGCTAATGTCCACCATTCTTTGCGTGCTAGTATTGCGCGTCAATGACATATTGTTGATACAATCCATTATTTCGGATTTATTTTTAAAATCTTTGAATAACACCTCACCAGCTTCAACAAACGCCTGTTTCCATATTTCGCCATCTCCAAAAGGTTTTTTATGTTTCATCAAAATATTAACTACCTTGAATGATGCTAGGGTAGCTGTTTTTGATTTTGAGTTAAATTTCGTAAAAAAAGTTTGTTGTGCACCTAATTGAGACTTTAACTGCTTGACTTTGTCTTTTCGTACCTCGGAATGTAATGGAAAGTCAATTTCATACTGTTTGTGCACTGTTCGAAAATGTCGTTCAACGTTAGCTCTTTTAGGTAGTGCTACGTTTGAATTACAAATGAGACAAACACACTTATCTTTCATCATTATGAAAAAAAATTCCTGTTCCCATTCAGTATTATAATGGTACGTTTTAGTTTTTTTGGCCGGTTGTGTCATTGGGGCTAAAACAAGAAAATAATAAAAGCTAAAATAAATTTAATATGAAAATTAATGTTAAACACACTTACATACTCAAAAATTAAAAATGTTAACTTTTATAAACAATTTTTTTTAATAAAAAAATTTTGAAATTAATATTATAAGCAGGTATTATTCAATACTGAATACTTCAAGCTTTCAAATTTTTCTAACGAAAACAATTTGATTTCAAAATTGAAATAGACAAACACACGTTTGTTGTATTTTATTTTGGTTGTTTTTTTATTTTTAGGTCCTATATATNTAAGACACATATAATATAAACAGACATGGTACTGAGAAATATATTTCAAAAACAACTCCTGCTTCACTTATGTCATATATTTCACTAAGAAATGTTCAAAGAAAACAAATCAAATGTGAATAAAAAAAATCGTAACATTTTATTAAATTTGTTATTAAATTTTATCATTTAAGTCATATTCTGAAATTCTTTAGTGGTACCTCATTATTTTATTGATCTAATTTAAAAAAATTAATTTAATTTAATTAATTTAATTAAATATTTTGCAAAATTGACTAACTATATGAATTCTAGAATCATCGAATCTATGCATTTCCGAGGATTCGTCATAAATATTTATTGTCCTAAAATGTTGCCCTTTCAGGAGAAGTTTTCAAATAATTGGTCAAATTGTTTGCTTGTTCTAGAAAAGCCGATAAACACGAAATACGGAAGAGCTCACCAGAGATTTAAATTAGATTCTCGAACAGGCTTATTTTATCCTTTCTCTACCAATGACCTTGATAAAGGTAATTTTTATTTATTATCTAAACAATTCTATTCATATTTATTGTAGATATTACAGCTGCAGTTTTGTCGGGTTTTTGCACAAAATATGTTTGCTCAAAGCCCTTAAGTCAACAGGCAATTTGGTTATCTTATTATTTTCTTATTTTTACTTTTTAGGGTAGTTATCTGGAGATAAATCAACAACAGGAAGCTTCGTGTAATTCTTGCGTCAGAATAATGAATGGACGGTATTTGATCACACCCTTTGAAAGAGATAATCAAACGTTTTCATGCAATCTATTAGGTAACTTTTATGTTTAAATTAAACTTATTAATACAATTGAATTTTCTTTTTATTAAAAGTATTTTATCCAATAATTAATGCTTAATCTCATGAGTTTAAAATCATTACAATTTCCTTTGTGATAAGTTAAATATTAAAAAGAGAAAACAGATCAAATGCGAAGAAAAATTAAAATATTTTACTGATATTTTTATATAGATGTTGGGTTATTGAGTTGGTGATAAAATTTAATGTTACTCTGACTCCAAGCGTGTCTTTATATAATTCACAAATAACACTTGACAACAGAAATCTTTATTGATAATCACAAATAAACTTTCACTTGACACTGACAATAAATTCAACACTCTGCTAGGTGACTATACAATGCTTATTACAACACTCGGTGAGGAATAGCACTTATGTATAACACCGGATTAAAAGATCACAAATTACTGATTGGTTTCTAAACTGGAATTTGAGCTGGTTGTTTTCTTCGACTTTCTTCCAAACTTTATTCAAATAATCAAATAACTTCTTTTCGTTTTATATTATTCAACTAATTCTTTTCTTCAACTCTTCTCCAATAATTATTTTCCACAATTATTTCCTTTACAATTATTTTTGACAATCGTTTGTCCAACAACGTTTCCTCCAACGTCTAATTTTCTCCAATAATTTTATCTCTCAAATCGTCTCTCAAATCGTCTTCCAAATCGTTTTCAATTTCGCGTCACTTTGTCTCTAATTTTCTTCTCTCTTTGTTCTAATTTCATGTTCACCAGCTTTCCCTTATATAGTTCGCTTCTCTTGCGGCATTCCAGATAATCAAGTGTTTTCCCACTTTCCTTCTCTTGCTTTCCCCGACTGTCCCATTTTTATCTCTGACAGCTGTCAAGTTGTTTTTCGCTTTTTCCTTTCTTGTTTGGCCGACTTCTCCCATCAATTCTATTATCACTGGCAAGCTGTCGAGATAAGGATATTGTTGTTTTCCTTTTTCCCCGATTTCAAAATTCCTTTTCCTTTTTGTACTAATTAATTAGTACTGACCTTGGTTTTCCTTTTCCTGTTTGATTCCTTTTATTTCCTTTATCTTTCTCATTTTGAATTTCTTTTTATTTCCGTTTCCTTTTCTGAGTCTCTATAGATCGTCCCGTTTGTCATGGCGATCTTCCCCCAGGTAATTTTATTTATTTCTTTATAAATTATTATTTAGGTATCCTCAACATAGATATAGATATAGATCAAAAATGTGTAAAATTCAAAGGTGAAACGAAGATATCTTTTTCCGAAAAAATTAACTCTGTTTTGAAAGAAATTTTGGAACCTTACCTAATTTATTTCAATGGTAGTTATAGACAAACAAACAAGAAACGAGAAACTTGGAGCTTGGCGCCATGTTAATATTTTTTTTGAATATTAATTTTTGATATATTATTTAAAACAAAAAATTTTTGACACTTTTAAAACAAAATTTACAACCAAATTACAAATCCATCATCAAAATTAACAACCAATCAAACTCGAGTTGTTTTATTAATGTTGAATTAATAGTTAAAGTTTGACTTGACAGGTTTCAATGAGGTTTTCTTCTATAATCTGTAAAGCCTTATAAAAGTATACTAATATAGTAGCCTCATTTTCATCTGCGGAAACTTTAAAGCATGAAAAAATAACAATGATGAAACTGAACATAATTTTTTTATTATGTAAATATAATGTTTTAAGAATAAGTAACAATACGTGAAAAGATTTAATAATGAAAATCATACCTTATAAATATATATATATATATATATATATATATATATATATATATATATATATATATATATATATATATATATATATATATATATATATATATATATATATATATATATATATATATATATATATATATATATATATATATATATATATATATATATATATATATATATATATATAATGAAAAAGCTACCAGTTAAAAATAGAATTGAAAAAGATCAAAATATTAGAGAGCTTCAAACATAAATTTACATCGGTTTAAGTAAATTTCTCGTTGTCAATTCAAAAACTAAAGATAATGATGTTCTTGAGTTGCCATGTTATTGTATAATAACTGACACAAAATTAATTAATGTTTTTGGTGATATAATAAATAACTAATGATTAATTTTCACGCAATTTTTAAGGAGGTTTCAAGGTAATGAACATAAAACCTAATTCATTACAATCAAGATCTGAAGAAATTTATCAAGATTTTGTACATAAACTGGAAATTGTTCGAAAAAAGTTAACTATAAAAATTTGCAAATCTCGGATAACTGAATCTGTTTCGCCGAACCTTCAAGTTCTTCTTCATCTTAATAACAATAAAACACATATTCAATCTCAAAAGGTTACTGCTAAATCTATTTCACAGGTAAGAAGATATTTATTTCATCATGAACTTGTAAATATTTTTGGATTATTATTATTATTATTATTATTATTATTATTATTATTATTATTATTATTATTATTATTATTATTATTATTATTATTATTATTATTATTATTATTATTATTATTATTATTATTATTATTACAATTATTATTACTATTTGAATAAATCAAATCTAATTAGACTGAACATCAAGTTTTTATTTACATCAATTATCATTTGCTTGACTCCAAGTTTATAAGCCAACAAAGCAGGTTCTTGAGTTTGACCATTTTTTGAAATACCAGCTTCAAATTCTTCTGCAACTCGCTTTGCGTTCATATAATCCCGACTTCTTTCTTCGACAAATTTCTTGGCGATGATGCTATTAATAGAACTGTCGAAAGCATTATAATCTCTTCAAATTGTTTCAATATCAACCATTGGAGTAACAATTGTCAAATGATAGATTCGACGTGTAGCAATTGTCTTTTGACTTGAGTTGATTTTAAGAAATTTATTTAATCTGACCAGATAGGAAAATACATTAAATTCAAACCCATTTTATCTACTGCTTTATCATAAGCTTGAGCCATCCTTTCTTTGAAACTAGTAGTTTTGTTATTTTTATTTTTTATATAAATCAAATAAAATTTCCATAAATCGATGTGATAAATTCACGGTAAATATTCTTTAAACAGTTTTTCAACATTTTCAAAAGCTTTAGGCTTTTTCTCTTGTGAAATATAGCTTTTAACATATTGACCGTCTAAGGGGAACTGGTGAACTAATCTTTTAAATATTGGTCGACCCTCTTCAATAGATGTACTTTGTGCATCTCTTAATAAAACATTACATGCTTCAATGTCCCTTGGATTTGATTTTTTGCGTTCCTCGGCCTTCAATATTTTATCAGGATTGCTAACTTTATTTTCTGCCATTTATTCAAAATAGCACCAAATATCGCACATTTTAACAAAATTCTTTATAATCCAAAATTCACGAATTAATTCGAAACCGATTGAAATTCCAAAATTCGAATTAATCTTAAAAAAACATTATCTGCGTCTGTGTGCACACATATACATGAAGAATTAATTAACAACAACGCTCACACAGACGTGAGCCCGAAATTACACAACCAGTCAGATAGAAAAGTTATTCCTCCATCTGACTGGTCGAAACACTATTGTTATTATTATAATTATTATTATCATTATTATTATTATTATTATTATTATTATTATTATTATTATTATTATTATTATTATTATTATTATTATTATTATTATTATTATTATTATTATTATTATTATTATTATTATTATTATTATTATTATTATTATTATTATTATTGTAAATAAATTATTTTAATATGATAAATAGTTTAAAGAATTATTTCATATATTATAAGAATTCTTTTGTTTTATTTATCGTAGTTAATGGCGATTGCAACTGGTGTCTTCAATCTCCAAAAACCTATTCGAATCTTGTATACAGTCAAAGGAGAACCTATTGTAGATGATTTGTCTTTTAGAAACATTATGAGTAAGGTAACTAACAATGGAATTCCGGCACCTTGTGAGGATCTAATGAAAACCAATTACAAACCAGCACTTACCAATGAAATAATAGAAGACGATAATAATTCAGTAAGTAATATTTTTTGTTTTTTATAATGATTATATAAAGTTTAACAAGTTAAATACTTGATAAAATATATATTATTATTATTATTATTATTATTATTATTATTATTATTATTATTATTATTATTATTATTATTATTATTATTATTATTATTATTATTATTATTATTATTATTATTATGATTATTATATATTTAATAATTTAGAATTTTAATGTTTCGCTCTCTGAAGATCAATGTTTTTTCATAATTGAGTTTGCTAATAAAGAGCCCACCCATTTTTATTGTTTGCAAATAAATATTTCCGGTGTTAACGGAATCAATTTGGTAAGTTATATTTCGTGTTGTTTTAGTAATTTTATTTCAAATTTTAAATTTTCTATTTTAAATCTAATAAAACCATTAAAATAAATAATTTATTAATGATATTGATTTGCAGAATTTTTCATACTTTCAAAATAAAAATTTTGTATGTGTTTTTTATGTTCCTGTAGTCTTCGTCATGGGCATCGCCAGGGAGGTGCAAGGTGGTGCACCCTTTCGTTTTCTAAATAATATAATACAAAAGTTTTGAAATTTTAATTGACACATTAAAACAAACTATCGTTCTAAAAAATTCATTTATATAATATGAATATCAAAAAATTAAGTCTAAAATAAAGTTATAAAATAACTCTTGCAAAACAGAATAAGCTTTTTTAAATTAAACCTGTCATTTATTCTTGTCATTTTCTAAAAATAAAAATTGTAATCTTTTCGGTTTCTCTGCAAACTTTGATATGGAAGCGCTCACAAATTCTTCGTTGCCATCAATTCTCTTTCTATGTGACCTCATCATGCATAAACCTGACAATCGTTCTTCTGACATGATTGACGTTGTCCATGTCTTTACTTTTCGTAATGTGCTACATGTTGTGATAAGCAGAGTGAGGTTAGTTTTAATAGCTTTTGTTAATAATATAAATGTAATACTTATTTTTTTCAAAAATATTTTCCCTACAGACTGACATACCTATCAAAAAATTATGTAAATAAATATTAAATTTATATTATAGTATATTATTAAATAGTCATTTATATAATATATTAACCACTTGCACTGGAATTATATGCTAAATGATCTGCACCAAATACCGATATGGAATACGTGTCCCATCGCGTGATCTTTACTAATTTGGCATTTATATATCATTAAGTTTTATATTGTATAGCGCCAGATTTAGTTACATAAGTTAAAATAACATGCCATCTTGCAGTGAATAGTTTTAGACGGGTTTGCTACATATATGCGATAATTAATTACCAGCTCAAGTGGTTAAATTAATATTTGATTTTGTTTAATTAATCATCGTTTGATTGTCAGAATTTTTAAATTATTCTAAATCTATGAAATCTTTTGAGGGCTGATTACATTTTATTTTTTGTATTTAATTCAGGTACAATTTTAAAATAAATAATTAATTATAAAAATTATTTACCATAATTATTATGATGGACTCTTCATTTCCGTAGTTCTCCAAGACCCATTCGCGTTACGATTCAGCCTTTTTGTTCAATTATGAAATTTTCAATAATCAAATAAATACCGAATTATTTGTTTGTGATTCCGATTTCGAAGGAGAACAGACAGAATTATCAATCAAATCATCACCAAAAGCATTAAACCATCTTTTTACAAATGTAAACAGAAAGTTTTTGTCTTATTTTAAATCTTAAAATCTTAGGTTATGAACACATTACGTTTACAACTCATTTCGGCTAGAGTGAACGCAAATAATGACGGAGACAACGATGGCTATCAAGTTGACATTGAATCAATTGACGCAATTGCGGATTTTTCTTTTGAAAAACTCTCTGAAAAATTGAAAAATAATGACTTTGAACGTTTTTCCACCACTTCAATAATTCCATTAGTGTCGACTGACAATTTCGAGGAGACCCCTGCGACTGTGAGTTTGGAAATATTATTAAATCGAGTTCCTGGAAATATATCAAATCCAAACGAAGAGGTGCCAATGAGCGATATTGGATCAGTAATTAATGAGCCTGTTTATAAGCAATTCGAGATTGTTGAGCTCTGGGCTTCTTCTGGAGAGCCATTTTGCTTTCCTAAGTCAAGTTAATTTTTTATTTACATTTTCAACTTAATTGAATTGCTCTCAAATACAGACATCTATATAATTTGTATCATTAGTACTGTTTACTACTTCTTTTTTGATATTTTGTTACAAAAATATATATTATAAAAACATAATCATGTTTATAAATGCGTTTATAAATAGGTTTGACTATGAATCAGAAAATATATCAAAGACATCGATATATTTACTGATTCATAGTCTTCAAGCTTATATATATATATATATATATATATATATATATATATATATATATATATATATATATATATATATATATATATATATATATATATATATATATATGTGTGTGTGTGTGTGTCACCGTCAGGTAGGATAGAATAACTATAGTACAGTAAAACTGTCGAAATATATCTTTAAACGAATGTATTGAGTAGCGTTTTTTATAAATTAAAAAAACTATTTTTGTCTATTTTTGGCTGTGCATCATAATTAAAATAACTCTAGATACTATCAAATCGAAAGGAAAAGATAAGTCTATGGAGACCATTTCCCAGTTGAAATTAGAAATAGACAAAAAGAAATTTCTTCTTCGTACAATGAAAGGAGAAAGATTTACAAAACTGAATGCCGGAACTTTAGAACCAACTCCTAGTGAAAAAAACCCAATCATTATAAAAGGGAACTGGCAATTTCCTACTTCTGAAGAGATTAAACTGGAGAAAGAAATTGAAAGTTTACAAGTAAAATAAAATTTACAGTAAGACTTAATATAAAATTTTCACATTTTTTTGGTTAGACTAAATTAAATGACACAAAACCACATGTAGAAACCGATTCTTCGAGACAGAAAATGTTATCAAGAGATCTATACAAACAAAAACACTTGGTAAATTATTTTAACTTTCGATTGGGAATATTTCAAAATAAATTTTAATGGTCATTAAATATGAATTCTAGAGAAATTGTTTTGTTCATATCAACGGAAAGAATGAAAAGACATCTGTTTCGGTTTGGGGAGAAAGTGTTTGGGAAATCTTGGAAAATTCCGCGCAAATGCTTGGACTGAAAAAATCTCCAAAATTTTTATTTAAAAAAGATGGAATGAAAGTAATAGATTGCATTTCCTTCATATATTTATACCTATTTATTAAATTATTGTGAATGTGAGAATTTACTTTTGAAAAATAAATTGCAATTATATATTTATTAACACATTTACTAACTCCGATAATCACATATGACTCGCACCATTCAAACTGTGTTGTTTTTTTAATTCTGACTTTTTTGTCATTTTTAACCTTAATAAAACCCTAAGAATATCCTACAAATTTCCCAAGAAAGATTCTATTTTAAACAACATTTTATTGAACAAAAGAAATAAGAATCAAAAACAACAAATATAATTGAAAAATTAACCACACTTTTTATGAAGCCTATTGAAGCATTCGATACAGTAATGATTTAGACATTTGCTACAATGAGTGTAAACTTGTCTTGTTCGATTTGAGGTGATAATATATTCATGCTCTTTACTTAACTTCCCGATCATTGTCTTCTTTATCAGCCTTGGTCTCACAACGAAGAAATGAAAATATTCGCATTGTCGTCGTGCTAAATTTCTAAATGAATTTTCAGTGAAATTTATTAAATACATCTTGGATTGAATATGTTTATTTCTTTTTAACCATTTGAAAATATAATAATTATGATAAATTTATAAATTAATGGTACAAACAAACCTTTTTTGATTACTTCTGATTTGACGTGTCCTTGAGTAACAATTAACAAACTCTCAATATATATATATATATATATATATATATATATATATATATATAATTTATTGATACCAAATTACAATTACTGTGTAATCTATCTTTGTATATGTTTATTCTTCGTTCACTTTTAATGACGAAATTACTTTAAATTCTATTCCTTTATATATACTTTGAACAAAGTAATTAATCTGATTACCTCAAAGAATTTAAATAACTTACAAGCACCTCATTAAGGACTGCACTTTTCATTGTCATAAACTGCAATAAATTTGCAAAATGTTGTTATAAATAGACAACTTTTCGAATTCTGTAGAATAGTACAATATGGAAACCGGATGAAACAAAATGTATTATTTAACAGAACAGGAAGTAACAGAACAATTCAAGAACATGACAATGAAAAAATAGTACTATGACAAATCATAACAAGGAAAGCACATTTAATTTTGTTTAAACATTTTATTTATTAAATATATATATAATATGTCATTATTAGGATTCTCATCCGTTAAAACATTACATCGGTTGGTAAATTTCTATATAACTCCATAAATTTTATTTAAGAAATTATGTACTCAAAAATTATATATCTTCTATTGGTTTGTTATTTAAACAAATTTCAATCTTCCTTTTAAAATATTTTTAAATAAAAATATTTTTAAAATTTAAAAAAGTTTCTAATTAAAACCTTTATAATCTTTCAGCTTCCTCATAACCATGATATTTTCACTGACATAGAAATGAAATCAATTTCTACTGTACCGAGTGTTTGAATATACAATTTTGAATATATATTTGTGAGCACAATAAGATTAAAATAGGTATGTCTGATTTTACAATTTTATTAAAAAATTTCGATAATTATTGGGAACGTGTGATTTGTGAAGCGTTGTTGATAAAGTCATTAAATCCTAAAATTAATGTGCAGAATGCAGTGAATACTTGTATTTTAAATGTTTTTAAATAATTTTTTTGTATATTGTATGTATTGATTGTTGTGTTAAATTAAATAATTAATAAAATTTTCTAAATTATTAAATTAAATTCTGAATGCTAAAATTTTAAAAATAATATATTAATTTAATTATAATTTTTAGAAATAATTAAATGTTTTTATTAAATAAAAAAATTTTTTTTATATAATTAATAAATTTGTTTAAAATCCGTAATTTATATAGTTATTATATCCCACCTGATGATGACAGGAAAACTGTCGAAATATATCGTGAAAAGAATGTTTGATTGGCGTTATCTTATAATTAAATCATTGCCATGTATGTTAAACTAATTATTATTATTATTATAAATTTGTTGTATAATTCTTAAATTGTTGATTTTTCTGCTGAATTTATTGTTATTAAAAAGTTTATTAAGTTTAAAAATTAAAATTCTTTGAATAATATTAAAAATCACATGCAAATTATAACTGTTAGACTTGCTATAATTGTTTTAAACACCTTCTGTGACCTAAGGATAAAACTAAAACAAAAAATATGATGAACGATGTCTTTTCAATTGTGTCAATGTACTCGTGAACACGAAATCAGACAAATCCAGAAAGGATGATAATCACTTGATCCCACATCTATAGTTTTTTATAGTTCTTTGAGCTTTGACCTGCAGAACTCCAATTTATGTCTACAAGCCCCTTTAGGTCCACAGCCTTCAATTTCAAAACCATTGATATAGTATAATGATACCTTTATGAATATTTATTTTTAAATTAGGTAACATCAATTGATCAGATTTCAACTGGAGATATTTTAGCAGTATCTCCTCACTCGGTGTTTATTTCACCAAAAGCTTCTGAACTTCAATGTGAAATTAAAGCGAATTGGGGACGTGCTCGTCGTCAATATGGAGAAGATAGTACTGATATAAAAATCCAATATCGCCCGAATACACTTATTGATGTAGATCCTTTTGAACCACCAGAAATTATGAGAAATGTCAATGATATACCATCAACGGAAGCGGTTAGTATTATATTATTATTATTATTATTATTATTATTATTATTATTATTATTATTATTATTATTATTATTATTATTATTATTATTATTATTATTATTATTATTATTATTATTATTATTATTATTATTATTATTATTATTATTATTTTATTATTGCTAGAAAACCATTAAAGTATTTGAAAATGGTCAAAAGATCTCAGAAGCGAAAGAAATCTTTGGTTATTCATTGGGTGAATTACTCAAAATTGCGGCAACCGTATTAAATCTAAATCTTCCAGTAAAATGCTTGTATACTTTAGACGGCAGGCGGGTAATTTTAATTGAATTATTTTATAATACTTTATTGTTTATACAGATTACAAGCTTTAAAGAAATTCTTATTGATGATGTATTAGCTGCTTCAGTCAGTGGAAGCGGCCTTCTTATTATTGATGACTAGGACTGTATATCTTTACATATATATATTGCGAATATCTCCACTTTTTGGTTTTTTAACAATTTTAATGCCAGACAAATTGATTAATGCCTAAATTATTTTATCTAAAGTAAATTTACTTAATAAATAGGCTCAATATTATTTAATGTTTATTTGAATTGCCTTTTTCCTTATTTTTGTTTTGTGGAGTTAATCGATTCGGTGAATTGCAAATAATGAATGAACTAGATGAATGAGAATATTTTATAAAAGTGTTTGAAGTAAAATTCTTTCATTATGGACATTTTTAATATATAATCTATTGAATTTTGAATTTTGATGACCTTTTATTTCAAGGTTTTATTGGGTGACAGGATATGAGTTAGTGATATGTTTCTTAAAACTGGCTGGCCATCAAGGTAGTCTTTTTGAGTTTAACCCTTTGTGGATGAGGATTAATTTAATCTTTCATTGCAAGCATTCATCAACAGTGTATTTAATTTATAATTGTGAAAAATTGAATTTTATAATAAAATAAAATATTTTATTTAAACTTTACTATATTTTAAATTATAGTTACGTAAGATATGATATTGTTCGAAATAATTGCCTGGGCTCTCTCTTTTGGTCTGAATGTGTAAATGCAAAACGTTATCAGCGTGCGTTTTTAAATTCCACAGAACTAATCCATTAACCTTTAAAGTATTGAGTATTGTATACAGTGGTAGAATACTGCATCATATTGGTGGGTTACAGGTAATTCACATTTTACCCTTTCGTGCTGTTTCCAGCGTAACCCAGAATACAAGGATGCTGTGTCGTTCGATACCCTTTGAGTGATCAACGTTGGAATTGTATCGAGTGGGTGAGTACCAGCGAAAAGTGAGCGTACTTTTGTACAATATAATCTGCAAGTACTCAAGCGGGTTCTCAGACTGCCGTTAGAAGGCCTGTGTCCGACTTCCACTGAGGCCCCTTCTTTAATAGTGGTGGGTTACAGGTAATCAACATTTTACCTCGTCGTGCTGTTTCCAGCGTAACCCAGAATACAATAGCAATTCTACCACTTAATACCCGTTGAATGATCAACGTTGGTACTGTATCGAGAGTTTGAGCACGGGCAAAAAGTGAGCATGCTTGGCATACTATAATTGTCCAGCACTCACTTGGGTTCACGGACTGTCGATAGAAGGCCTGTGTCCGATTCATCTGGTCCCTCTATTGGATTGTGTATCCGAACTTCAACACATCGCTATCCCTCAATTAGAGTCTTTCGAAATCGAATTACATTAAATAGCATATCGAAACAAATTACATTATAATCATATATAAATACAACATATTACATTATAATTAATCACAAACGCAGCTACGTCATAACCAAGGTGGCTCCACGTTATTGCCGCTTGCGATTAACTCCGCTATTGGCTTGATCTTGGAGGCTACATCCTAATCTAGGATTTCTGGTGGATTTGAGTCTCCAGATGGCACACCTGGAGGTAAAGGGCGGGGATCTCCATCTGATCTTGGGCGCTCTGAAGTTGCATTTGTTGAATCAACTTCAGACGCTTCTGCATTTCGGCGGGACTGAACCAGTTCTCGGCACCGTCCCTTGAACTTGGTTAGCTTTGTTTGTAATCCTTCGAACTGTCGTTGGGCTATTCTCGTTCGTGTCGCAGGTTTTCGTATAGTTTGAACACTAAATCAATAACGATGAGATAAACGGGTTCTTTTTATGAGGTGAATAATACTGATTTAGATCTCTATTTGATGTAAACGAACATGAGCAAAAAATCTTAAAGTCCTTTCGGGGTGAGGAATAGTGGGTTCGACGAGTCTCAAATGATTCCCACGTTAGATAATATGTGATAATAACCGAAAATACGTTATACAATTGAGTGTAAACCAGGTGATAATATAATTTAATAAAAACAAGATTCAATACCATATACATTGTCGAACTGAACACAAACACACAATATCAAGTAATAATAAAAACAGAATCACGATATTCACGACACGGATTGCGCCGATGTAGTTAATTGAAAATCGATAGCAGTCGAAAACGCTGATAGTCATGCGTGTGCGTCTCGACTGCGCAATAATAGTTTTATCACGGATCCGGCAGGACCTTCCGGAGTTGGCCTCGTTTTCTGGGCGTAGGGTCCGATGGAGCCCGGGGTTTGCCTGCCCTCTTTTGCAGGTAGTCTAATCCTCGCTGGACGGCCTTCGTTCTGTCGGGGTGGCAGTACAGCCTTGCCATTCCGTCGATGTCTTCCAATTCACCTGCTAGGGTCTCCGTTTCCAATCGACGCAGCCGATTCACCGTGAACCGGAGGTCTTCGAAATCATTCATCAGACATATGAAGGAGATGTGATAAGCAGCACATACTTTAAGAAAAGGAACAGGAAAATTTATTTAAAAATTAAAGGAAATAATATAAAGCGATAAATTAATTTTAAAAATTGAGACTAACAATTTCTATGAAAAAATATAATAAAATGTAAAATAAAATTAGTCGAAAATTATTTAAACTATAAAATTAAATTGTTAAAAATAAGAAAAATTAAAATAAAATTAGTTAACATCATGTAAATTATAAAGTTTATAGAATTAAATGGTAAAATTTAATGAAAATTAAAGTAAAATTAGCTAAAATTATTTAAATTAAAAATTGTATAAAATTAAATTAATAAAAATTAGATTAATCAATTAATTAAATCAATTAAATTACAAAATGAATAATTACACTCATGCATGCATGCATGCAAAGGTAAATCAAATTTTTGCTGCAATTTGATTGGATCTAGTGGCAGAGAATGCATGAATGCATATTTAATATCAGTATAAATACTGATTAGAAATTCATTTGAAAAAACTGGCTTTCAGATTAACACAACAAATTGTTTTTCAGACAGTGAACATATGCTCTCAATTTTCGATTTTATGCCATCGTGGTATTGGATGTGGTAATTTTATTTGTTAATGTGTAATTTTTAGGAAATTTTTTCAAAGCTAATAAATCTTTGTATTACATTTAGTTTTAGTTAATTTTTTTTGTTTGTTTTTGTTCATTTTAATTGTTTAATTTCATTTAGTTTTTAAGTTTTAAATAATAATTTTTATTCGGTTCAACTTTTACATTTATTAATTTTGAGTAGTAGTTACAGTGGAGCTGGAATACAGTAGGCCACAGCTTAAGGGACACTAGTCGTTCCTCTTGCGAGTAGCTCGACTGGCATTTCAGATTCAAACGGATTGATCGGGCCATAATGTGGGGGCTTCTCCACTGGCCCGTCACCGTAAGTATTTTCTAGTCGGAAATAGGTTAGACTTAGAATCCCTGCTCAAATTTTTTGAAGGATAATTTGGATATTATAGGAAGTATAGAACAATAATTATTAGATGGAAAATAAGGGCGGATCCCTGCGCAAAATTTTAGAAAAGAACAATTGGAAATACCCGTAATTGAGGATTACAAATAATTTAACAACAGCATAGATAGTGAATAATGACGTAAGACCTAATATCAGCAGTGCAGAACCCGAAAATGAAAATATCATGAGTTTTAGTAATAGAGCTTACCTGATCATGGATTTTCAAACATTGTATACAGCACCAACATGGCTATTACCATGGGTATACAGATGGTCTAAAGTACAATAATCATGAGGGCATTAGGAAGGATTCGATTCAAAATTTATAAATTCCCCTAACACATTTAAAATTAAAAAATGACACACCTCTAAGATCCAACAACTTGAAGAATTCGAGGACCTTCGTCAGAAATGTCATTATTCATCTAGATAATTCTTTGTTCAATGTTATTACTTTTTCTTTCTGTGACATTTTTTTCAGCTGAATTACCAAAGCGTGAAATTCTAGATGAATTATTTTATCTACCTTTGATTTTTCCATCTCGTTAAGGAAGTAAGAATAGAGAATGGTTAAATTAACTAGTAATAAATAAGAAATATTACAAAATTCATGGGTAAATAGATTAAAAGGAGATCGAATATAGAGAGGACTTTGGAGAAAGTGAATTGGACAAACATTTTCTATCTGTCATTTATGGATCCAAAGATTGTCAGAGAATTGGCAGTTCCACTGGTGGAGGCCACAATTTACTGGCAAGAACCCACTTAGCACAGTACCAACTTTGCTAGTTACAGGTATCTTGTGGTTAACACTTTTATCATGTAAGTTGCGTGGGTAGTGGAGGGTTAATTGTGGAGAGGATCTTTTACTCTGCATGTATTGTTCGTTCGATACCCTCGCTATGTTTCACCTTCCCTAGCAACCAAATATAATTATTTTATTCAACCAGTAAATGCCAGTTCCAAGTGACGTTGGTTCTTCAATTTAGTGGGTGGCTGTCTCTAAATGTTAGCTATACTACTAAGAACTGCTAATGACCCGACGAGCCTATGGGCCTATGGGCTACCGCAGAAGGTTTAGCGCCACCATTTTCGCGCCCCCTTACCATTTTAGGTTTCATTGAATTTCCGAATGGTTATTATTTACTCCGTACTACTTTGTCCCAATCTCTCCTGTAAACTACTTTCCAAGGATTTGAAAAAATACGAGTTCATATTTTCGGAGCTGCCTTTGTGCTCATTTACAACTCCCGGAAGCGATTTCTTCCTAAAACAATGTTTAGCTTAAATTTATAGATTATAGGCAAATTCCGAAATATCTCTCATCTCCAAGTCAATAGATTTGTCTCTTATATTTTTTGTTCTCTTTCGCTTAATTATAAGTCTTATGTTCACTGACATGATTAATTTCAATTTCTTATTAAGTAAAAATCGTTTTATTTTTTATCTTTAAGAATCTTTAACAATCAAGAATTAAGATTAGGCACAGTTATGGAAAGTTGTTTGTTTAAATAATATTGTTTTTAGCGTTTTCTGGAAAATATATTTTAACTGCTTTTATTATTGATCTTATGAATTTAGAAGTTGAAGACATCATAACTGGCGACCACGCCAAGGAAATCAATGCGATAGGAAAAAAGAAAGGAACCAAGAATATGTTAGATTCCTTGTCAAAACAAGCACGTGAGATGCTAAATTTTAATGTCAGAAAGTTTGACGGAAAAGTTGGATCTGAAGCCGAACTTTGGCTAAAGGATATTATGGAATGGCTGAGAATAGAAGATCAAAGTCTAGTAGACGCATTGGATCTTTTGTTGACAGATGCGGCATCGATGTTATGGGAAGCGGCGAAAATAGCGAAGATGACCGATGAAATGGCAAAAGAGTGGTTTATAGAAACTTTTACAGTAGGAAAACCATTACTAACAAGATTGTGGAACTAGCTCAAATTCAGCAAGAAAGAGATGAAAGATTCCAAGTCTTCGAAATACGAGTAAGAAGTTTAGTTAAAAGTGTATTTAGCTCTGGAATGTCTGATGAACAGATTGTTCGAGACATTATTTCAAACAGAGCGAAAGACGATAGAGTAAAAGAAATATTCTTATCAGGGAAAGTGACAAGTTTTGAAGATGCCAGGGATATGGCAAAAATTCAGGAGAAGATCGAGATGACGAATGACAATAAATTCAATATTGATGCCATAAGAAGAGACTCTTACGCATCAGTGATGAAAAATGGTAAATTCGAGGGTAGACGAGACCAAAGAACAATTGTGAAGACAACTGCACATCAACGCGACGAACACCGAGAGATTAATCATGAGAGGAATAGACCTGGTAATGGTCGGTTTGTACCAATTGTAAATGAAGACAAGAATGAAAATGAGCGGTATAGAGGACGATACGAGACAGGAGAACCAGAGAAAAGAATACCTACAGTATCGCTTAAAGATATTGCAAGAAGGTTATTTAACGACAGCAAAGGAAGAGATTCGCCTCATCCAGTGAAACTGACACCAGGTCAGTGTTTTTGTTGTGGAGAAAAAGGGCACCGGCGTTTTGAATGTCCTATGAAAGACAAATGTCTAATCTGTGGAAAAGAAGGTCATGGATTCAGAGATTGTTTTTTGCTTAAAAATAGAAATGGATATCAGAAGAGAGTGGCATGTATTTACGAAGAAGATCACGAAAGAAATAATGGTGATTTCACAGAAGATTTATACAGTAATTACGAAGAAACGATAAAAAAATCAATGGATAAACCAAAAACAAGGACGATCCCATTGCTTTCATTTCGTCAGTGGGGTCGACACAATAATCAGTAGAAAGAAGCGAAATGAAGACATGATGCAGAAGATGTATGAGACGACAGACAGAAGAAAGTGGAGTAAGATTGTAATAAACATGACGGCGATTGACATGCTTTGGGACTCTGGAGCGTCAGTATCAGTTATGAGTGAAAAAAGTTGGACAAAGATTGGGAAACCGAGGTTGAAGCAGAGCACAATTTCTCTTTGTGGAGTATTTTCGACGGGAATGGAAAGACCGTTAGGAGCAATGACGATAGAAGCTGATTGGAATGGGAAAAAAAGAATTATTAATGTTATAGTTGTCAAAGATATACGTCCAGATTTCATTGGGGGTGTAGATACAATGGAGAGATTTGGTATTCGACTGGTAGAGGTAGACAATAGTAGTGGATATAAGACTCACACCCGCACACCTACCATGACCCAAAGAACTACCAATACCCTTAGTTTATAGTAAAAAAGACCTCTTTACCTTTCAATTTTATTCATCTTTTTCATTTTTTTCAAAAACACATACCCCTAGCATTTCATCCATTAAACCCTAAAAATATAGGGAAAAATGGAGAAGAAATGGTGGCGCAATAATTGCATGAAGGTGGCGGGTGTGAGTCTTATATCCACTACTTATCTTTATCGTTTTGGCAAATCACAGTTTGGCAAGCAGCCAGTTTGGCAAGCTGCCAGAATTGGTAAATCGCTGTTTGATGGATTATAAACAAATAAAAAATTAAAAATTTAAAACCAAAAATATAAAAATTTTAAAAATTTAAAAACAGAGTATCCAATAAAAAATTTTTTTTAAAAATGAATGATTATAGTTGCGAGGTTTGTCAAAAATTTTAAAAACAGAACAGCTCTACTATCTCATCAAAAATCAAAAGCACATTTATTAAAAACAAATAGACTTGATAATTCAAACTCAAAAATCTGTACTAAATGCAAAGTAAGATATTTACATTCAGGATATGATAAACATTTTTCAAGTTGTATTGGGGTTTCTAAAATTAGAGAAAAATTTGAATGTCCCATATGCAAATCAAAATTAATATAAAATCTTATTATTTAAAACATGTAAAATCATGTGCTATAAAAATAAACAACCAATACCCAAAAGAGATTCTGATTCTGAGTCTGATTCTGATGTTGAACCTGAACATATTGAAAAAGAAAATTATAATTGGGATAACTTCAATCACACAGATGTATTTGGAGGTCAAATGTTTGCCTCCACAATCGCAGAGTATATAAGAGCAAATAAACAAAACATAAAAAATTCAATGGACAATGCTATAAGAATTTTGGTCAATCAAGATTCAACATTATAAAATATAAAGTTAGAATCGCCACAAAATATTGGAGAGGAGAAGGAGCAGATACTTCCCCTTTAGATTCCATTGTTGAATCGACTTTTAAATATTTATTCTCAACAAAAGCAATAAATAAAACCATCAATGATTTATGCAAAGAGATGGGAGAACAACAAGAACAAATAGAACAAGAATTGGGAGAATCAAATTAAGATTCCATTCTTTCCAATCTATAGAAATTGAATATTGGAGAGCAGCACCCCCAAATCCAAAATCTTATATCCGTACACCATTCCCTTCTAATTATGTTATAAATGTACAGAATGGTGATAATAAATGTTTCCAATGGGCAATACTTGCTCACTTACATCCTCAAGCAAGGAATGCTCAAAGGGTTTCCAAATATAAAGAATATGAAAATGAATTAATATATCCAGAAGGATTTGAACACCCGATGAAAATTGAATACATTCCAAAATTTGAAGAATTAAATAATCTTAAACTTAATATTTATGAAAATGTTCCATCTAAGGGTGTTTTAAAAACATATTGTTCCAATTTATATTTCAAATAAAGAATTATCAGAACAAGATAAAAATAGAGAAATAGATCTTTTAATATTAGAAGAATTTAATAAAGTTGATCTAAGAGATAGTAATCAAGGTTATGTTTATAATGAAGAGGATGAAGAGGCAGGCCAAGATTTAAATCTTCATGAGGAGGAAGAAGATCCTGGATTATTTGAGTCGGCACTAGATGAAGAGGAATTGCAAGCGGGAATAGATGAGAAGGACCTACCAGACTTAGAAGAAATCAACATTATGTTTTAATAAAAAACTTTCAAAGTTTTATGCGCTCAAAAAATCTAGCTAGAGGTGGAACAACTTGTAAAAGATGTTTACATTATTCCACAACAAAAAATGCTATAATTAAACATGAAAGATTATGTGAGAAGAACAAACCTTCTTTAATTAAAATGCCCACAAACATAGACATGCATTTTAAAAATTATTCAAATTTATTAGAATCATTAGGTGTAATAATAGGAGACTTTGAAGCAATAAATATAGAACATGATTTAGAAAAAGAATATTTAAAAATAATAGAAAAACATAATTTATTAGATTCTTGGAGAGAGTTTGTTGGAAGGCAGGAGGGCAAAGGTCCAGTATGGCAGAGCATGAAAAACTTTCTGTGGGAAAATAGAAAATCTTATACAATAAGAACCGCTAAACAAATACCTTCAGCTTATAAACTATTTTTTAAAAGTAATTATCCTGAACTCATAGAATCTAAAGAATATTCATATAGAGGAACTTCTTCTGAAGATGCTTTAAACCATTTTGTCAATAGTATAAATCACCTAGAACACGAATTATTTATAATATTAAAAACAGATTATAAAATAAATTTCTCAGATGAACAATGGGAAGAATATGAAAATGCTTCAAATTGTTGGATGTGTAAACAACCATTCGTGAGCTCTAGGAATCCAACCTCTAGGAATCCTGAGTCTTTGAATCCTGAGTCTTTGAATCCTGAGTCTTCGGATGTAGAATCTTTAGACCCCGAGTCTTTTAACATAGAACCTTTGGATATTAGACCTTCAGACGTTGAGTCTTTGAATCCTGAGTCTTATACCAGGATTATTGAAGAAGAACATTCAGATAAAGTTCCTGATCATGATCATTTTAAAAGTGAAAATAATTATCGAGGAGGAGCCCATAAAAAATGCAATCTTAATTGTCACACTCCTAAATTTATACCTGTTATATTTCATAATCTTTTTGGGTATGATTTGCATTTATTTATAAAGGCTCTAGCTGTAAATGCTAAAAACTCTTTCAAGGTTATCGGCTTAACAAAAGAAAAATATAAATGTGTGCAATATGGTTGTTTAAAATTTATAGACTCGTTAAACTTTCTTCAAATGTCTCTAGATGCAATAGCTAAAACAATGAAACCAGAAGATTTTAAATATACAACAGAGCATGTTTTGAAAAAAAAATCTAACTGATGAAGAATTTAATTATAATAAAAATCAGTTAAGTAGACTTTCAGTGACTTTCAGTCATGACTAAATCTATTGTTTTTTAGATTTAAAAATGAGTAATCCAATCCTGACTAATGAAGATTTAAAAATAATATATGAAAATATAAAATCATATTATAACGATTCAAAAGTTATTTTATCTAAAACATTATTTTTTATTATCGTTTGTCTCATAGTAGAATCCGAAGTACCTAACATTTTACAAATTTGAGATTGAGTAAAATTAGGATTCTCACTTAAAATCTTAGTAAACTCTAAAGCTTTTTCTTTTAATAAAAACATGTTTAATTTAGAAGTATCAACTATAGCAACTTGATCTACTTTTTTTAAAAATACATCCATTTTATAAGTAAGAATTCTTTAACCATTTTCTCGAGATGTTTTTTTATTACTTATAACATTAGCCACCATGCCCTCCCTTTTTAATCTTATAACCTCATTCTTTATATCTTGTATTATTTGATTTGATTTCATTATTTCTTCGTCTGTCAGGATTCCATCTTCCAAAGCTTTTAATTGAAATAAAAATAATTTAGAGATTCCTAATTCTATTGATAAACAAACTACTCTATATAAACTTTTCTTTTAGAAGTATAAGATAATGAAACTATTTCAGTTAAGAAACCATCAGCTACAGAAATACTTCCAAGTATTACAGGTGCAAGAGTAACAACTGGTAAAGTTATGGTAAAATAACTGTTAATATTGCAGATGCAAATCCTAAAGAATAACCTATAACTTTTAAAACTGTATTCCCTTTATTCCATCTATTTTTAATTTTTTATAATGCTTTAATAAATCTTGTAAATGTAAGGTTTCTGATTTAAATTCTTTTACTCTCATAATTTCAAGTTCTGTGGGAGCCGAGGCCTTGGAAGAATAATATCCTGATGATCTCAATTCTGGGTAAATTTTTTCTTCTCTTACTTCTTCCATTTTAATAATTAAAAAAATAAGACTTTATTCTTCTGAGCACCATCTGGTACCAATACTCGGATATCAAAAGAAACTCTTGTTGAGAGGATATCTTTATACAATTCTCTCAATGCTTTACGAACTTCATCAACATCAACCTTTTTTTCATAAAATATTAAATCTATATATTGTAGCAAGTGTGCTTTTAAAAATAATATTCTTACTTTTAACTTTATGTAGTCCATGTGAATGAGTATTAACATACCAATCTCCGTGTGGTAAATCATAACTAGTCATTATAACATCACCCTTTTCAAGCTTACTATTATAATCACATTTCACAAACCATTTCATTCTTTCATTATCATCATCAAACAAAAAGAAATAAGGATCAATAATCTTTACAACCATAAAACACCCCATTCTTTACTGTTTGTTGTTATTAAACTTGGTTCTATAAAATGTTTATATGTATGGGGTAATAATGTTTTATTCTGTTCTAATTCAGCAGCTCTTTTTCTAATACTATGTGTGGTGTTAATGTGTGTTCCATGAGACTCTAAATTTGAAATTCTTTTATTAAATGATGTAATCATCTCATTTATTATATTATATATTGTATTAAATTTAGTATTCATAATTTGTTTATCTTTAGAATTTAATATGCTAGTATTTAACTTTACAACTTGTTCAGTTAACAGACTTTGTAGTTTGTTAAATTTATCATTAAATCGTTGTTCGATATTATTAAGCTTTGATTCCATTGAATCAATTTTGTTGTTAATGAACTTTCAATTCTTGTTGTTGTTAAATCAGTATATTTTTAACACCATCTACATATTTCTTATTAACTGCATCAGCTTCATCAGTTGGAAAAGATAATTCTTTTATCTTGTGTCCATTTAAAATTAAATCACCCTTCATTGAATCACCTCTTTCATTAATATATTTATTTTCTGTTAAAGTTAATATTTCTTCTGTATTAAACCCTGTTTTTATTGTTCCACCACCTCTATTACATGGAATATAAGAACTCATTTATTAATAATTTAAAATGAATCTTCAAACCTGTTTCAAATGTAAATACATTGAAATCTCTTCTCCATTAAAATCAATCAATTCTCCTTCTTGATTAAGAATTTTAAAATTAATATCCATTATATATTTTCTACATAAAGGTAAATAATTTGGAGGATTCATTCTTTCAACTATTTTATATCCCATAGGAACTGTGTTTGAGGGAAAGGAATATAAAACATTTGTTTGTTTACCATTATTATAAGAACCTGTTATACAATCACAATGAATATTTATTGTGTTTGTATTTATTATTTTTATAATATTTTCTGATGTTATTATTTTATCTTCTTTTATTGTTATATCCATAGGTTTAAATCCTAAAACTGTGTGAAAGAAACAATTATCTAAAAAACTAATTTTTATATTCTTCAAAGTCATTACACATTTTGAAGTTGGTATATCCATTTTAATTTTAATACCTTCATTTGTTTTTTTAGAAAGTATATCATTTAAATCTTTTATCTCATATGCCCCAGGTACTATTGTTATAATTTCTGGTTTATGCCCATCACGAGTTTGAATAGTAAATTTATTATTATCTTTAGTTATATTAAAAATAGTATTATAAGCACAAAACCATAATAGCCCCAATTCATAATTTAAATTTTGATCTAATTTAATTGAATCTTGAAAGTTTATAGTAAAGTCTGATTCTTTTGAATTTATAGATAAAGTTCTTGAATATTTATCTGACATTATGTTTACCATTTTTTTAAAATTATCTTCCGGAGGGTTGTGAAGCTCCATTTCTTTAGTAGTAAATTCATATAGTAAAAATCCTTATAGTAAAAATCCTTATAGTAGAGATTCTAGATCATTATAAATTTCTTGAATTATAGATTCAAAATTCTGCGTATGCCCCTTTTCCTCTCCCTTATTCAATCTATACAAAACATATAAACTTAAAATACCACATATTTTAGTATTCAAAGGTTGAACTTGTAAAGAGTTAAAAGTATAACCATTTGGGGAATCAATCGGAGAACCCCTCAAGAGATAATCTTCAACTTCTTTAGTAGGTTTAATCCCAAAAGAATCAAAGTAGATAGATTTCTTATATATACAAACCCAATGAGATCCTTTTTCATTTGAATTTTGATAATTGATTATTATATTCAGGGGACTCTCCAGACTTGATAATTCATCATTCATTAATATTTTAATTTTTAAATTTAAATAATTTGCATAATCTTTTAAATCAAAATTTGTTTTTGCATTTATTCCAAATGTTTTTAAAAAATCTAATATTGAAGGAGTCATTTTGTATTTTAAAACTTCGTATTTATAACTTCGTATACTTATTAAATTTATCTTTTGAAATTATTCCTTGTTTTAACAAATCTTTAGAAATCTTTAAAATATCAGAATCTAAATTATTATGTCCTGCTTTCCTTGCAGCTAATAGTTTTCTTAATTCAATAAAAAGATTGATGGGATCCAATCCCTCTCTCTCTGTAACAACATAACCCTTTTCATTTTTATTTAAATAATTCTTTAAATCTTGAATATATTTTGCTTTAGAACTAGCTCTTATTAATCTTATTAAATTTAAATATTTTTTAATTTCTTCAACATCATCTGAAGAATATCCACAAAGTAATCTATAAAAATCATCTGTAAATTCAAAGTCTAAATATTCATTATTATAAACATTTTGTGAATGAATACGTGATTTATTTTCTGAATTTGAATATAAAGTAAAGTTTTGTTTATTAATTGTTATTATTTGATATCCTTCAGTATTAGTATTAAATGTGGGTCTAATTGAAGGAGGTAAATCATCTCTAATTTTAGGATCAACTTTAAGAGGTTTTGTTTTTAAAAACCTTTCTTCTTCTTCCACATTAGAAATTCTTCTGCGTTTTCTTTGATTTCTTTCAGGATGGTTTTCACTGGATTCTTTTTCTTTATCCTGCCACTCTAGTTCTTTTATTTTTTGTTTTTTATCTTCTAACTCTTTAAATTTTGCTTGCTCATTGAAATCTTCCAACTCTTTTATAGCTTTAATTGTTGGACCCTGTTGTTGTGTTATTACCTCATTTAATATTATAGATTCAGCATGTTGAGTTGTATCTTTTTTATTATATTTATCTTGTTCTGATTGTAATTTTTTTAAAAGTGCTAATCTTTCTTCATATACCATTTTAATGGTATCAAAAATGGTATCATAGTTCGAAGGGCTTCAAGTATAATCCTTTACCATTTTTAGTTTTACAAAGGCATCCATTCTTTAAAGATTTACATATTTTTTTTAAATCTTCTTTATCTTTTGAAGATAAAGATTCAGATGTAGAAATTTGATTTTTTAAAAAATCATTTAAACCTCTACCTTTATAAGGATCAAGATAGAGACCTTTGCCCTGAGACTTTTGCCGACTCCCCTCATATGGATTAAGATAGAGACCCTTTCCAACGGACACTCCCCCTTTAGCTTGCCCTACCTTCTTCATTGAATCGATTTCAGTTTGTAGTTTTTTCTTTTTCTAGGTCTGTCTTTTGAGATTTTTTAGCTTTTTGAACTGTAGTTGCAATTCCTCCAGCTATTCCAGCAGCACCTGATAAACCAGCAATGATTGCAGGTATTAAAGCAGCTAATGGAAGAATACCACCTTCTTTAGCTTCGTGGAGCTTCGCTCTAACTTGTTCTTTTACATGTTTTCCAATAAAATATTTTTTACCATCAATTACTACTGATTTATTTTTATTTGAATTTATTAATTCTTGCAAAGATTCTTCAGTTGTCATTTTATAATAAACAAAATTGATATTTGGAAACCAATTTTAAATAGACATAAGAGTAAATTTAATAATAAAGTATTTCCTGATAATTTTAGATTATTAATTGTTGGTTCTTCTGGATGTGGAAAGAATGTACTTGTTTTGAGAATGTTACTTGAAGATGATTTTTTAGATTATAATAATTCAGTGGCGTCCATCCCCCCTTGAACTATAGACGCAGCTCCCCCCCACAAATTTCACAAGAAACAGTAAATTTATATTTGTTGAAACTCCGTTGCTTAAGCAGGTTTTTAGAAGGGACTAAAGATTTGCGAAAATTCAAAAAACGTCTAACAATTTTAAACTTATTAGAACCATTTTGTGCAAACGTTTTTAGCACGTTGCGATGATTTAGATCTCAATGCTTTTCCAGAAGATCAAAATGAATTCGGTTTCTATCAAGCAAAGTGTAAATGCACATGTGTATTTCAATCAATTGTACAACAAATACTTAGACAGAGGACTAGAGCAAAGAGCAAATCGTTCAATGAGTTCATCATTAGGAATTCTTTTAATAATATCTTTTTCATCAGCTATGATCATAAGACTTGAGAGCCATGGGTCACCCATGCTTGAGCGTAGTCGATTCTTTATAATTTTAAGTCGACTAAAAGCTCTTTCGGCTGAACAACTTGTCGCAGGAATGGAAACCAAAATTTTGTAGAGAGACTTCAAATGAACATAATTTGAAATCTCCGAGAGAAGCCGAAGCGGAAGTAAGAAATTGTTCAGGTGCCATTCATGCTGTTCTGCGTCACTTACTTGACCTGTTTCATCATCCGAGATGTCTTCCATGGCGATTTCCATTTCACCTCTTTCTAGATGAGCATCCGCCAAATGGCAAAGTTCATGATGTTCTTTGTACACAGATCGAAAATCAGCCAACTCAGATGCTATTTCTCCAGCATCTAATTCATAGAGGTCACAAAGTTTGCTTATGTCAGCTGAATTGATTTTTCGTTCATTAATCAGCTTTCCTGATGAAAAATGAGACATTTGCACAAGCAAATCCTGATTCTCATCATTGAAGCGATCTTGAAAATGAGCCAAAATTGAGTCAATGGTGCAAATATACATTTCAACTCTCAGGCGGTCAAGTACATCTCAAGACCTTTCATCAGAACAAATTTCCCCATCCATTCGCTTTCGACGCTTAGAACGTTCTTCATTCAGTTGTGGAACAATGCCATGTGATTGAGCAAAACATTCTGCTTCGCTAAGTAGAGTTGTCCACAATTGATCAGCGTTGTTTCGCATGTCAGTTATTTTCTTCATTCCGGAGGATAACAATGCAACAGCTATAGTCAAGTCAACAGCCATCCCTTGTAGGTGGCGTATTATTGGGCCCCAAACCTGGAATACGTCATGGAGGAAGCAAATTGTGATGATAAATTTGAAATCTCTCAATCTTTTGGCAAGTCCGATTGCTCCAGATACTGATGCTACATCCATGCTTGGGTCAGAAGAGATTTCGTCAAGAGAGGACAGTATGGAACGAAAGATGCGTTTCACTGTATTCACTGCAGAAGCAAGACTTGTCCAACGAGTTGATTGAACTCGTTTTAACTGTAGTGGATTATTGGTATTCGCGACTCTCTGTTGATGTGTTAAAAGAATATCATGACGCTTATGTCCACAGAAATATTCATACAATTCCTGTAAAATTCCAAATGCATTTTTCACTTGGATGTTACACGACATTGCTGCTGCGATAACAAGGTTAAGGCGATGACTGTGGCACCACACATAGAGTGCTTTTGGTGCTTCTTTCTGTATAAGAGTCTTTAGACCTTTCAGCTTTCCGCTCATATTGCCTGCGCCATCTAGCGCTTGTCCAATAATCCATTCTGGTTGAATATGATGCATCTGCAAAATTGTCATGATCTTTTCTTTTAAGAATACACCAGTTGTCACTCCACTTGTGAATACTTCAAGAAGACGTTCAACAGGTGTAGGTTTGCCGTTATCGTCTACTTCAATGTAGCGAAGTAACACTGATGTGGCTTCCTGTTTGCTGACGTCTTGAGTTGAGTCGACAATAAGGGAGCACGCTTGTTTTGCATGAATGCCAGCAGCTATTTTAGAGGTTATTGTTTCTTTCATAACTTCAAGAAGTCGTGCGACATTTCGGTTGCTAATGAAGTTGACATCCATTTTCACTTTATCATTCCTAGACTTTTGCACCTTTTCAAGATAAGAAGCCGCATAAGGATTATATTTTGCTGCAAACTCAAAAATGTGATAGAAATTTCCTTCCGTCATAGAATGTCCACGTAAGGCCAACATTTGAGTTGAAAGATACTTTAATGACTCAATAACACAAGCAACAACTTCTCGGTTGGAATGGACAACCTCATTATTTTGTTTAACAGATAGGGAATCAATTGTTTGTCCCCTTATCCAACGTATACGGGCAAATTCGCATTCCTTGTGACTAGTTGACCTTTCATGGCTTACAATGTCTCTCGCAGCATTTGTCCAATTCATATAGCCATCTCTTGACCAGATGAGTTGTTGCCCTTGCTGCATTCCAGGAATTGTGAACAACAAGCAAGGTAAACAATATGCCTTATCACTCATCTTGCTGTATGTAAGCCAATTGCGCCTTTCTTTACTGTTATCTGGGAGAAAAACTTGGAACCATGAATGCTGAAAGCTTCTCCCATTTACCTTAGGAAAAGTGAACATCTCGTCTGGCTGACAAGGTCCACTCGAGAGCAGAAGATTAATAATTACCGATTCAATTTTTTTGTTTGAATATAAAGATGGATCATTTGAAAATGAGGTACCTTTAAGTCCATTATCATTTCTATGCTTGCAACTTACGTCACTGGTATGAGCAGTATCTGATAAATTCATTACATTGTCTTCATTGAGAGTAGATGGCAATGGCAATGGATTTTGTGCGATGCATTTAATATTAAGTACCCGGAATCTTGACCACAATTTCTTGCACACATATCATCGTCCACACAAACAATTTCTTCAATGACTTCAAATTCTTCAACAGATGAACATTGAGAATAAGGTGTGGACAGTGTCAGGTCAGTGCTAGTGGGGGAGAGAATAATACTCAATGAAACATTTGCGTTGTTTGTCGACGGAACACTGTCATTTGATGGAACTATTGGATTGCCACGATATATCTCCCACGTACCACCAGGCTTCTTTACTTCGATTATCTTTCGACGTATCTCCATATTCCTGCAAAAGAATAGGCCAATTGAGAACATTTTAAAAACAATATATTCAAAATGTACATACTCTTCATCTTACCTAATGGCTTTGTATTTGTGCTTTGCCAGAATGTGTGCTTGCCACTTGTCCCCACGAATGCTCATTCCACACATAGGTTCAGTGCACTTATATTTATAATATATTGACTGCTGTCGTGGCATCCTGTTTACTATCTGATCTTTATCAATTAATGTAATGTGGTGGCTTTTATGCCATCAAAAGCCACTACACCGTATCGAGGTATATAATCATTGGGTTACATTTAGCCAATAGAGTGTCAATTGCAATATTAAATTAAATGTACTTTAGTGTGAAGGAATCTAGGTCACATGATAAGTAAGAGAAGCTTATTACTGGAATAACAACTTGACCTTGTTATTGTTATCAAACCATTGATGACTCACTGTCTATTGTACGTGCGGGGGAATGAAAGAATATGCAGAATGAGTGTGTGGAATGAGCTACGTTAAATGATAAGTTAAAGAGTGTAGTTAATAGCAATGAGACGCATGATAGTCCCAGTTAGAAATTTAGGAGAAATTTACGTGTGTGTACGGGAATCAAAGCCGTGGGTGTGAACAAAAATTTTCGCCAATTTCTGACAGGGGTGAGTGACTTGTCAATAAAATCCATCCACCCGCTATTAATGAAATAGTTTAGTTATATCGAATGGCGATGGATTGGTTGGAGGGGGTTTGTATAATAAAACATGTGAGTGTGTGAGAGGGTGTGAATAATTAATGCAGCAACATGATGCTTTCAGAATTCTATTTTGTCTATTCTCAGGGTGTGAGAGTAAATCAATTATCCCATGAATATCATTCCCTATCGTGGATAAAAAGGTGGGAGAGGGATTGCGCGAATCACAAAACAACTGCATATCAATTGAAAGAGCAAGGGACAAATCACAGCAATTGGTGATAGCAATTGGATATCTGACAATAGAATTATCAAAGAGATATTGTGATAAAATTGCTCGACCAAGCATGTTTTCTAAACTGCAGTATTGTAACTATTTTGTTTTGCAAGTACATTTAGTCATTCATTGTGTATCCCCCCCTTAAAATCAAATTTACAAGTTCCCCCCCAACTTTTCATTTGACGCTCTCTGCTTCAAGCAATACCCACGTGGGCGCCACTGTAATAATTTAATCTTTTATTCTACAACCATAAATCAACCAGAATTACAACTTTTGAAATGTGGATTTGAAAATAAATTAACTAAAAAAGCAATAATTGATATTTTTAAAAATCAACATAGATGTCCTGAAGAAGTTTTTCAACCTTGTGATATGGTTGATTGGTATAAGGAAAAGATTTTAGAATCAGATATTAGTAATAAAAATGATTATATTTGTGAAGAAGGGCAGGAGGCAATTCAAGTTTTATTCTCTAATAAACCTGAAGATGTTTTACATTGTGATTTACTTCCTAAAGATAAAAAGAATCTAGTTATATTTGATGATGTTGTCAACATGAAAAATCAAGAGATTCAAAAGAGTTACTTTACAAGAGGAAGACATAATAATTGTAATGTTATTTATATATCTCAAACTTATTATGCTTTAGATAAAAATTCAATAAGAAATAATTCCAATTGTTTTATATTTTTTAAATTAGATCGCCGTGATAAGAATATGATTTATAATGATTTATTTTCAAATGTTGAACCTGATAAGAATATGTTTGATATGTTTGTTGATAATCATTGGAAAGAAAAATATAATTATATTTATTTGGATAGAGAAGAAGCTGAAATATGGAAAAGTTTGTTTTAGGGCTTGTCGACTTAAAAATCTGTTTTCTGTAGTTCATTATTATAAAATCTACCTAATATTTTTTCATTATTTAAATCAATGATGCTATATGTTATTGGAGTTGTATAATGTATTTTATTTATAATAAAAATTTCATTTGTCCATTTTGCTGTGAATCCTTTTTCAAATTTATTTTTATATTTAAATATTCTTACTCGGTCACCAATTTTAAACTTTGGTTTTTCAATAACATCATTTTCAATATTTACCACTTTAATGGTTTCAGGCTTCATGGAAGCATTTAAAGGTGTTAATTTTATAGAACTATGTACATCATTATTATATTCATTTACAATCTTTTGTAACAATTCATTGTTCCATTTTTGTTTTCCAATAGCAGTAAAATATTTCCACATTTTATTTTTTAATGTTCTATTTAATCTTTCAACTACGACTGCTTTTCCTTCGTTTTCTGTTGAATATAATTTAATATCATTTTCATTTAAAAACTTTGTAAAAACTTTGTTATAAAATTCTGTTCCTTTATCACACCATAAATATTTTGGAATTCTTTGATATTCTTCAAATATATTTTCAAATGCTTCTGTAATAGAATATCCTGTTTTATTTTCTAAACACCTTGCAAAAGCAAATCTTGTATATAAATCTATTACTGTTAAAATTATTTTATATTTTTCAGGGTCTGATGATTTGGTTGGCATAAAGACTAAATCTGCAGACCATGTTTGATCTTTTTCATGTACTTGAACTTTTAAATATTTTTTATTTTTTCTAAATTCATGGTGTAATTCATTAGCATATTTTATTTCTGATTCTGTTGGGGTTTGTAAACTAGTCTTGGCTGTACTCTCGAGGGATCTTTCAATCTCTGCTTGTTCGATAATCTTTTTATTAGCAACATCTTTTGCTTTCCTAGGAAGTCTTGCACCCATGGTGATCGGACTGTGTCCTAAGCCTATGAAAATCTTACCTTTCATTGCTAATTTAACTAGAGCTCTTTGAATCTTTTCTTGGGTTGATGGATTTTGTATATTATTTAAATCATGTATTAAATTCACATCTGCAACATGTCTATCTCTAAGATTTGTTGAATTGTAAGCAATATCATGTTTTAAAGCTGCTTGGTCGATTCTATTTATTGGTTCTTCTCCTTGTTTAGGATTATTATTTTCATCTAATCTAATATCTAATCTTGTTCCTGGCCCAGTATAATTGTGTTTAAATAAATGTCTTTCACCTGGATATTTTTCTGTAGTAAAAGGTTTTAATATTGAAGATGTTGTTTTTGAAGATTGTAGATCACCTCCTGTAATATCAACTCTCGTATGTTTTTTAGTTTTAAGATGACTTGCTTTATGGTGTTTTGTAACTTGACAATTACAAGTTTCGCATCTCCAATAGGGTTTATTTAAAGACATTTTAAAATGTTAAAATATCAGGGATTATATCAAGAATCTCCCCTAACATTTTCAATAATTGAAATCTTTCCACCATATAATTTCATTTCTATTTTCTTTTCTTCTAATATTAATGTATATACTTTAGCTTTAAAATTAGAATCCTTTGTTACATGAAGTGTAACATCAACATTATTTATGGCTAGGCGATCATCTTGGTCTGAAACATTTATACAAAATATAGAATATAAATTTTTGAAATCTTCTAAACTTAATTGCGGTTCAACTTTGAAATCATAACATGTTTCAATATAATTTAGATATGGGAATATGTTTTCATTATTTTCAATATTAAATTCCATTCTATTTATTGGATAATAAGAACTATTTAATTGAATTTGGATTGTTTTTAAATTATCATCTCCAATCTTTTGAATAAACAAGTTGTTATTTTTTTGAAATGATGGATCTGTTTCTTTGAAGCAGATCAAGATATATCTTGGTCGGTATGCTAAATTTGCCACCTTTATAGAATATGTTGAACCCTCTGTCATACTAAATTCACTACAGATTCTATTTAAATAATTTACATTTATAGACTTGTTGGAATTTAATCTTTCAAGGAGTTTAATCTCAGAATGTGGGTTTAATGTCCATTCAGGTATATGTAATTCAAGTGTTGATAATTTTAATTTAGCTTTTGTATCTGCAGCTCCATAGAACAATCTTTTATCACCTTCTACTCTATTACAGATGAATTCTATAAAAACATTATGAAGTATACGGTTATAGTTTTGAAGGAATCCAAACAAGTGTTTTAATTCAAAATAACCTTCAAATTGTTTAGATTTATAAAGTTCAGCTCTCTTATGGTAACCATGGTTTACATCTAAACCATTTTTATCTAAATCCCCTTTATTAGTGTCAGGAATCCAACCTGTTAATTCACCATATTCGTTTTTATAATCACAACCAGTCAAAATAAAATTTAACATTGTAGAATATACTCCTGGATGTAAAACAGTTTCAATTTCTGATGATCCTAGTTTTAATCTCATGTTGGAGAATAAATTTGGAAAGAAATTATTTTCTAGGGTTATATCTTTGTTTGCTTCAATTTCTAATTCAATTTTATAATATAATTTGGCATTACAAATATCTATAGGGTTTGATCTTTGAAGAGATTGAAAAACTATATCTCCCCTACGATTTAAGTTTGCAATAGATCCTGAAGTTGGCGATATTTTTAAAATATCATTTTTTTTAATTTCATGAGTAAATTCTTTATTATAATCAAGATTTAATTTATTTTTTTCTTGAATTTTGAGATTTATATTATTCATTTTTATATATTAAAATTAATATATCCAATAAAAAAAATATTTATAAAATGACTGACTTAATTGAAAGAATGAGAAATGAATTGAATGAAGTTAAACATAAGAGAATGAAAAGAAGAGAAGAAGAACCATTAGAATATATCAAAGAGTTGATGGTAGAGAATGAAAAGTATCGACATTTTTACATGAAAGCTGTAGAAGTTGCTGAGATAAGGTTAAAGAAAATGAAACAATTACGGGAAAGAGTTAAAGAACTTGAATCGATTATTTATAGTTGTAAAAATGACAAAAATTTGAAACCTGATAGCGCAGTGGGCTAGACTGACATAGTGGTTCAAATGGATAGTGGTTCAAATCATATCTGAGGTTAGTTTTTTTTCAACATAAAATAATATTAAAAATTTGAAAATAATATTGAAAATGGTGTGGGTATCTTAGATTTATAAAGTACTTGTATATTTTATTTTATTTATTTTATTTTATTTTATTTTATTTTATTTTTTTATTAATTAAAAATTTAAAAAATGACAAAAATCCAAAGTCTAATAGCGCAGTGGGCTAGACTGGCACAGTGGTTCAAATGCTAGTGGTTCAAATCACATCTGAGGTTAGTTTTTTTTCAACATAAAATAATATTAAAAATTTGAAAATAATATTGAAAATGGTGTGGGTATCTTAGATTTATATTTTATTTTATTTTTTTTATTTTTTTATTAATTAATTAATTTTTAAACATAAATATGAAAAAAAAAATATTGAAACGGGTGTGGTGGCGAACCGGTAATTATCGCCACCAGTCTTTCGAACACCCCCGGATCGATTCTATAATGTGCACATTTATTTCTCAGTTGTTTTCGGACCTCTTTCGGATTCACTTTCGAATTCATTTGTACTTTCGAGCAGCACGCTTAAAACGCCGATGAAATCGTGTTCGAGCGAGAAGCGAATAATAAGGTGTGCTGCTATTATCGAATTGATTCTGATGTATGAGTCTGGCCAGCTTGTATATTGGAAGAGATTTGATAAACGAAAGAGGTTGAATAAAAAAATGATCCGGATCAAAAAAACTGTTGAGAGGACAGTGAAAAAAAAAAAAAACAAAAAAAACAAATACCATTGTCCTCTCAGAGCAGTTTTATTCTTTTTCATTTTTTTTTATTCTTCAAGACATCAAGTCAGCATTTTGCCAACCTGGCGATTTGCTATGAGTAGTGGATATATGACCCACATGCACGCAACCCTAACTGGGGTTTGTGAATTTCCATCTCTTCTCCTATTTTCTTTATGTTTATAGGGTTTAAAGCCGAAAACATAAGGATATTTGTTTTCAAAATAAAGGTCAAAAAAGAGTTAAAAGTGTAAAAATTTGAGGTTTTTTTACTATAAAATAAGAGATTGGAAGACACTTTATCAGAGGGGGTGGGTGCATGTGGGTCATATATCCACTACTGACAATATTGAAGCGTCACAAGTAGGGAGGACATATGTGGACTCACAACGAGAAGAGAAAGCATTATTAATGCTTGGAGACAGGAAGAATGAACAGTTAGACATATTGCTACGGAAGTTCAAAGGTATTTTTATGGCTTCAACGTTTGATCTCGGGTTTACGAAAGTTGTTCAACATGAAATGAATATAGTAGGTGGGCCTGTAATGTTACAGCCAAGAAGACAACCAATGCATTTAGAACAAAAGCTTGACGAACTTGTCACTAACTTATTAGAAGCGAGAGTTATTAGAAAATGCAAAAGTGCATGGAACGCGCCACTAGTGATTGTGGCTAAGAAAGATGAATCAATAAGGATGTGTGTCGACTATAGAGGGTTGAATGCGATCACTGAAAAGATATCTTTTCCAATGCCAGATACACGATTTCTACTGGATTGTCTGGCAGATTCAAAATATTTCACTTCCATCGATCTAGGTCAAGCATATTATCAAGTTGGAATGGCGAAGGAAATTCAAGAGGTCACGGCTTTCAGTACAAGGCAAGGACAGTTTTGTTTTAACCGACTTCCTTTTGGACTAGCAACCGCCCCTGCGACGTTTCAAAGAATGATGCACTCAATGTTGGATGGAATATTATTTAAGGGTGTTGTTGTCTACCTCGACGACATTCTTGTCTATGGAAAAGATAAAGAGGAACACAATAACCGATTAGAGGAAGTATTCAGAAGAATTCAACTAGCGGGGCTGAGAATTAACCCAGAAAAATGTAATCTGTATAAAGAAGAATTGACATTCCTAGGGCACACTGTAAGTGCAAGTGGGATAAAAACGAACGACAAGAAGATTAAAGAGATTCAAGATGCAGAAATACCAGTATGTGCCAAACAATTAAGATCCTTTTTAGGTATGACCAATTACTATAGGAAGTTTATAAAAGACTATGCGAAAATTGCGGAACCTCTACATGCAGCTACGTCCGGCTGTGAGAAAAAGATTAATTGGTCAGAAGATTGCAACAATAGTTTTGAATTACTTAAAACAAAGTTGTGTGAAGCTCCAATTCTAGACTACCCAAGAATGGATAGAAACTTTATTCTGGATACAGACGCTAGTTTTGGGGCCATCGGAGCAGTTTCATGTCAAGCTAAAGAAGATGGTACTGAAGTGGTAATTGCATATGGGTCGAGGCACTTGACCGCGCATGAAAAAGGTTATTGTGTGACTAGGAAGGAGTTACTGGCTATACACGAATATGTAATGTATTTTAAACAATATCTATACGGAAAGTCATTTGTAGTACGAACGGATCACAAGGCGTTGGTTTTCATGAGATACACAAAAAAACCGATAAGCCCGCAATTTCAAACCTGGCTAGCCAACCTTTCCGGATATGATTTCGATCTTCAATATAGGAAAGGAGAGGAACATGGAAATGCGGACGGAATATCAAGGATGAAGGGGATGTTATGTGCACAATGCCAGACTAGACATGAAGACGCAAAAGAAGAAAAAGCCAGAGTAAGACATATCAGCTCATTACAGAAGACTGAGTCGATGACAAAACTCTTAGAAAAGCAACAAGATGATGTAGATTTCATTCACATGACAAGAGTGTTACAGGGAGAAGAGGAAAAAAATGACTTGAATAAAAAGAAGTTCCCTTTCAATTTGCATAACAACATAAAATTAGAAGATGGGTTTTTATTATTAGAGAAGAATGGTAAAGATGTCATCCTGGTGCCGATAGACTACTCAAATACGTTAGTTAAAGGAATACATACTGAAATGTGTCACATTGGAGTAAAGAAATTAATTAGCTATATGAGCAACATATTTTTTTGGCCAAACATGCAAGAAACTATACAAAACTGTTTGAGAGTATGTGAGATATGCTGCAGAAGGAAAATAGTGCAGGAGAAGACAAAGGAACGATTGTTGCCGATAATAAGTTCAGAATTTTTAGAGCAGTTGGTCATTGATATAGCACACATGAAGAATGGTGGAATACACAAGTATATGCTAGTTATCATTGATCGTTTTAGCAAAATGGTCAGTCTGACCGCACTGGAGAGACAAGACGAGAGATCGATTTTCAACGCCATATTGGAGAAGTGGATATACCGTTTCGGAAAACCGCGAAATTGTCTGTCAGACAGAGGGAAGAACTTCGATAGTGGTTTTATGAAAAAAAATCTAGGAAGACTGGGTATTACGCAACAGTTCATTTCACCATATCAGCATCAATCTAACGGTTTAGTTGAGAGAACAATACGGACAGTCAGAGACTTGCTGGCAACATCATTAGCAGGTGGACTAGGAGAGCGAAATTGGGCGGAGTTACTTCCTCCAGTAGAATTTTGTATCAACGTGACACAACAGAGCGCGACGGGATTTTCTCCATTTGAAATTGTTTTTGGGAGGAAGATTAACCTTCATTCAACATTGCCTCAGACGACATTGGATACAGTTGAGATACATAGATTGGTAAGAGAGAACAGTGAGAAAGCAGCTAAACGAATGAAAGAGATGGAAACAGAGAAGAGAACGAATCGATGTTTCACGGTGGGGGAGAAAGTATTAGTTCGGAAAGAACCACAAAATCGCGACAAAGATGGACTACAGTATGAAGGTCCTTTTGTCATATCAAAGTTTTTGTCAGAGCACCAGGTGGAATTGAGTGACGGGACGACAAAGAAACTCAGACGAATTGAATGGCTTAAGAGATGGGCAGTTCCTTAAAGAAGGGGAGAGTTATGGAAAGTTGTTTGTTTAAATAATATTGTTTTTAGCGTTTTTTTGGAAAATATATTTTAACTGCTTTTATTATTGATCTTATGAATTTAGAAGTTGAAGACATCATAACTGGCACAAATAAATGATGAAGTATAAAATTTTAATTTTATAATTTTTGAAGATGAGAAATTTCCTTTGGAACCTTTTGGTTCAGACATTGAGTCGAATCCTTGTCTCGTTTGTATTCATTTTTCAATTCTGCGAATTCTCTATTAATCAATATTTATTAAATTTGCGAAAAAATTTTTACCTTGTATTTTTTTTATTTATTACTGTAACGACGTCATTGGAAAAATAAAATAAGTTTTAATAAAGTCAATGATCGATGAATCAAATTTCTTTAACTTGATAATTTTAAAAATGTGTTTTAATAATTTCTCAATTTACTTTTGATATTCAAAATATGCAACTTTGATATTTTAAAATTGTTATTACATTTCTAGATTAAGTTGTTTAATTTAAAAGATTATTATTAATTAATTTTATTGGAACATTATTTTGTAATGTACTTAAATTGTTGGTATTTTGCTGTTCTTTTGAGTTTTTACTTCATGATATCTGATGCATGGATATTTTCATCTTCTACGAACACCTTTATTGATTCCAGTGTAAATATAAATGTACCCCTTAATGGTTATATGACCGCATTTGGTGATTTCAATGCAGATCGAGCTGTTGATATCTTCGTTTTGAACAAATCTGGCGATAGCCAAACATTAGATGTCATATTAATGGCAAAAGAAAATACTAAAAATGATGTTAAACGTAAAACATTACTTTACGATAACAATAGTTCAATACGAAATGTAGTCGTTGGCGATGTCAATGGTGATAGTATTCTAGATGTAATCACATTCAATTCTCCAAATATTGATGGACCATATTCTCTTAATGTAGCTTATGGGGTTGATGCAAGAGACTCTTTATCTCCTCCAATTTCAATTAAAAATGTTTTATTTAAATCACAACCGTTGTATTTAGACTGGAATACCGATATGATTGGCGATTTTTTTGGTGAAACGGAAACTGGTGAATTTAAAGTATTAATAGGAAATAAAAACAATACATTCTCGAGTCAAGTCTTATCTGAATATTCGAAATTAAAATTATATTTTGATTCAATATTATATTCTTATTTCGTGGATATCAATCAAAATCCGGAAACTGATATTTTATTAGTTGGTCGAAAGAACTCAAAACTTGTCATACTTGGATTATTGCGAGATAGTTCAATGTCTATTAATATAATGAATTTCACAATTCAAGGTAATTTAGAAATTCCATTAATTGGGCAACCAGTAATTGCGGATTTTAAATTCGATGGAACGTTACAAATGATAATACCAATTTGCATGGATAGTTCTTGTAAAAATAGCCAAATTATAACCTGCAAATTAATGGATTTACAATGCTTTCCTGCTAATTTCTCTCCAACATTAAATGGAAATAAAATGAGTTTTCAATATAAAGATATATCAAGCCCTCGTCTGTCTTTGAGTGTACCAGAACTTGTTCCAATGTCATGTGGAGACGTTAAAATGTCTGGTTATATCGGTTGTTTGGTTATCGTTTATAATCAACTCAATCCGGGATTATCAACAGTCGTTCGGTTAAATAACCAAGGAAATAATAATTTTGAATTAGTTGAAATTGAAGGTAAACCAAATCTCTTCAGCAATGTTACTCAAGTGGCGATATTCGATTTTCTGGAAAATGTAATTTTTGTATATTATTAGAAGGCTGGGGAATATAAATTCTAAATATAAATAATTTCATGAGGGGGGGGGCAGTTGAAGCATTTTCAACAAAATTAATTGCTTTGTTAATTTCTTATACTTAATAAAGAGGGAAGATAGAAAAATATTCAATTGTTATTAACATTATTCCTGTGATTCCTTAGTTTCGATTTGAATCCCGAATATTTCATACTGGGGTGGGGTGGGGCTGAATGCAATTCAAATACAATAAAATATCCTGTAATGTTTCGTTTATTGGTCTTTACAAATCAGAGGCTTGTTGAATTTCTTTTTAAGTCCTATAGATAATGACAGCATCCATTTGGTAGTACTGCATACAGCTTTATAACAACGTGGGTATAAAAGAGTTTGGAGTAGTTTGGCTGGGAATCGGGTATTTGATTCTGTTTATTTGTGAATCTTGGATCGAATAAAAAATGGAACTTTTTTGAATTTTGTGTTCTATTACGAAAAATTAAACTAAAAACATTTTCAAGTTAATTTTACCCAATTTTATAACATCATATTCAACTTTCTTCCTTTACATTTTGTTACGGTTGTGCCGATTGTCCCTATATCCTTAATTGAAGATTTCTTGTTCCCTATCAACTGCCTTGATAACTTAGTTACTAAGTTCATTCCCAACGAGTTGTAATTATTAGAATAATATTAAATATTAATAAAATAAAAATATTTATCTATTGTAAGTTAGTGAGATAAATTGTGTAAAGAGCTACTACTAAGAGAACCAATTGGTACCGTTTCTAAGGTAATGGTGAGAGGGTAAAATTGCTTTTTATATACTCTATTCATTAGATTCAACAAGTTTGGTTTTTATTATGCCATGTGAAGGGTTACCACAAAGAAAACAAATGGTTACCATTTAGAAGATCATATGAGACTGTTTTAAAAAAGTCCGTCTCCTGATAGGTGCTCCTTAAGTAACCCTCTAACGCACTATGTTGTCGTTTAACAACATATCAAATTCTACTCTCCTAAAGTCTGAACGCAGTATTATCGATTGACTGCATATTGTATATGATTTGTATAACTTAAATTTATAATATAAATGTTGCTTAATAGGATATTTTATATTTTGGAATCCATTTAACTTTTTATTTATAAATTATTCTTTTATATTATGTAACATCCATTATAGTGAACAAGTATTTTATTTTCACGATGAATTCTACTTTATTATCTAATATATAAAATGCCAGGCAATGAAGAAGAAATAGAAATGTCAGTTAATATTTTACTTATAATTTTACTTATAATGCATATCTGAACGAATATAAAGAATACTACAATTAATATTTATTGGAAAATCAAAAAAAAATGTCTTTAAGTAGACTGCCAGTATCATAGAAAAGTAAATATTAGTGATACGGTTTATATGATGAATTTGAACCATCATTTGAATGATGTCTCTAAAAATTCAATTTAATCAGCAAAGTACGGTATATCCTGATAAAATTGAATTAAGAAAAACATTTAAATACATATAAATTTAACATTCTTGTCAGTATATGTATCCGGTTTTACTCAAAAATCTAAAAAAAATTACGGAGTGTTTTTAAAGAGTTTGATTGATTATATGATAGACGTAAAAGATGGAATTTATTAGATTGGCAATGGATAAAAGCCCATATAAATAACGTAATAATGGAATCATTAATGATACTCAATTAGAATTTTATTTTTTGTAATGTTTTTTTCAGTTTAGTATGTAAAATCTTTAAATAATTATAAAAAAATAATAATATGCCAAATTTATAATAATTACGGTGCTGTAATTGGAGGGAATTTCAAAACTCTAATGTGTATTTAATTAATGATACGCGATAGGATTGTAGACAGGATTTGTTTGTAAGTTGTTCAAATTTAGGACTGTTAAAATGTATAAGTTGCATATTATTCAAAAGCTAACAATCCCATTTTAATACACCAATTTTAAAGAAAATTATTGTTAAGAAATCATTTATACCTTGTTAAAAAATGTTTTTCAAAATCTTTGATAAAATAGTTAATTTAAAAATTAAAAATAACTTACATTTTTTAAAAATAATTTTGCCATTTAAATCTACATAAAAATATATAATGTGAAATTTCTATAATTTCTCATAAAATTTTGATAATAATTAGTAGGCTGTTATAATTAATTTTTCCTTGTATTTAAATCCTGACAACATACGTAATAAAATTGTTATCAAATGCAACGCGGTGTATTTTACTCGTGTTTGAGTGTACATTAAGCGAGTAATAAAATATTAAGTGGTATGGATCTATGTAGGTTTTTGTTTCATAGCTAATTTGGATTTAAGATTTTTATGGAATTCCTAAACCAATAAAGCTTACTATCATTTGAATTGTAGTTGCAACATTGTAAAAGGTTCTGAAAGTTCAATTAAATAAGCGAATTACAGAGCTGCATTGTCTGAAATTGAACAAAATATTTTTTGCAAGGATTCCCAATTTGTGTTGCTGATTGTTTTGTCTGCTTGATTGACATTTTCTTATTATATATCGGGAATTCATAGTCTTGTGAGGCTCTGTCGTCGTGTAGTAATCCCATAAAAACTCCTATTGTATACGCTTCTGATTACCAATAAGACAATTTTCTATCGAGATTGCTAATATTGAGTTCACTTGTTTTTGTGATTAATTAAAATATCATAAACATGAAATTAATTTCCGCATTTAATACTTTAAATATAATACGATTATAAGTTAGTAGGATGAAAACCCCCGTTATGTAAATTAGATTATATATCTATATAACAATCCACGCATGTAACCCTATTTTATGAATACTAATTATTTATAAGTTTTTGATTATTTTATTTTTTAAACGTTTTATTCCATGCTTTATATAAAAAATTTGAAAATAAAAATAGTTTTTTAGAAGAGAATTATGTATTTGAATTCATACACTGCTGGAACATAAAAATAACTAATTATCTGAAGCTGAATTATAAGCATGAAAAATCCGTCATTTTAACGGGTTATAGCTAATAAGAAAATAATTTAAAAAAATTTCGTTAAGAATAATAATTTATTTATTTTCCTGATAAATTATAAGTAATATATGAAGTTAAATTTCTCTTTATGATTTTGTGATCATTTTCAGCTTCATCAGTTGGCATTTTGTATATTAAATAATGAACATTGATTTTTTCACTTGAATTTTTTCTTTTAAATAATAATCTAAATTTGAAATTTTAATTGGGATAGGGAATATTGGACATAATCACAACTAGCCAACAAGGAACCTCTGGTATTATTAAACCATTACTCCACGATACATCGGGAGATTCATATTTTATTAAAGTAACACATTTGTTTGGTATTTAAAATTCGGTAACCTCAAACTTAGGTAATGGTACTTAATGGATTGTGTGGAGATGCTGATACCTGTATAGGAAAAACACTCCCGTTTGGTATTCCTCTTCCAGGAATTGTAATAAGTTATTCAACTGAAGGTATTAATGGAAATACACAATCATCTATCGTGTCAATGGTGTCGACGTCTTCCTATACGTCTCTTATGTTGCCTTACGCGTTTTTTGGATTGTCGACTTTCGCGAACTATATAGAAAAGTTAAAAGTTCAGTTGTATTATGAGCATGTAAGATTTCTGTTATATATATAATTATTATATTTATATTTTTTATCGTTCAAAATTTTAATATTTCTCCTAAATTTCATTTACTTCAACGAAAAATCAAACTTAACAATTTTATTCTAAATTTTAGAATCTGAAAATGACGGTAAAGTAATTAAAATATTATTATTATTAATATTATTATTATTAATAATAATATTATTATAATTTTAATTATTATAATTATTATATTTATTATTATTATTATTATTATTATTATTATTATTATTATTATTATTATTATTATTATTATTATTATTATTATTATTATTATTATAATTATTATTATTATTATTATTTCTAAATAATAAAAAACCTAATTTGAAAATAAGACCTAGTCGATAGTTATCAAAAATATCATTTAAAAATCAGAGTTAATAAATTAACACTAATATGATGTGTTATAATAAACTAATAACTAGAAAATGAAATAAAATGACAAATGTAAACAAATGAAATACCTATTCGATCGAATACAAAGAGAAATTAGTGGGAAAATCTAGAAACAAGAATCTTTCGGTTTTTTGTAAAGAAAGCAATTTAGACTTGAGATTAGTTAGAAAATGTCGTGCTCAATATGATGACTTAAAATAATCTAAGTGAAAACTCGCAGTCTGGGATCAACAAGAAATAGTAATAGTTATCTACATAATTACGATGATTTTCCATAATATGATGACATGGCTGTTCTAGAATAAAATAATCTCTTTATTTTAATGTATATTAATAATTTTTCAATTTAATTTTTAAAAAATTTACGACATAACACGATTTTTTGAAGATTTCTCTGAAGATTTTAAGAACTACTTAGTTAAACAATAACTGAAGGTCAACAGTCAAGATTTGCTCAATCATTTAGATCACTGTTATTTTTAATTGGTAACAACTGAGATATTTTAGCACAACAACTGAAAATACCAATTTTTACATATCTTAATATGGAAAGTTCATTGTTCTTTCTTGTCCAATTAAATATGTGTAACATTTTGGTCCAAAAATTTATCAAGTTAGTTGGTTATTTAGTTTGGTTTTTCCGATTTGGTTCTTTTAGAAATTGCCAATTCTCGATATTAATTAATCAATTTCGCACAATTTACATATGTTGAAAACAATTTGATAAAAAATAAAATACCTGTTAAAAGTTTAGGAGAAGAGTTTAAACGAATAATGTATTTGGATAATAAATTGCTGAAGTTGTGTAAATTAGCGAGAAATTAATTAGTGCAGAAAAATTTGAAAAAGTGCGAATATTAAATGAAAATGTGAAAAATCAAAACATCAATATTTCTCAGAGGAAACAGACGTGAGTAGATAGCAAGTGAAAAGACAATCACGAATATACGAGTTTTGAATCGATGGAGAGCTTATACAGAGCTTATCATCTCCCGAAATTTCATTTTACTTTGTTTTTCAACGGATGTAATTTATGGCTTAAGTACAACTTCAATTAATTACATCCGTTGAAAAACAAAGTAAAATGAGACTTCGGGAGATGATAAGCTCTGTATAAGGAATAGAAGAATTAATAAATTTGCCATAATAGTCGCAGAAATTCTTGAATTAGAGTTTAATTAATTATTAAAAAGTATTCCTAAAAACTTTTTTTGATTAGTGCCATTTCAGAATTGTATACAGTTTGAGGTGGATTCCCTTAGTATCAGACTGTTGAAATTGTATTGTTTGTAATTATTGTCTATTAAGACACCGAACATCCTATTCTTGCCCTACTATCAATAAGCCTATTGTTTTGAGTCATTACTTTTAATAAAACATGTGGAGTCAGAAATAATTGTTTACCAGTCGAAACTATTTAATAGTTGCTTCTGTATAAAGAGTACATATACTTATAATTTCCCAGATATTTAGATACAGGATCGGATGTATCTTTTATACGTTTCTCTGAAAATTACATTGTTCTTTGACTTTTTCTTTTCAACGGATAAACTTCTTATTTCTAATATAAAAACCGAAAATTTTCTTTATCATTTTCGATCTTTACCATTTACATAGTCCGTGATCTTTTTCTAAAAGTTTTGTTGAGAATTACAGAATATATACTAAAATATGCGGAAAAGGTGGATTCTTCTAATAGAATAATTACTCTTATTTCCATGATTCATTTCGCTTATTCATTGTCTTATCTTTTTCGTACTTCCGTTTTCATGTATTGTTTGCAATTAGATTTTTGTTGAGTAATCATTTATTTTGTTTATCTATTATTTCCGACTTGATTTATCCGATGCCGAGACAATTAATAACAATTCTGAATATTTTGCATCAAAATCTTTTTTGAAATATTGAATGTTAATGTGTTTATTTGTGAAATTAAATAAAACCCAATTGCTATTTTACTAAATTAGTCTTATAATTTTAATGCATGCGAATTTAATCATATCTAATATTTCATTTTCAATTGTATGTGTAAATTTGCTTGATTTATATAATTGCACAAAATGATAAAAAATAAATAAATGAAAGATTTCTACTAACCATTGGATAATTAAATCTTATATTTCTTCATATTATGAACCAAATTTTTGATCTCACTTTTATTTCTATTATCATTATTAAATAGAAGTTTACATTCTCAATCTTAACACTGATATAAAAAAACTTCTCGACCAGTGAGCTTTGGTGTCATGAAATTTGAACATCTTTTTCTTTCTGGAATTTTTAAGTCCATGCGATTATTTCCATCTCGCGACTTTATTTCTACCATTAAAATAAGCCCTCATTTTGTTTTTTTCCGTGTACGTGTTTTTAATGCACAAGTAGTCAATAAATTTGCAATCATCATTGGTAAAAATGAGTTTGAATGTGAGTGATACATTAAATATATCGATGTTTTTTTGATATATTTACTGATTCATCGTCAAACACCATTATCTTACCAATGTTACACAATAATCACAATAATAATTTTTTTTGTTGATTAGAATTTCTTGTTCTGTATGACGTCATGTTACAATTTTAGAACGTTAGCAATTAAAATAAATATTCTTCATTTCATAAATATGTACAACTAAGGAAAAGGTTGAGAACCGCTGATTTATATATTTTATATATAAATGGGAATGTGAAATTGATATGTACAAAAAACTAAATACTGTGTTAGGCCGGTTTGTAAATTTAGGTGATGGATCAATAAATTTCTTAAAGTTACAACCGATTTATTTTTGATAAAAATAAAATTATTTGATCTACTTTGATATTAATGACTCCATTGATGTTGTTCATAGCTGGAATAAATATATATTTATATTTAATGTGCAATATTGGAATATTTATCGTAATTTGCCTTTCGTTTAGGAACAAAAATCTCATCCTATTAATTTTATTGTTCCTAAAACTCAGATTGTTATAATACCTTCCCCATTGAGTTCACCTGACAAGTGAGATAATATTTGATTTTAAATTCTCATATATATGTATGTATGCTTTTTTTGAATACGCATTTTTTTGCTTTTTATTTTAATCTTATTTGAAACCTATTTAAATCTTAATGATAATTTTCATTATCGAAATGATTAAAAATTTCTTATTGAAAAATTATTCTAAACATCAAAAGGAATTTAAATATTAATAACTAATATTTCATTCCCCTAAATACGTCATTCTAATATCAAAAAATATTGATATTATGGAGTTAAATCATAAAATGTTGAAACTGTTAATTATATGAATATTGATTCTATGGTATCAGATGGTTCACATTACACAATTTATTTCCTGTTAGAATTCCTTCATACATTATGTCGTTCAAGGATATAATCCCATTTATTGAAGCTGAAAGTTGGTTCATTTGTCATGTCGCTAAGAAATCTTAATTCGAAGATAGGCTTGCTCATTGGCACAATATTGATTTTTAATAGTTTGCATCTAAACTACATCAAAGCAGAAATCATAAAGGCTAGTGATAACAATGAAGTGATTTGCATTCCTCGAATTGATTATGTACCGAGTTACATACATATCCTTGCCTTTTAAAATAATTTCCAGTAATGTTGGTATTTGCTATGACCATTGACAAGGAACAAGACAAGTCTTTTGATCATGTCGGGGTTTATTTACCAGAACCCGTTTTAGGATATGGTCAAATATATGTAACTTTGACTCGATGTTATCTAAAAAATCCAAGGATGTGTCATTAAATTTCTCCGTTACTTTAATCGATTTTTTTATTATTTTAACATATTTTTCTCACGAAGTTTGTCATTTTGACGGACTATTTCTAGTTTTATTTATAACTTTTACATATTTATGTCTACATACCAGGAAATTTTTAAATTAGGTAATATGTCTACATACCAGGAAATTTTTAAATTAGGTAATAACCAAGGAGTACTAATCTATTATAAAATCCCATAAGAATTCTGAAAAAAATAGTGAAACAAAAAGAAAATTAATTTAATATTTAACAGACAAATTAAAATTTTCTTGGGTTTAACGAAATAAAAGTTCAATAAAATTAAATATTGTAGTTATTTTCAAAATTATAAAAAATAATTGGAAAATACTAACGAATTATACTAACCTGTAACTAATTAATAATACTATTATTATAAAGAACTATTATTATTATGGACGTATTAAATTGTAACAATTTGTGAAATTTGCCAAAAACGTAACATAATAACTGGTAAAACAAAAAAAATTGTTTAAAAGTTGAATGCTAGCGAACATTTTGGAAAATTATGTTTTCATTTTCTAAGAACGCAAAATGAAAGAAATTATTGATAAAGGAAACTGTTTTGATTTGAATATATTTAAGAAGATTGCGTTAAAATATCATATGAAGATAGTATATTCCGTTTCTTATTATCATTTATCAAATAGACAAATCGAAAAACAATTCCGAGCGTTGAAATTCAATTTCTTGTTGGAAGGTAAAATATTTCCGACATAAAAAGTATTACTTCATAGAATTTGTAATGGATTCAAAAATGCAGTCAAATATGAAAGTCAATCCAGCTGAAGTCGTTAAGAGTAAATGGTGAAGACGCGCTTTGCTATTTGTCGAGAAAATGACAGTATAAAATGAATAAGAAATGAAAATAAATATCAGAAAAAAATATAAGAATAGACCATTTAGTATCGAGAAAGTTTCTACTTTGTTAAGGAATATGATAGAAATAAAGACATTATATATTTAGACCTTACGAAATAACAGAAAATGATCAGAACAAATTTAATTTAGTAAAGAATTCGGATTGCTCTTAGCACGTAGGTCAAAAATAAAATTTATAAATTTAAGTGTCTCATGAAATTGTTCCATTTGAACATAAGACACAATGTGACAATGATTTTTGAAAATAAATAATATTTAGGGGTGCCCCTCTGAACAGAAATTTCCTATATAATAACCACATGAACATGCGTTATTATATAGGAAATGTTTTATACATTCGATGCTAATCAAGATCTTATGCCACATTTATATGATTTATTTGGCATGTACTGAGTCAATCGGTATCTAATATTTTGTGGGAACAATTATTCGTCAATTGTTATATTGTGGTCTATCGTATAAAATGCAATAGTTCAAGCTGATTATATTTGGGATAATCGATAAATGAGTTAATTAATTTCGCTCATCTTTTTAGTTTTTTAATTTTGTTAGATTTAAGCTTTCATGTATGGTACACAATTTCTTGCACCCATAATTTTTATTTCAACTTCCCCTTTCATAGCCCTAGCAGTTTTCAAAGGTTGATTTTGTTCATTTCTTTAGTCCAAGTGAATGATTTCCATAACTTCATCACTTGACATTGTGTAAAAAGACCCTTAGTCTTAGACTGTTAACTTCTTAAGTGGTTTATTTCGTCAAACGAAATGCGCTCCTCAGCGGCGAGTTTTTTAATCCGCTAGCATATATATACGTCTTGGGCATAGTGTTACAAAAAATAAAATAATATCTTATTGGATGATATTTATTAAGATAATATATTAACAAAAGTAATATTTATATATTTTTATTCGTTTTATGCGATTTACAATGCACATGTCGATGGCGTATATATCCGTCATAGCCACTTAAGCGGTTAATTAGAAGCCTACTATGATTTCGCTCCTTAATCATCAGTTTTCTTAATTTTTTTGGTTTGTGGAGTTCTTTGATTATGTCGACATTTTTGGAAATATTTGGCAGTTCGATTCAGCTAAATGTATTCTCAATGGATATAATATTTATCTTTTTTTAATCATATTAATATTGAATATTTCAGATGGAAATATAAATTGTATTTGCAACCTTTTTATGATAGAAAAGTAATTTATGTCGCTGCCGCATTATTGGGAACAATGTTCATAGTTTCAATCATTCTCTGTATTTTACAATATCTCGAAGTAAGAGAAGATAGATTGGAAAAGATGCAGGAAGCACAGAAATTTAATTTCGATGCCATGTAACTATATAATTATCGTAGAAATACTTTTTGGGGCCTTGTGTGATATTTTAGCCATTCATGAGTTATTTGGCATTCCATTTATAATTTGTCATTATTATTTATAATTATAATAATGTTTGTATTTCATTAGATTTTAAATTTATTCAATAAATAGATAGTTTTTATAATCAATATTCATTATTTCCATAGTATAAATTCATATTTAAATATAAATTAAAATTTCAAATCTCAAATCTCTCTACTAAATGGACTCGAGATATTGTTACCCAATAAGATGCAGGAAGCCACTGCCGGAAATGAAACTATGTTATCCGGATCCTCAATTTAATGGCTCAGAAAATATCCAACCAGGTAATTATACATATACTTCACCTAATAATCCTATCCCTGTTCCAATACGGGGTCCCGCTAAAATGGGTGAAGATAATGATCGAACGGTCCAGTGTCAAATATATAATTTAGTTCCAAAAGGTAATCCACAATGTAATACTTGCTACTGTTAATTTGGCAACACCAAAACACATTAAATAAAGTCCATTTAAAATGTTTTATTTTTTAATTTTTTTTATTTGAATTTTGCATTTTAATAATTCTCTCAATTTTCGTTTTTGACAATTATAAATACGGATATTGATTCGAATGTAAGTAATGCTGTTACATCCCATTTAGGTCTTAGGCAGTAACAGTAACAATCCTACTATGTTGCTATTTAATAATAATAATACAATTTAAGAAATTGTGTTGAGAGAGTTTTCTAAATAGATTTATTCAGATGCTGCATATAAATTAAATAATCATAAATGAATTTAAACTCGAAAGTCCTAATTTTAAAATTTTGTTTCAATTAAGTTGGCGTTATTAATATAATTTTTTTAAATGAGAGCAAATGGTCAATTAATAAAATTAGTTTTAAATTGACAAAATATTCACAAATAAGTAGGTTGAGTTGTCACGGGGGTATTATCCTTAAAGCATTGTACGGTTAATTTGAAAACACTGACGACATGTGTTTCACCTGTAGTATTTTTTCTATTATAAAATATGAGATTAGTAGACATGACAGAAATAGAGCATCTAGCTATAATCCATCAGATCTTGTCTTTGACTCTTCTGATTTGCCAATGTAATTGAGCAATATCGCGAGATTTGATACTAAAAATATAACACGTATAATAAACTCAAGAAACACAAGAAGTTGCAATTACCAACACAGCTAAGAGAAAAATAACGCGTTCTGAATATCTGCCCACTAGAAAAATGAAAGAATAATAAATTAAATAATAATTGATAATAAATTAATTAATAATATAAAGAGAAATTTTAAGAAACATTATTGGTCGTATTTACACACTGTTAGGCTAGAACTGATTTCTAAACCCAAAGTTATGAATGGGACGAAATGCGTCAATGGGACGCATACCCATTAAGTTTACTTAAATAAAAATATATGAAAACACCAAGTAAACAAAGATAATAGAGAGAATATTCATCAGAAAATAAAACAACTAAATTAAAAGTAAAATAAAACACGAGCAAGAAGTATCACACGAAATTTACACAAATATAACCGAAAGACATAAAACAACAAAATACAAATTCGAATAAAGGCGATTAGTAAAAATTTAAAAGAAAAATTAAAGAAAATCTCCATAAAATCTTTAGTATAAAAATTTTAGAAAAAATATCACAAAAACCAATTTAAAAATAAGAAATAGATTAAATTTAGCATGTAATGTTCTGGAAATGCCGAAATCCATCATGGAGTCGCATGTAATAAAAAATAAAAACAAAAATTCTTACAGAAAAATCGCCCTCAAAATCGAAAAAAATTAAAAATAGAATGTTCAAGAATTAAAATAATCTCAATTTGTTTTACTGCACCAATGCACGCATAAATACTTTCACACCAAACAGAGGCGATATAAACTAACACATTTCGTCACTTTTCAATGTTTATTCTTATGCCAAAATTTTGATTTTGATTTTTCTGAGATTGTTAGTAAGGACGATTTCATTGTGAATTATAAATTATTATTATTTAAACCTTGTTTTTATTCTTTCTATTTGACTATAGAGGTGTTGGTTTGAGTGAGATCGTTGGTTATCATCGATTTTGGAGCGAGATCCCAGCAAACCTTCACCTTCAACTTAATCATTGACGATCGCAGGTCACCACATGCACTTATTCATATTTATACGAATTGGGGTCGTCAGAGGTCGTGCCGACTCGGTGGTATAGGCCACTGGTTTCGTCGATAAATACCCTCTGGTACGGCGGAGTTCTCGAATACAACTTCACCTTCCCAATTATTGCTTGTAGCTACAAAGCATACTGTTTCCACTCTGGGCGGTGTAATAGTTGTATGATCTATATAAGCTGTATCATCGTTGTAAATTTTTCTCTTTTACCTCGTGCTCGGATTAACAATCCGGATTAACAATTAACAATGCACAATCGAATGCTACTCCTCGTAGTCTTTTTAGGATGTACATACCCAATAGACATTCGGCAGGGAGACTTTTCATTACTATGATGTCGTGATGGAGCTCTAGTTCACATAGCTTAATCTGGCAAGATAATGATCCTATTATGTTTAATGAGGATCCGTTTGCTCCTGTTAATTTTACTCCTGCCGGTTTTAACGACTGTAATTCGTGATGGTTCAACAATTTTGCTTCAATTATGGTACCATCTGCTCCTGAGTCTATCACCGCATTAACTGTATGTTGGTTCACTCTTATTTTTATCATTGGCTTTTTATCCAAGTTCACTGGATTATTGACCATCAAGATTGTATCGTGTGAGATACCGATTGTATTGGCTCTGGTTTGTTCCGCTTCCAGTAATTCTGGATCACTCAGTGGAGGATTATATTCTTTAAATTTAGCTTTAAGTGACTCTAATGCTTCCTTTGGATAGTGCACTTTGGGTTATTCTGGCAATGTTGAACATGTAAAATTATTAAATATGGTATCTTCACCAATTTTCCATTGGTGGCGCCCTGTTCTGAGTGTTGTTTTCCTCGAATGTTCCAACCCATCGTTTGGTGCGGTTGGTAGACTCCTCAAAGGTGGCAATTGTACATTTCTTGGACTTCTCTTGAATTTTGGTGACCTTATGTCAAATATTTGCTCGAAACTGTCATATTCTTCTTCTGAGGACTGTCTTCTTACGTAGATTTCCTTTGATTGGTCATGTGGGGGAGATATTCGGTAAATCTCGATTTTCTTTGTTGCAGATTCGGTTTTTTGTTGTAGTCTTGTTTTCGTGATCGATTTGGTCTTGAAGATGTTTCACAAGAGCCTCCATTACCTCCTTCCTTTGAATTGTTATCGTCCCGATAACTAGAATACTCCTGCTTTCTATTCCAATTACTTCATGTTTCACCAAATGTTTCTATCTAATTTCTTTAATTTCTTTACCGTGATGTTTAAATAAGGCAAATTCTGCGCACATAGGACATAGTCCTAATAGCAGTTTCCATGACCATCCTCCAATTTTGAATATGCTATATGTTGACATCAGTTGTGTAATTATCAGCTTTAAAATTACAAATATTGCGTAAATAAAAAATCGTCCCCATATTTTCATCATTACATTCTTTGCTGCTTCTTTATAATGTTCCGGTCCAAACAATAAATTGTAATCTGGTCGTATTAAGCTATCATGATAAATTGTTCTTATTATTTCCGTGATACCGCTGTCTCTGATTTGTGGGAATAGCAATGTCCTTCTTGCTTCATCGATATCGTCTGGAGTGTAAATTCCTCCTTTAGCCAATTCATCTAATGACTTGAATTCCATGGTATCCTTTAATTTTGTCACCTCCAAAGTCTCTACCCGCTGTGTAGCTGGTTTTCTTTCCGGCAAGGATATCCACATGTCATTTATTTTGTATAATGGTGATATTGCTGGATTACATATCGCTGGTTGAGGTTTAACGTTTTCCTCAAGTAGCTTTCTAGTTACCGGCATCACAAATCTCAACTTTCCTTGATAGGACACTGGCAGTTCTAGAGTGCATTGATTAAATCTAGCTAATTGTACTTCCACTGGTTTACACTCATATCTATATATAGCTTCTCCCATTATTCTGCCAAACATTCCGCCTTCCAATAACATTGGAGCAACCAACTCTGGGTTAACAATAGATATTGCTAATCTATTTCGGACTATTTCACTATTTAGCTTGCAATCGTTTATTATCACCTCTTGATACATATCCTGCATTTGTCCTTGCAAGTCATGATATAAATAATCTACTTTATTATTTATATAATTCGTGATTTTGATATCCTTTATATGTAAGGCCTTGCCATTTCGAATATATTCCCTTGACAGGAAAATTCCTTTGTAGTTCGTCTCGTATACTCTTTTCCCACATTTAGCCTTTTTATCTTTTCGGAAGAATCGAATTGCTTCTGTTTTTTCTTCCGATATCAACACTAGAGGTGTGTTTTCCTCTCCGATATCTTCCTTCTCTTGTTTGTTGATTTTCTTCAACGTTTTTGCTTTATCCCAAACCTTTTCTGGATTCTGGAAGACTACATTTAATTTTCTAAAAGGAATTTTCTTGAAAAATGCCAACTCACAATGATTTCTCATTTGTTCGTAAATTAATGTGGTTGTTCCCGTCCTACAACTACCAAACTTGGCATTGCATTGTGGATGTGCCATAAATTTTCCTGTGGCCACATCGAATGTTCCCTCGTATTCTCGTAACTCCACTGAGTAATCTTCTACCACATAGGAAACTAAATTGCTACCGCGAATTTTCTTTCTTCCTTCGCATGTTCCATACGAGACAATTGTTCCTCCTTGAGTAATTGTTATTTCCAATGTTTTTCCAATTTCTGCCGAGATTGATACCTCGTTGTCTATCCTCACACTTCCTTTTCGAAATGCACCTAGGCAATCTTCGGGCATTATGTTTACCGGCCATGGGATTAGTGTTGCGGATAGGAAAGCAGAATAGCTATTACTAACGCAATAATATTCAAATGTAGCTCTCTGAATTCTACATTTCTTTATCGTAGTTCTATAAAATTCACTCTCTTTGGTAGACGTCATATTCTACCTTTTCCCCTTGATGAACCTTCTCCGTATACGCCTCTTTGCACTCAATTGCATCTACTAGCGAATATATCCGTGATAGTTTGGGATTACTACAATCAAATACTGTCAGTGAATTAGTTAGTTTCAACATGCCCATCATTACCAGAAACATCAGGATCATGTTTGTCATGTTCCATGTGCCTGAACTACCATTATTTATGGCTTCTTCCACGACTTCGTACCGCGGTTTTGGGATTATTTCCTTTTCCCAGAATTTGTTTACTGTCATCCACACCTCAAGGTAATAATCTACCATTTCTACTATTTGATCGATTTCTCGTTGTATAAGCCTTTATCGTCCCCTGCTCGGGCTAAGGCATTTTGAATGTTACCACTTTCCCTTTTGTCAATCCTTGCTGTACAAATGCTTCTATGGCATCCTGAATATTTCCTGTCGGTACGTCTTTGGATACTCTATCCATTGTCTTTTTGACCTCTTTTGTTATCTTCTTCACTTCGATTCCCTTGATTTTTGGAATTCTCCATTCGGGCCTGATAATCATAATCATTTGTTGTATACGTTGTCACAATAACGATTTCTCTGGCGTTGTCTCTTCTTCCGTCTGGTCATCCACTTCTTGAGCTATCCCTGCTAATGTTTTTAGCTGAATTTTCCGAATCGTTTCCGGATTTAACTGCTCCTTGGGTGGAGGTTTCATTTGATCCTTTCTAGGACGTCCTCGTCCATCTTTTTTCAATTTCTCCGGGGGTTTTTCAGTCTCCGGATTTGTTACAGCTTGTGACGTAGTAGCTCCTACGTTTGTTTCTCCTGGATTCAATCTGACGTACTCTGAGAAGTAATCTTCCTCGTCAATATTCACCATTTGACAGGGATTAATTTCCTCTAGTCTTATTTCCTCGATCTCTTCATGATTTCATTTGCTATGCCTGGCAGTCTCATTATTGACCACTGGGATTCGGGTGGAGTTACTGGGATGATCATTACAGTGGTTGTTGCCAAGGGTAGACAACCCACATCCACTAGGTATTCATCATCATCTACTTGCCTACCATGGACCATTATCAAGAATATACCTGTAGTTTGATCGGTGCCAATCACATCTCTCCTTAATATTTTGACCTTGAGATAACAATTATAAATCATTGTTAGTGGTTCTTTTCCAATCTAGATTAATGTTGCCTTGTCTATCAGGCTGACTTCGGATAGCTTTCCCATTTCTCCTCATCAGTGCTTCGATTTGCGTCTGGAATGGGCTTGTTTCCTTTACCACTGGTAGTATAAGTGGGATTATTGCTTCCAATAAATCTACTGGTATTCGTAATACTAACATCCAGTCTAGTATTTCTTTTATGGTTTCTCCATCTCGTGGAGATTTTTGCAATTCCAACCCTAGTCGCTGGATTAATTGTTGAGTTTCCTCCAATCTCTCGATTTCCATCTGAGTAATCAAGAATAAACTATCTTGATCCATTACTGCCACTGGCTTCTGTGCTCTCTTTGCTGTGAGCTTCGTCACTCTACCTGGGAGTATCACGTTCTGTAGAAGTGTGTGGTTTGTTTCTAATTTTATTCCACATAAGTATAAGTCATATCCTTGATGCTTAATACTTGTCAATGTTTGTGTTAATTTATCGGCTCGACTTCTTACAGTTATATCGAGATTATACTTTATCCTTTGGGAGTTTTATATTGAGTTGAGCATCTTGGAGATCCCACTCATGTTCCATGAGTTTTCCTAATTTCATTAGGATTTTGTATGTGTTGTTATAATACTTTGGATCATCTTAGACCTGCGATATCAGTTTTATTACTGTATAGATTTCGTGAATTTTAATCTCTATTTCACCCAATTTTTCCAATTGTCTAGCCAGCTTCTGCTGGTACTCATATCTGGAATCCACCAGTTTTAAACCTTTTGTTAGGGTATCTGACCCTTTTTTTACCTTTGCTTTCCCTGGCAAGGTTACATCGAACTCGCTTAGTATGGTGGCCATACTAGGTTCATCATCGGAACTCTCCTCTGATTCCGTTTCCTGAAGGTCCTCTCTAATGGAGTCCTTTTTCTAAGAGATTTTTCCTCGTCTCTTCCAACTTGTACCATAAAGATGGTGCTTTCTTGGTCGGTCAATCTAGCCAACCTCTTCTTTTCCTCCTGGATTTCCATTTACAGTTGTTGCAGATAAGTTAACCCTTGATCTTGGTTAACCATAGAGGTCGTCTTAGGCTTGTTCACATTACCCTTATCGGTATTTTTATTGAACTGACCTGTGTTACCACTCTGATTCTGAGAACATGACCTCATCATATGTCCGAATTTCCCACATCTGTCACATTTTATCTTTCCTGATGAATTTACAGCATCTCTTTTAATCGTACTAAATTATTGCTGTTCTGAGGACTTCTAGTCTTGCAGACTGCAGCAACATGTCCCTTTCATTTACATCTTTCACATTGCAAATTCAGTACTCTACAGTTTTCCGCACCGTGGTTATTCCGTCCACACTTGGTACATTGTATACTTTTACGATTGTCCATCATTTTCCTACTGGTACAATCTTTCGCTATATGCCCTTTTCTATGGCAATTGAAAACTCCACAGGTGTTCTCTCACTGTTTACAAGGAACATGGTTGACCTTTCCAAGCTGCTTTCAATTACGACAGCTTTCCGTGTCAATTCCTCAAAATCATCACTAGTGTGTAGTATCAGGGCGTTCCTCATTGTAGAAGTAAGTACTGCCCATAACTGATCCTTAACTAACAATTCTGTTGGCTTTGCCCATGTGGTTTTCGGACCAAATGCTCTTTCGGCAATTAATGATAGCTGGTGTGCAAACTCTCCCACAAGTTCATTGGCATTTTGTTTTCGATGATAAAATTGTTGTCATTGCTTCTCTCATTTCGGCCCATGTTTTCGGTACTTGAGCAACTGGTAATGCTATTATGTCATTATATTTTTCCCTTGCAAGCCCCTTTAGATATATGGGTAACCTTTGTATCATGATATTATCTGAATAAGCATATGCTTTTGCCATCTGGTAATATTCAGACATAAACTCTGGGAATTCTCCTGGATCACCGCTGAATGACTTTACGGGCAGAGCGGAATATCTGGCAAATGCGTTTACATTAGCTTCTTCTGCCATTTGATTATTCAATTTTACTCTGGCTCTAGTTCCTAACGCTATTTTGTTTTATTTAAATTTCTAGTTAGGTTGCGCGAGAATATTTTGATATTAAATAAATAAATAACAATATGATTTGCAAAAATTTATTCAGGTTAATATAAATTACAGAAAAACTTGATTTACAAAAACAGCAAATACTGACTGCGCTCAAGTTAAGATAACGGTTATTCAAACCGCCCTAAAGATTACTTCTAAGAATCAAGGCTGGCCCTAAATGCGCCAACAGCTCGATATAGGTGAAAGGATGAAGAGGGATTTCCGAATTTTAAGCGCGATACAATTAACCCAGATAAATGGTTAATAGTTCTATTTAAAAACAGTCAAAACAGCTACAAAAAAGTGTTGGCTGATGACTGTACCCTTAAATGTTTAAATATTGAAATTTGACTAATTATTATTATTATAAATAATTAATAAACTAACTAGAATTTTTTATTAACTCCTGTGAAATGAAATAATATATTTCTGCAATAGATTTCACTGAATCGATCAATATTCTGCTATTAAAAAATTCCTATAGAGATTTGATCTCTTGGGATTGGTTCCTAAAATTAGCTGTGATTTATCTAATTGTGAGCCTCCTAAAAATATTTTCTTTTCTCTTTTTTCTTGTTTCTCCTATGTTTTGTTCTCCCACCAAACTAAAATTTATAATTATATTTATACTACTTTTATTTAATTTATTCTATTAATAGTAATTATTAAATTACTATTTTTACTACTTATTTTTATTTAAATACTATTTTTGTTAAAAATCTAAATATAGTAATTGTTTATTACTATTTATAATTAAATTCTAAACTTAGTAATTTTAATTCTATTTTTGGTAATTATTTAATACTATTAATAATTAATTTTTTATTTAACTCAGAGCTTTCCTAATACCTTTAATTCCGGTTCCTACTGAACCCCAACATAGACTAAGATAATAAACAAGAAAGAACATCATTAAATGGATTAGGAGCCTAAACTGACATGGTAAAAACAGCTATAGAACTTACTTGATTTGAATAAGGAAATAAATAATAAATGAGTAAAGGTAAGCTAATTAAAGGGGTAATTAGAACGCTTAATAAAACGCTGAATTAATAAAGTATAACTAGATGGAATTAACCGACTACATTGTAAAGAAACTTGAAAATTCGTAAATTTAACTAATAACTCACTACAAAGATTGAATTGAAAAGCAGAGCAGTTGGCAAACATGATCTTAACTGATCTTAAAACCAAGACCAGAAGATGATGAATTGTGTATAATGATGAGAATTGCTACACCTAATGTGTAATTAACTACTCAAAGTGTATATCAGATTCAGAATTTACGTTTAGATAATGCCAAATTTAACATCAAATGGTAATAGTTAATGATAAAAATAGAAACGATTGAAGATGAGATAAGAGAGGTGATTGAGAATGAAGTTAAATGCTGTGTGTGCAAAAGCAATGAGATAAAAATAATGATGGTACATTGACGACATCTATGTTAATGCCAAGATTGTGCATTGAAACTGAAGCGATTGTAATGTATGTGAGGCAAACGTGAGAGAAAGAGTAGTAGTGTACCTCGCTGAGGGAGATTTAAAAAAAAATAGTGAGTTAGTAAACTAACTAATTAATAAATTCCATAATAGCAACCGAAAGGTATAAAACATCCGTTGAACATAAACATATGAAATACACAAAAGCCGTTAAATAAATAGACAAACAACACACCAATTAAACTGGCGAAAGCGGTGAATTAAATACAGGACCGGCTGGGATCATGTCAAGTGTGAGCTGATCTACAAGATCAGAACGATTTCCATTTTTCTATTTTGGGCATAGGGAGACAAGACCATAGGGGATGAAAAGCGTATTGTTGGGCTAGAACTGACTTCTAGACCCAAATTTCTAATTGTGACTGAAATGTGTAAGTACACAGCATGCAAAAAGCAAAAAGTATAGTTAAATATTAAAAACTACACCAAATAAACAATAGTAATTAAAGGAAAAAACAACAAAAACCTAAAACACAGAAATTAAATAAAATTATACCAAAAGCAAGAGGTTATGCAAAATCTAACTCAAAAATAACCAAATAAACATAGAATTACAAAAAGCAAACTCGAATAACTTAAAAGATGGTAAAAACAGTAAAAATTCCAGAAAAACCCAGAACATTCCATAAAAATGGCGATGACCATCATAAAAGCTACCTTAAACAATAAAATTTAGAAAAATAAATAAATTAGTAATAAAAATAAAAAATCTTAAAAAGAAATTCATAAAACATCAGTTAAAATAAAAATTAAATTAAAAGTAATATAGAATGTTCTGGAACCGTTCCAAATCCATCATGGACGTGAAATTAACGAAAAATAATTAAAAAATAAAAACTTAAAAATAAAAACAAAAATTATGGCACAAAAATTGCCATTAAAAATATCAAAATCGCGAAATAGAAAATTCTGGAATAAAAAGAATTCGAGTTTGTTTTAATGCATCAATACATACACGTGTACAAAATAGGTATATATACTGACACGTTTCAGTCACAATCATTTCACTTTATGCCAATATTTTGTTGACGAAAATTTTGCCGAAAAATGAATAGTAGGTATTTTTTGATTGATATATGTTTTATCTATGATTAATCACTTATGTAATTATTTTAATGTAAATCATTTTTAATTAGAACATCCTTAAGACCTATTTTTTTTATTTTTTCTTTAAATACGACTGATCAGCGGCGTCTTAGTGCGTCTCTATTTAGTCCTACATTTGATGGTAATGAATTTTTCTAAAATGAAACATGCAGACATGCAATATCCTTTATATAATTTTTTTTTGTTCGGTCATCGGAGGTCGGCCACTTCATGGTTCTGCCATGGAGTTGTGTCGATAAAACCCCTCCGCTATGGCTCCAACTATTTATTTATCGGTCGACAGTGATGTTTCGACTCAACACTACAGTAGGGCTTGTCGTAGCGGTCACAGTGGGGCCGTGTCAGCAAGCATTCTTCCCGAGTTCGAATGCAGAACACAATTAAACTCAACATTAAAAATCTCATACAATAGTTTTACACTAAGGTCATAATTGAGTAGAACTCAGACTTAACTAAACATCATCTTACAATTTAGTAATGCAGTCGGTTGGACATCATTAAGGAACTCAGTTATACCTAAACGTTTGTCGAACCTCATTGATACATAGAATTTTCGAGTCATTGTAAAGATCTTTCTCAGAATTAAAAGCATTAATCCTCATAAAGAAGTTCGACAAGCGTAAATAATAAAATGAAAAGACTCAATTAATTATATCGTAGAATATAATCAGGAAGGAATAGCTCATGAAGGCCTCATGTTAGTAAATTGTGAAACGTAACCTCATATTACCATTAAATTATTAATCTGTAGATGTATAATATGCCGAACTATAAAATATAATTTTGAATAACACATGATCTCTAAATGTATAATAATCTTAATTTACAAAATAGAATTTTATATTATATGATTTCTAAATAGATAGCGTTCCTCAATAGTAACATATAACTCGATATTGCCCTTAAAAATAAAAATTATAAACATGTAGTATCCCTGAATTATAGAATATAACCTAAAATTATACCAAGAGATATAATTTGTAAATATGTATTGTCCTTAAATTATAAAATATAACTTAGTATTGTGCTTAAAAATATAATTTATAATTGCGAAATATTCGTAAATTAGGAAAATAACTTAAAAAAAAATTGTACTTAAAAATATAATCTATAAATATTAAATTATAAAATGCATCTTTATATTATACTTAAAAATATAATGTATGATTGGGTAATAGTACTAAATGATAAAATAGAACTTGATTTATAATCTATAAAAATTAAATTATAAAATACATCTTTAAAAACAGAATGTATAAATGTATGAGGGCACGAAAGGAGAAAATATAACTTTATATTATACCTAAAAATATAATTGGTAAATGCAGAACATACCTAAACTGTAAAATGTAACTTAATATGATACTCAAAAATATAATGTATAAATGTATAATAGTCCTAAATTAGAAAATACAATCTTATATTATACTTAAATATATAATTTATAAATGTCTAATATGCCTAATTTATAAAATATAATTTTATATTATGCCTAAATATATAATTTATAAATGTCTAATATGTATAATTTATAAAATATAATTTTATATTATGCCTAAATATATAATTTATAAATGTCTAATATGCCTAATTTATAAAATATAATTTTATATTATGCCTAAATATATAATTTATAAATGTCTAATATGTCTAATTTATAAAATATAATTTTATATTATGCCTAAATATATAATTTATAAATGTCTAATATGCCTAATTTATAAAATATAATTTTATATTATGCCTAAATATATAATTTATAAATGTCTAATATGCCTAAATTATAAAATATAATTTTAGATTATACTTAAATATATAATTTATAAATGTCTAATATGCCTAATTTATAAAATATAATTTTATATTATGCCTAAATATATAATTTATAAATGTCTAATATGTCTAATTTATAAAATATAATTTTATATTATGCCTAAATATATAATTTATAAATGTCTAATATGCCTAATTTATAAAATATAATTTTATATTATGCCTAAATATATAATTTATAAATGTCTAATATGCCTAATTTATAAAATATGATTTTATGTTATACTTAAATATATAATTCATAGATGTCTAATGTGTCTAAATCACAAAATATAATATCTAATTTTTAAATGCATCATATGCTTAAAATATAAAATATAATTTCATATTAAACTTCAAATATAATTTATAAGTATACACTACCTCTAAATTTGTATTATACTTAGGAATCGCATAGGTGTTTAAGTTATTTCTAAGTTATAGTTTATGAATTTACCTTAGTGTTTGCAGTATATATATAGAATACAAATTGTTAATTTTTATGAATGACCCTCTCATAGATAGTAATCTGATAGGAATATAGCTCTACCATTATTATTATTAGCATTCTTAATATTATTATCAGTAGCAGTCTTATTACCATTAGCCTCATTATGGTTGCTATTATCATGATTATTAACACATTATTAAATGGTTATCGTTATTTTATAAAAATTAAGCTATCATAAAATTATGATTCCCCCTCATGATTAAATTTAGAATGAATACCCTTTTGCTCAAATAAAAACCTTCGCAATTACCAAACTCTATTTTTAGTAACAGCCCCGAAGACGAGGTTAGGATTATTAATTTTAGTTAAGAATATGTGCGGATGTATATATATATATATATGGGTATATGTGTAAGTATAGGTATCTACATGTATATAATAATTTAATTTAACCCAAGGTTATCAGTTGACGGAAAAATTTTAGTCAACTTAGTAGCCCCAGAAATTAAGAGTTAGATAAAACTTACCTTAATAACTTGGAATGATTAATCAGGTTTACTTGAACCACCAGTAAAGCATCGAGAAAATAGTACAGATTACCGAAATACCTAAAAACAACTTTATAAATTATTAATAAATTACGAATACATACTTTATATGAAATATAAAAGCATTACCAAAAGAAAATACTAAACTTTATTATTAACGAAATGTAAATGTGTATTGGATATAAACTATAAAACAAAAGTACCAGCAAGGAGTCGTATGACAATCCCTCAAAAGTTAAAATCGGCCATTCCCACCAAACGTACCTGAAATTGAAAATTTATTGTTAATAAATAAATTACTTCCAAGCCAGCCAAAGAAGATTACACCACTCACAACGAGCACAACCGAGGGAGAAGTAAGTAACGAGAAACTAAGCTCGTCACTAATACTTATCGCCCTAGTGTACCCGAATTTAGTTGTAAATTACCAAAATGGTCTGATTTCATAAATTCGTAGAAAAATTAATGTATAAAATTTTGAATTACCATCTAGTGGTAAATAAGATTCTGAAAATTTAAATGGTTAAATTAAACAAAGTTAATTGCTAATCAATTTTAGGATATATTTAGTTAAAGTGTAAGATTTACTAAAAATTTACACAGGACTTTTGAATTTCTTTTTAACTAAAAATTAATTGCGGAAATCCAGGTTGTAATTGCAGTCGTTTCTCTAGTCACACAACTTCATTAAATTTTCTTTCAAGTTACAACTATCGAAAATGATTAACTTTGAATGCAAGGTTTTAATTATGAACTCCGTTGTCCGAGTCCCTTAAAGACTCATATCAGGCTGTCTAAGGTGTCCTGATTTCGATTTGTATTATAGAATGTCTCACTCTGACGACTCTATCGGTGATGAAGCCTACAATCAAATGATCACGCGGCTCCGGACCCGGTACATCTGGTACCGGATCCACGATTGGAACCGGGGGTTGGACCTAGATGATTATGGTCCGGTCATCCGAAGTGGCCCAGAGCCCGATGCCCCGGCGTGGGTGAAAACAGAGCCCACCAACAATGTGTTACGAGAAGCCCGCGATCGAGCGGCCGTCGAGGTAGAAGTGGCCCAGATGCGGCTGAGGAGACTCGAACTCCAGCTCAGAGCCGAAGCAGAGGGAGTAACCCCCGAAGAGCTGGAGGAGGCAGATGCCCTCCACGAAAACGAGGAAGGCCCCGCAAGAACCCGGTCTAACTCATCAGTAGTGACAATTCGGACGAAATTATTTGAGTGATACAATTAGTGATACTGTGTTGCGTTTGATTTTTCTGTTTTTGTAGCAATTATGACGAATTGTGGAAATTTTTATTATTAAAACTTTTATATTATTGTTCATCGTGCATATTCATCGTATAATAGATCATCTTTTAGTCATTGCATATAGATCTCATGGCGTATGGGGTGCCTCCAGGGACGAGATGACCCTCCCTATCCTTCATCTATTAATTCTATACAATTAATCGAATCACTTTTACGCATATGAAGGCTAGTTATGGAACTTCATTATTATCTTCGTTTAGTGTACAAATTCCTCGAAAATCTACGAAAGGACCGCGAACAGGCCCAGCAACAAGCCGAAGACCTTCGAAGTCGGGTCGAGAAGCTCAAGGTCAAGTGCCGAGAACTCGAAGGTATTTGGTTCAGTCCGGCTGAGATGAAGAAACGGACAACACACATCTCACAACTCCAGACCCAGGCGGAGCAAGATCAACTCGAAATCCGAGCGCTGAAGCTACAAGTGCGCTCGCTCGAGAGTAAACTGAACGAAAGGTTCATCCAGGACACTCTCTGCGAGCAGATTCGCCCACTTCCGGTGGAGTTGGCCAAGATATACCCACCAGCCCAGGCAAGCAAGCCGAAACGTAAACGGCTAGGGCGGAATACAAGAGACAAATTGAAAAGAGCCTGGCTGGCCGAGCAAGAAAAATCGAAAGAGCCTGCAGCCACTCCACGATCCGAGGAACGTTTGAGAGTGTAACCCCTCCTGAGTAAAACAGACTTTGTAATATGGTAGTGGTTAAATAAATGATTCTTGTTGTCTGATGGATATGTGATTGAACTTTGCGATTGTATGGAACCAGATGGTCGACAGAAAAGCGTTTGGGAAAACAATCTCGATGAGGGACCGAAATAAATCGGACACGTGCCTTCTATCGGCGTCCGTGAACCCATAGAGTGCTCGACAATTATAGTGCTCTTAACGCGCTCACTTTTTGCGAGTACTCAACCCCTTGGTACAGTACCAACTTTGATTGCTCAGCGGGTACCAAGAGGAAAACAATGTTGTATTTTGGGTTACGCTGGTAACAGCACTTAAACATTCAACCACCAGTAACCCACTAGTATCATCCTTAAGACGCTTACCCAGATGGGGAAATCCTGATAACCTTGATGAGAAGAGTAAAGTAGGGCCCATCGCAAATGTTGGAGAGTTTCTGTCGAGTGACTGATCACCACTTGTGGGAAATGAAGCAACGCGATTATTATATTTTTTGAATTTGGGAGACTGGGATTGACTAGAAGACTAAATAAAAAGAAAAAGATAAAAATAAAAATTGAAAAATGTGCACCAAAAAATTAAAAATTTAGCTATCCGAGAGCAGCTTTGGATTTGAAGAAACCGTTTTTGGACTTCAAGTCAAATGAAGAGTACTCATTGACATGAAGTCTTCGCTAGCGAGTGATGAGGCACTCAAGTACAGCGGCTAACCACCGGACTGTAGTGTCCAGGAGATTATCAGCCAAAAGACTGATGATGCTGGATCACCAAATACAAAAACTCGGATACCACACCGAGTATTGGGCGCACATTTTGATTTGCTAGCGGGACTTGGTACAAAACCCGGAATGGTAGCGGGCGAGAGAGACCTAGATACCCACACCGAGTATAAAGGAGCCCAGTGAAACGGTTGTGAGATGCGAGTCAACCGGTAAAGGACTCGTACTTAACAGGCAACCAAGATTGGACCAGTTGTGAGGTAGAAGACGAAAGTCAACTGCATATCCAATTTCCTTTTATCTTCACTATTCGGGAGATCGGGTTCATCCCTTTTGAGAATCAAGATCGAGGCGATTAGGCATTTGCGTATTTTTTAAATCCTGATTGGTACAAAACCCAGATATCACACCAAGTACTAGGAAGGATGTTTTTTCTGCGTGATTGTTGCTAGCAGGGTTCGGTACAAAATACGGATGCCCACACCGAGAACCGATAGGCCCAGTGAAACGACGATGAGATTTGAGTTACCGACATTATACTCTTTTCAAAAAACGATTAAGAATTGAGCCAGCTGTGAGGCCTCAGCAGATTAGGAATTAAAGTTGGAGGAACCTTACTTTTAATTTGTCCAAAAGTCAACTGTCAACTCAATTTAATCGCGGTAGGGACGATAGTAGGTGTAAAAACCGAAGGCGCCTGGGGGTTTTAGAAACCTCATTTAGAGCAATTCAAACCGGTCAGGGACCGAAGACCGCGAATATTGCGTAATGGTGAAAAAGCCCAGGCGTCTAGGAGTCGTAAAAGACTTCAAGAATTAAAATGAATGATTAAACCGGTAGGTAAGCCGATGGTAAGTGAAATAAGAGTTAAATGAGTTAAATCAATTGAGATTAAAAGAAGTTGATTGAACCTGCAAAAAAGCGGATGACGAATAATGCCGACGCGGAGGTGGTACCAACCAAAGCGTTGATGATTGGTTGAAGATCAAAGTAATATGGACCAGCGCCAAAATCAGGGAGCGGCTGGAGAACTAATAAAGTGAAAGTAGATGTGTAAAGTGAATAAATTGAGAGAAATAAATGAGTAAAATAAAACCGATCGGATTGAAATAGAGTAAACGCACCAAAAGAGAAACAACGATTAGGAGTACGTGATGATAGAGTACCGGCGAGTGAGAAACCGAAATCGATTTTTTTGGTAGGGAAAAGCGAATAAAGGAGATGAGTCAAGTTATTAATGAATATTATAATTATATGATTGATGTTATATCTATATGATGATTGTAAAGAGATAGATAATTTATACGACTATATAGATAATTGATATGGGTTATAGGTAATTTAAAATGGACTTAAATTCGAAGGGGGTGAGAAGAAAAAAGTTAAAACGAAGACAACCAACGTAATGAAACAGTGGATTAGAAAAGGGTAAACGAGAGAAATAACGAGTAAAGAGTAGTATAAAATAAGAAGAAAATAGGGAAATAAATGAAGGGTAGGATAAAATGAATAAAATATTATGTTCTAGGAGTGTTAATTATATCCAATAACTGATATCGAATCAACAGAGAAGAAGAAAGTAGTACAGGCATAACAAATTTGTGTCGAGTTATAATGTTAGACGAAAATCAAGTGAACAACTCGAATGTGTCCGAGTCGACAGACCTACCAGAGATAAACCATGTCAATGTCAATGTTGGAGAATTTAGAAAAGAATTCCGAGGAGAACCATTCGATGGGAATATTGATCAATTAAAAATGTTTACAAAGGAATTTGAGGTATATATTACGATATGTCACTGGCCAGGCAAAGTATTTAAAAGGAAGTGCACAAGATGTATATTTAGAGGCAAAGTGGGATGCAACAAAACTAAAAACATGGAAATCGATCAAGGATTTTTTAATAAAAATATTCGCTATCAAAAAAGAGGGAAATCGCAAAATGTTGGATTTTCTGCATCGAAAGCAGAAATACAAGGAGTCAAACGCACTATATGTATGTTAATTGAGACGACTAGCAATAAAAGCATTCGATTTAAATCAACCAATTCCGGAAGACAAGATAATAGCCGTATTCGTGGATGGCATGAAAAGAGAGGACATCCGAGTAACGTTGGGATGCCGAACACCAGAGACGCTCGAAGAAGCATTGAAAATCGCTAATAAATGTGAAACCTACTTGACTCCAAAACAAGTACCAGCTATGTCAGCAGCTCCAACAGCCCCAACGCCAACAACGGACAACCAAGAATCATCAAGTCAACAATGCAAATCTAGCAATGAATCAATTTATCTTGGGATCGCAACATTTGTTCAAGGCGCCACAAACGAGAAATCCAGATTACAGAAGTAATATTCAATTTTACACTAATAATTTCAGGAACAACGAGAATAATAATCGGATGTATAACATATGTCAACGACCAGGACGTTGGAGCAACGACTGTTATAAAGCAAGGATGTGCCAAAAGTGTGGTAAAAGAGGCCACACAGAAAATATCTGCCGAGGACCAATGTTGTCGATGAGAGGAGGGAGAACTAGAACCTGCTACAGTGCAACCAACCTGGACATATGACGAGAGGATGCACGATGAGAACAAAACCTAATCAACCCGGAGCAAACGATCCAAGTCAAAATGTACAAATCAACACCATGTAAGAAATCGAACAATTGAAAAAGATGATCCAACGGATACAGATTACAGAGAATATCCGGAAACGACGAACAGAAGAACAACAAGACCAGCAACGAATCGAATGGCAGAGACTACAAAACGAAGAAGCCAGAGAAATTCAAAAAAGATGAAAAAAGCGAGAAACCAACCCCCGGCAGAATAAATATGATGAGGTTAACGAACAAAGAGGAACCGCACACTGCAGAGCAGTGTTTTAACAACGAGGGGAGCGATATGACAGTAATCAACGAGACGAAAGTGATAAAAGAAAATGGGTCACATCAATGGACGGAGAAATTGACAGAACTGAGTAGCGAGGATAAAATAAAAATAATACAAGAATTCATGAAAGAGGAAAAAGAAAAGAGACGAAGAAGAGATGAAACAGGGAACGAACCAAAAAGCAATGAGATCGTTACAAAGAATCGAATTCAGAGAGTATTACTAAAAAAATTGAAGTTAAAATCAGAAGAGAAGACGCAATGTTAACTGATGAACAAGTAAAGGAAAATGTAAAAGACGATCGGTTTAAGGAAAATGAGTGGTTCAAAAAGAGCGAATCAAGTAACAGAGCCAATATAAACATGCTAAAACAAATACAGAGTGATCAGACGGACCAGGAAGACGAGAAAAGTGAAGTGAGTAGCCAGGGAAGTGAATTATTTCGATCAAATGATGAAAATAACGAACAAGGAAAACCTCAAAATAACAAAGAGCGTGAGAGTGACGATATGGAATCACTGATAGAAAATGTCGAGGAGGAAATATTTGAGGAAATTTCCGACACGGTATCGGAAAGAGAACGAAATTACAGCTATATCAAAGAACCAACATACATAAAATGTATAAAACTGATAACCCAAGCATACCAGTGTGAAGGAGATATATTAACGGCAACATGGAAAGATTTGGAGACGAAATATAAAGGAAAATTGAAAGAAGTTGAGCCAGATCAATACAAAGTAAGTATTCAACACCCCGAAATTCAGATGCAGATTATTGAATTGAAAGGAACAAATACCGATGAACAATATAATTGGGTTCAGGAAAAGATGGGAACAAGTAATAAAAATGAACAATTATACGTCAATGGATATAAAGTGAAAATGGGCGTACACTTAGGAGATGCGAAGATATGGCCAAACAAAGCCAATAGGTTGACTTTAATGAAAAACAACGACGGCGAAGCAGTAACCGAAATACTGAGAAAAATCCAACAGATATTCAACAATGAAGTAGAACCAGAATTGGAAAAGATCGAACGAAAGATAATGAAGGAAAATCAAACCATCTTAGTGAAACAGGCAATCAATCAAGCAAGGAAATATATTAACTAAGAGAAAGATGGCCTCAGTTAATGAAACAATTTGTCAAGGATGTACGAGATACAGAAATGAAGCGATTTGAAGACGACCAAGCAACAGGACTGATATCAAAATACGGTGAATACGAGAGAACCAGATGCGAACAAGAATTGATAAAAATAAAAATAAAACTGCCCAATGAAGAGAAACAAATACTATAAGTCAATCTCGATTGTCAAGTAGATGAGCCAGTACGAATTATAGATCATCCAAAAAGCTCGAGAAAATAGTGACAATGGAATGATATAAGATGTAATAATAATGTACAATCAACATATTTTGGAAAGGGGAGATCGAACTATAATCTATGAACTAGGAATCTGGGAAGATGAAGCCACAATCAACATAATCGCGATGAACAAACCATCCGGTAGACACAAAAACGCCATCAAAACCGATCAACAAATCAAGATATTTCAATGGAAAATAAGAACAAAAATGGATCAAATAATAGATATTTGTAATCACTTGTTGAAAGACAATAAACTAAAACTGGCAGCTTTTAACGAAAAACATTGCAAACTAATACTATGGAAAAAGGTTAGATCGAAAATTAAGCTCGATGGGATTGGAAGCAACAAAAAATAGAGCCGAAATGGACCTATAACTTACCCGACGAAATAGTAGCAGTAAGAGTAAACAAGAAGCAGATGGATACCTACCAAGATATATTAGCACGAGAATTCCAAGATGAGTTACAACAGGAAGGAGATAAAGAGACACGAAAACCAGTACGATTAACGCCATTCACGGGGAAAATCAAAAATTTGGTAGAAAAGAAGAAATCCTCAAAAGAAGGAAAAGTCACACGAGTAACGAGTTTACCATTTTACTCAGAAATAGATGAATACAAGATGAAAATGCGAGAATATCTGAACGAAGACGGAATCGGAAAAGGAGATCAAGTATCAGTATTCTTCATCATTTGTAAAAGGAGATATGACAAAAAAAATACCATGGCCATCAAACAGAAAAGTGATAATAGTAAGTGAATCACTGAAGAATAGTCCTATAAATAAACACGAAGAAATGATCCAAACAGCAAATGTCGAAGACAACATTTTTGGAAAAGGCCGGAGTGGAAAAGAGGACAAAGACGATAACGACAAAAACGAGGAAGACGACGGGAACCCTGAAAGGAACAATGAAGATGGAAACTCAGGCGAACGAGATAATGAAGAAGACGAGAAGTCAGAAGATGACGACGAAGACTTGAAGGATACTGAGGACAACTCAGACCAAAGCGAAGACAACCAACGTAATGAAACAGAGAACGAAAAACGAAAGTTCCTACACCATAACATAGTAATGCGGAAGAATCGAAACCATCCACTCCTACTACAAAGTATCCTAATAATATTAACGTCTATTTGCCTAACAGAAACGAAAAATACGCGAAAAGCTAGAGAAAATTTGAAAGAAGTCGAATTATTCATGATAAAAGTCAGCGACAACAACTGAAATGCGGTCGAGATATGCATCCAATTTATGGAAAGAACCGGAGTAAGTTGTGATTTTAGAACAATAACAAAAAGAGAGGATTTTCAATAGTCAATAAAGATACCCTGAATTATGTGGAGACTACACCATTTGCAAGGACATAACAGCAGAAGAAAAAGAATTGGAATGAGCTAAACCGGAGTACATGTCCAAATAAAAGCTACAATGTAAGGTATCGAAATAATAGATAAAGGAAATCTGCCAACAACGCAAATATGTATTAGAGATGACGAAAATATTTGTATATCGGTGGACATGGAACGAGATCGCGAATTCTTTTAGACTAATATCAAACCAAACACCAACATTGTGCTATGCGCAGGTACCCAAGCAATAGGGTATGTAAAGCCGTTAAAACCGCGCAAATAAAAAGCAGGCCAAAAAGTATGGCTAGTAAACGATATCCACCAAGGATCAAACCAACAATTAAGAAACCCCAGAAACAATCCAATACGAGAACGATAAGAGGACAAAACCAAATCAAGCCAAACACAACAGTAATGTGGATCAAAGATGGGAGACGAGAAGTACTAGTAACTATGGAACTCAACAAGAAAAGAGAAGAAGTAATCACAGTCAGAAACCAAGGTGGAAAACAAATAGTAAGAGTATGTGTACTAAATAGGACAGGAACAGTCGACTGCATAAAAACATTACTTGAGAATGGTACAGAAGTAAACATGACGACAGGAGAAAGAAAGGGACGATACCATTATTATTATTATTATTATTATTATTATTATTATTATTATTATTATTATTATTATTATTATTATTATTATTATTATTATTATTATTATTATTATTATTATTATTATTATTATTATTATTATTATTATTATTATTATTATTGTATTAATTATCATTGTTAGGGATATTTAAATAATTAATTTATAAATAAAATATATATTGTATTATAAGTATCAAATACTATTATATAGTAAAAGTATATTAAGTATAAATGCTGGCACGCATAATAACCATTATTATTAAATTAATTAATTCGCCATTTAAATCGGGTGTTTTAATAATACCAGATTTAGGCAATAATTTGTATTTAAATATATTTGTAAATTATTAAGCGTTATTTATTAACAATCATCATGTTTATTATTATTATTATTATTATTATTATTACGTGAAGGAATAATTTTTTCTTTTATTACAGCGAACAAAATAACTAAATTTCAAAATATTAATTTATTTCGAGGACGAAAATTTTTTAAAGGGGGAGATATGTTGAGGATACCTAAATGATAAATAACATAATAAATAAATTACCTGGAGGGAAGATCGCCAGGACAAACGGGACGATCTATGGGAACTCAGAAAAGAAAGCGGAAGTAAAAAGAAATTAAAAATGAGAAAGATAAATCAAATAAAACGAAACAAACAAGAAATTAAAACAAAGGTCAATATTAATTAAGAATTACAAATTCCAGAAAAACAAATTAGGGGAAAAAGCCGTATCTTGACAGCTTGTTAAAGATAGCGAAATTGTCTGGAGAAAGGAAAATGGAAAAATATCTTGATATCTGTCAGAGATAAGGCTGACGTAGAGGAAAAGGAAAATTGAAAACAGAATCTGTCGCCAGTGCCACAAATAAAACAGACTATATAAAGCGGAACAGTTGACCAAGAAATCAGAACAAAATCAGAACAAAAAGGAGAATCAAAAACAGAGCGAAACGAGAAGTGACGAGAATCTTTTGTAAAATTGAACATAAAGTGGAAGTGGAGTAAATAAATTGTGTGGTCAAAGCAAATAGAACAATCGATCAACGTATCCTGTAATTGAGTGATTCCCGGTAAGTTTATCGAAAACGAGTTTATCGAAAGCGAGTTTATTGAAAACGAGTTTATCGAAAGCGAGTTTATCGAAAACGAGTTTATCGAATGATCAATTGATCGAATGACGAGTTTATCGAAAAATATTATTTTTAAGGAACTTACGAATTGTGGATTTTATCTCAAAAAAGCATGTCTCTTTTCAAAAAATTAAAAACTTTTAAATATTTTATTTGTATACAGAAATTTTAAATATTTTATTCGATTTTATTTCAGTATTTTTGCCTTAACCCTTTTTTCAATATTTTTTACCTAAAACGAATTTTTTGCAATAAATGCAATTAACACACATTTTAAGTTTCTGCATATAAAGAAAGAATTTAAAAGTTTTTAATTCCTTAAAAATAATATTTTTCGATAAACTCGTTTTCGATAAACTCGTTGGCTACTAATTGAGTAGTTGACGGCTAGTGATTATTGTTGTGATTACAGAATGGGCTATTCTTCACGTAGTGTCGAAATATGCTCTGTATGATAAATTGGTTTATGGTTAATTGGTTGTAATTGAAATTTGTGCAATCCCACGTGGATATTAATAAAGCTTATCGTGTTCAATAGTGTTGAATTGTGAATTAATAAATACGCTTTGGAGTCAGAGTAAAAGTTTGAATATACAAACATTGTCACCAACTCAATACCCCAACTCTTTCAATAAGTAATAGGAGAATTTCATGAATTTATATTTTTAAATAAAGGTCATGCAAACGATATGAAAGATAAAAAACAAAGGAAATGTTCCATTTATAATACATAGAAACCAATAGTAGTTGTACCTGTCGCTGTTGTAGTTTGTGGTCAGGATCGATATCGTGGTTTTGTATTTTGGTGTTGGTTTTATTGGATGCTCATAGTGGATGGGTTTGGGTGGTTGCATTACAGTGCCACCATATTTATGATGTACCTGGTCAATACATCAACGTCATCGCATGGACGCTTGTCACTACGTAGTTGTTGAGTACCAACTTTCCATGTGGCAAGAGCATGTGTCGATTATCATGTGATATTACGAAACAGTATTGGTTGCATCTTACATCATTTTAGTATAAGTAAGCGACGTAAATAGTGCTACTGTCCTACGTTATGTATTCACAGAATTCAGAATCTAATCCATTAATCAATTCATACCGTAACGTTATTGATCAAAGAAAATAATAAAAAGGATTCGGAGTCAGTCAACTCCGCGAATTCGATTCCGATTCCTACTCCACAGCCTTGATATTTATGAAAAACCAATTTTTATGAAGCTTACACTAGTGTAAATATTTTGAAATTGGAAAAATATTTATATGAGTTTTTCTAGCATTACACAACACATACCGATTTAGAAAATTAATTATAAATTTTTCTTTATGAATTTTTGTGAAATATCAGGTCTACGGTTTATTTTTATGAATTTACACGAAACTTAAATACCATTAGAAATCATATTTTTATTCATTTAGTACTCTGAAAACTAGAAACCCCTTTGATTCTATTTAATTACTTACTGCCATTGAATGCCATTGCAAACTTTAATTATGTTAACAACTATTTGATGACATGAATATAATTGGTTGCTCATATACCTAGTTTGCAGGATAGAAATTCTATTTATACATTTGGTAATCGCGGTACAAAAGAATTGTGCTATTTGAAGCGGCCTGGTTGCTGAGTATGGTGACCACCTTAATTTTACAATCACCCAAAGAGTCTTTCATAGAAACTGGGAGAATTCGAAAAAAAACGTATAATTTATTTTCACTAATTTTTTTCTCATTTTATTCAAGATTATAATTGGATAAATAAATTATTAAAATAATAAATTCAATTTTTATTAAATTTAAAAGCATATTTTTAAGTACTGACTTCTTGCAAAAGAAGCAAAATAAACAAAAATTATTCTTGTTAAATATCCAACTGACCAAAATGAATGTATAATTTTAAATTTCTGATTTAAAATATTTTAAGTCACTTTTAACAAACTAATATAAAAAATCCAGAGAAATGGCTTGACCCGACCGGAAACTGGAGAGGTGGTCACCTCATTGCTGAGCGGTCGCAAAGTAGCTGAGTTCAATCCCGAGTAAGATCGGGTTTCTTTTATGATATAAGTGATAGCCAAATAAATTTGAAACTAGTCTGTCATTAAAAACCTCATTGAATATCACTTTAAAACATTTTTTATACAGTTAGTCATCCACAAAATCAAATATTAAATAATGTCATTTAAAAGGTTATATTTAAAACATTAAAAACCTTAGGTGGTCACTGGAAATTGTCTACGAGTGAACCTAACAATAATATGCCCAGCTATCCGTGAGGGTGCTCACAAATTATTGTCGGACCGAAGGAATTAACAATTGAATTATGTAAAAAATTTGTTTACATCAAACACCCAAAATAAGAAAAATTTTATTTGAATAACACAATAATTGTGTGAATAAAATCAAATATCTATGAAAATTTCTAGAAAACAATTATAATACATTAATAAAAGAATTCAAATTAAATTAAGTCTAATATTTTAAAAAGAGTTATCCATTTCGACATCATGAATGTCGTCTGTGGTATTGTTTTGTTTTAATCTGCCTTCTTGCTCTATTATTTCAACTTCGTTTAAACCGATCTCTCGATAATCGTCTTCTAAAATCTTTAGGTCGATTCTTGCTTCTCCAAATTCGGCTTCTTCCATTCCTTCGGTAATATACCAATGAATGAAAGCTCTTTTTCGAAAGAGAAGATCGAATTTTTTACCTATTCTAGACCAAACTTGTTTCAGAGCAGTAGAATTGGATATCATTGTTACCCCTTTGTCTGAAGGTGCTATGAGGGATTCGGGTAAAACAGATGGACTTTGAACGTTAATACTTATCTTTAGTCCAGTTGGACACCATTCAACAAAATTTGACATGGTTGATTTTTGTTTTACAACAACATCTGAGATTTCTTTTGGATTAACTGATCCTCGATAGTTCAGCATGACTGAAATAAATCTTCCTCGAGTTGTGTCACATTTCAAGGTTTGATGAGTCTTCGAAAATACATCTTTAGTAATTTGTTCAATTGAAAAATTCACACTATTTGTTCTTGAAAAAGGTTGCAATGGAGCATGGCTTAATATAGGGAAATGGATTCTTGGATATGGTACTACATTAGTACGTATATCTCTCAAAGAAGTATGAGAGGAAGTATTATAACGTAAAGAACAAGTTACGGAACTCACCATTAAAGCTATGACTCGATTTATATCTATATAATTTGGGAGGTTTATTAGTAGTAATTTGTTACACAGTTCAAGCAAAGCTTCATTATCAAACAAAAGACTTATATCTACGGAATCTAATGAGGCGTGATTATGTAGTACAACATTATAAGGTTCAACAACTGCTGAACTAAAATGGGGACTACTGAAAATCGGCATTTGCACTCGAAATTTCTTTCGATAATCAAAGACTAACTGTTCCAATGCTAGGACACTGATACCAGATCCGGTGCCTCCACCAGTGCTGTTGAACAATAAAAAACTTTCCAAATTATTTGTTTGCTCGACTATTTTCCTTAATTTAGTTCTGATTTCTTTGATAATCATTGGTCCACAAACGAAGCTACCTCTAGCAAAGTTATTTGATGCATCTTCCTTCCCACTTATAAACTGATTTGGGTGATAAAGGTTACGGTAAACTCCAGTAACAATTTCATCTAGAAATTTAAAAAATATGACTTATCGATATATTTTTTTAAACAATAGTAATAAATTGAAAAAACCCCATATATTTAAAATTTCATTGTTGGCCTATGTCTCAGTCCCAAAGATTATTTACTTATAATTTGCTAGTAAACTTTTTTCAAAAAAAAATTATTTAGTAAAACAAATATAGAAAAAATATTAACACCTAATTGAAATAAAGACGAAAATTATGTACGACCTGCATAAATTTAGTGAATTCGCTACAGAAAAGCATCTATTAGGATTCTCATCCGTTTTCAAATCACTAAATAATTCCATAAATTTTATTTAATAAATGATATACTCAAAAACTTCCGTTCTTATTTTTGTTATTTAAACAAATTTCAGATTTTCTTAAAATATTTCTTTGATAAAAATATTTTTTAAAATTGATAAATTTCTTCTTCATTCCTGATTCAAACGCCTTCCCACAATCAACTCTTATCTCCTTTGGGCACCCAAATCTTAAAATCCATTTTTCTAAAATCGTTTTCTTTATTGTTTCTTCGTCTTGTCTTGTTATAGCTGTCAGGACTTGATACTTACTATACTGGTCTATTATACCCAATATATACTTCTTACGTCCTTTTGTTTCTTGCATTGGTCCACATATATCCACAAATGTAATTTCGAACATTTCGGTTGATTCTAGTTTTTTTTACTGGTTCCTTCGTTGTAATTGTTATAGCCTTGGTTTTTTGACAAGTCTCACAACTTCGAATAGTTTCTTGAATCTGACTTCACAGGTTTTTCCCAATATATCTATCTTTCATATAATCAGCTATCTTCTTGACTCCAGCATGACACAATAGTCTATGTATTTCCTTTATGGTTTCTTGTATCTCGTTTTCAGGTATCATCGTTTTCTTTCGTAATTCTTCTTCCAAATTTATTTGTTGATTGGTGCTTCCACCTTCTTATCTGATCGAGTCTAGTAATCTAGTTTTTATCTTTCCTTTCTTAGCTTCTTCGTGAGCCATTTGACATTGAATACACGTTTCACATTTAGTTCTGGACACCATGTCTGCATTTTGGTGATTAAAACCCTTTCTATAATCAACGATTATATCCAAACTGCTCAAATAATTGATCCAGGTGTGGAATTGTGAAGTAATTGGCTTCTTGGTTGTCATCATAAACGTGATCGCCTTGTGGTCTGTCCTTAGCGTGAATCTTCTTCCGTAGAGATAGTGCTTAAAATGAATACAAAAATAGTATACCGCTAATAGTTCCTTCCTTGCAATGCAATATCCTTTTTCATGGATCGTCATCGAGTGTGATCCATACGCAATTACTCTCTCCTTTCCATCTTTATCTCTTTGCGAAAGCACTGCTCCAATGGTATCAAAACTGGCATATGTATCTAAAATGAACTTTCTCAGATCCGGAAAGCATAGGATTGGTCCGTTGTGAGTGCTAACTTCATTCCCTCGAATACGTTATTCGTTCCTCCAGTCCATTCCAGTTTTTTGTTACTCGGACCGCTACATCCTTGCTTTCTTAACATACCCACAGATGAATCTAGAAAGTTTCGAAGTTTCTTTACGCAACTTGGCTTCCCAAAGTTTTGTAAGCCTGAATCTTAGAAGGATCGGTTTCTACTCCTTCCTTACTGATCATGTGTCCTAAGAATCTGATTTCTTTCTTTATTATGTGACACTTTTCTGAGTTAATCTTTAGTCCTGCTTCATCGATCGCTTTTAATACTTTACTGGGTATTGTATAAGGGTATTGTATAATGTTTTTCTTTACTATTCGAATAAATCAGAATGTCATCCAAATACACCATTGCTCCATTTATTTTGCCTATTAGATTTGTCATCATTTCCTGGAACGTACCTGGTGCTGCAGCAATTCCGAACGGCATTCTATTGAAACAGTATTGCCCTTTCTTTGTTGAGAATGCTGTTTTCTCTTGCCATTCTTCGTCTAACTCCACTTGGTAATATGCAATACCAAGATCGATTGAGCTAAAATAAACGGACCCTCCTAACAAATCTAACATCTCGTCTATGTTTGGCATTGAGAATGCCTGCCTCTCTTTTACTGCATTCAGCCGTCTGAAATCCAAGCATGGCCTAATACCTTTTTTCTCTTTTTTCCATACGCCAATTAACAGCGTGTTCCATGGGAAGTGGCATTTCCGTATAATCCCGTTTTCGTTCAAATTTTGTATTGCTTCTTCAATTTTTGTTTCCAAATTCAATGGTTGACGATATGGTTTTATGTTTATCGGTTCACCTCTTGTAATTATCTTATGATTTACTAAATGCGTGCGACTCACATCCCATTTATCCGCCATAAACACGTTTCCACTGTTCATTATTATTTCCTTTAATTTACTATCCTCATCAATCTTTAGATGTTCCAACGCTCGCGTCAATCTTTCTCCATCCTTTATTTGTCTGCCGAATTGTGCTTCAATGTTACAAATATAGTTCTTGTCTTTTTCACTAGATTTTCTTTGCCAGCCTATATCCAAATGCTTCTTGTAATTCTACTCCTCAAATCACCTCTGGTGTCACTTTCTCCGCCACAATGAATCTAACTTCCTCCGATAGTTACTTTAACCTTTGTTCTTCCAATTGTCTCTATCGTACTTTCGTTTGCACATCGTAACTTATCGTCGCTTCTCATCAATTGTTGTCCTCGTAACTTGTTAAAACAGTTCACACTCATTACGTTTAATCGTGCTCCGGTGTCTAATAAACAGTCGAAAATTTCTCCATTCATCATTACTGTTACACTAGGTCTTTCCTGTAGCTTGTTATATACAGTTTCTACCTCCTGCCCTGTTTCAATTGTTCCAATTCTTTCCACTTCCTCTTCAAACCTTTCTCTCCTTAGGAACCTGTATACTTTCTCACTTACCCTTCCTACATTCTCCCACTTTTCTACCCCTTGAGGATATCCCGTCCACTTTTCTGTTAGTTTATGGCTTCAACCAACTCTTCTACTGGTGGAGTCCTGTTGTTTGGGTACTTCTACTAAAATTATCTTCATTTGTCTCTATGCACGATTCCATTTTCTCTTCTTCTTCGATTCCATTAATCCGGCTGTATCTGTTTCCTGTCGGTCTTTGTTTCTCTATTGATTTCTTGTAACTCGACTTTGTATAACATTCTTCTGATCTATGATCATTTCTGTTGCATCTTTTACAACGCAATTCTTGACATAACCTTCTTATATGACCTTCTTTCCTGCAACCAAAACATCTTGGCACTTTTTTATCTGGACAATTCCTACTGATATGTCCGCTTCTGTGACACGTCCAGCACTCTATCTAACTTCTTACTGGACATTCTATTTTCATGTGGCCTATTTTGTGGCATAGCCACCACTCTGGTTCTTCTCGTCGCCTGACTTCTTCTCTTTCATCTTTCTGCTTATACTGTCCTCTTCTCTGTGGATCCTGATAGACCACTCTTGCATAACTTTTCATAGCGTTGATATGATCTCTCTGCCTGTCCACTTTATCCATCAGAATTAATGTTTCCTTTATCTTTTCTGTGCTTTTCACCTTCCGCAATATTACTTCTTTCTCAACTTCTTTATTCTCAGCACATACTATCAACATCTTTGCTGTTATTTTCTCTTTGGTAAATTCTTTATTCTCAAACAACCTGTCAACAAGGTCCTCCACTTTTTTAAAATATGTTTCAATCTCTTCGCCTCTTCTTTTATAATTCAATAAACTTTCCATATCCATTATTACGTCTGTTTCGTAATCAAATGCCATTCGTAACCTGGCATGAAATCCTTCTGTTTTTTAACTGTCTTCGCATATTTCTCCAATAGATCCTCGTCGATCATGCATGCAGTCTATTTCCTGTTCTTTTTTATTGATGCCTTTAGCATCGAAATAGATCTCGGATCTTCTGATGAATTTTTCCAAGTCATCACCTTGACAGAACACCTTTGGCAATAATCTTTCGGTAATCGCGTCGGAGCACAAAGAGCACTGATACAGGAGCAATCGCAGCCCCTGTACCAGGTGTATACTGACAAAGAGCTGGCCACTTGGGTATCGGGCTACAAATCTGTAATAGCAGACACCTTAATTCCAGTACATCACCTGTCGACGCTGCTCGCCGACATTGAGGGAAATGGCTGGTGAAGCCTAACTCTCTCCATCGATCAGAGGTACGATTCACCTAAATCAATTTTGTGAATAACAATTTTCGGCAATGTTCTTTTTAGTGTTTTGGTTTTGTTAAATAATGAATTTCTTCACTATGATTTCGTCTTCATTCGGAATTAATATAATATGGGATAATGTTGCTAATGTAGTAATGCGGTAAAGAGATCACTTAAATCGAAACGGTCGAAATCCGGAAGTATAAAGATATGGCTAGAGGAACTAACAACATATAGACGTAAGCCCTTCTAACGGCTGCCAGGGACCCGTTGAAAAGTAGAAGGGAATTGTTATTAGGTCGTAGCTCACCTGCTCTTTACTTTTCATCGACAAAGTGCATTACCAACAAGACGGTCATCATGGGTACATTGCTCGCGTATACTTGAAGCGTTCAAATACTGAGACCAAAGCTTACCTTCATTCATTTAGATGTGCACAAGAACGCCAACATATATCATTATTAAAAAAATTTATTTTGCGTTAAATTTTAAAATATTTACTTTTAAAAAAGAGTATCACAAAAATTAATAGAATTAAAACAAACTTACTAATAATTGTTGATTCAGTATCAATCAATATAGCTCTAGGATTGTATTTTCCTCCTTTGGTTTCCTGGAAAAATGTCTCCATTGAAATCGTATCTTTATCTCCGACACATTCACCGTCAGGGCAAACACTATGCTCAAAGCATATAAGTTCCCAAATTGCGTTTCCCATTTGAATTCCTCCTTGACCTACATGGATTACAATGACTTCAAGAGACTAAACAAAATTTTCAGAATTATTTTAATTTTTTAATAAAAATTTACAATATTAAACTCAATAGAAAGTTTAAAAAAATCTTCCATAAATTTCACTCCAATAATGGTGGGATATGCCAGCGTGTCTCTTTTTGACGAACCCGAAGCAAAGGTATATAAAGGTCCTGGATTTTAGTGTTGTATTTTCTTAGAAAAATATTCCGATAATCAGTTAAATGTTTTCGCAACGTATTCGTGGAAACCATACTGTAAATCTTGTCAAGGTGGATTCAAAAGAAAGCATTAACTTTTTTTGGGATTGTTCAACAAATTCATAATTTCATATGGAGATTTAAAAAAGCATTTAACAAATTATTCCCCGGAACAATATTCCCAAAACAACGTGGTCAGCAGGGCTATAAAATCAACTGAAGTCTCTGAAATCTGCTTTGAACAAAGTTGATTCAAGTACCTTTCCTGTTCATTTTCAATCGTAGATATCGGTTTTTGAAAAATATTTGCTAAAATTTATTTGGATTTTATGTCAACACTTCGGCCAAAGCAACCTTGTCATTGGGTTTTGAAAAACGACATTTGATGTAGAAAAAATAACATTCAGAGCTTAACACGTTGACTGTTGTGTCAGTCACATGTGGTCGACACCAAGGCCATATATTATATTGGAGGGGTATTGGAGGTGAACTATATGGCTCACTTCTCACTACTGTCAAGGGCGACAATATGAGCTAGCGACCCTTAATAACAATAGCAAGAACTTTAGATTATTTGAAAATATAAACTGCACAAAAGGAAGAGGGGATATTTTAAAACTGATATTCAATGCTATTTTTAATGACAGAGTAATTTTGAGCTTATTTGGTTTTCATTGGAACAATTTAAAAAACTCAACCTCATCCTGAATGCAATTTAGCAACTTATGTAATTAAATATATAATAATTTTATGCAAAATAATAAATTTAAACTAAGATAATTTTAGCCTATTAGAGGCGGCAACTTGTACCTGGCAGACCGGCACTAACATACCTTGGCTCAGCCCTGACTCAAGTCAGAAATTGACAGCGATTAAAAAACACGCCTTGCAATATATATTTTGACAGTATTATTTTATTAAAATAATATTTTATGTTATTACCGTATATTTCGGCGTATAAGGCGACCATCAGATAAGACGAGGTACAAAATTAGAGCAAATTTTTATGATTTATCATATATCGGTTGTATAAGACGACTGCTAAATAACGAAACCATGTTTTTTCAGCCTAGGCTAGAGATTGCCACACGGTATCTTATGAAATATTGGTTATGTAAAGATGATTTATTAGTATAGATTCAGTATAGATTGGTATAGATTGTGGTCATTTTATTATTAAACCCATATCAGGAATGGAACCGCCAACAAAAAGAAGAAAATATGAGGCAAGTTTCAAGTTGAATGTCGTAGACGTAGCCAAGGGTTCGAACAACTGCGCTGCTGCAAGACAATTTGATGTTACTGAAAAGATGGTACGAGAATGGAGAAAGAAGGAGGATGATATAAGACAAATGCCCAAAAACAAATGTGCAATGCGGCGAGGAATCACATGTTGGTGGAAATTGGAAGACGACGTTGCAGAATGGGTACTCCAGCAGAGACAAGATGGCTACATTGTGACCAGAAATAAAATAAGATCTCATGCTTTGAAATGGGCCAAGGCAAACAAAGAAGAAAGTAAAGACTTCAAAGCTACAGTGGGATGGTGCAGTAGGTTTATGAACAGAAGAAATGTAGTAATAAGAGAAAAAACAAAAATCGCTCAGAAACTACCAAAAGATCTCGAGCACAAAATAACAAACTTCCACCATTTCATAATTCAGCTAAGGAAAAGGCATAAATTTCCATTATCCCATATCGGAAATATGGATGAAACTCCAATGAATTTTGACATGCTTGGTAATAAAACAGTGGATTTTAAAGGTGTAAGAACAGTAAACGTGAAAAGTACAGGACACGAGAAGACAAGATTTACAGTGGTATTAGGGTGCATGGCAGATGGTACTAAATTGAAACCAATGGTTATCTTTAAACGTAAAACAAAACCTAAAATAACTTTTCCTCCTGGTGTTTTGGTTCACTTCCACAAGAAAGGGTGGATGGACGAGAATGGTGTAAAGTTATGGATTGAAAATATTTGGAACAGACGGCCAGGTGGTATGCGAAAGGAACGCAGTTTGTTGGTCTGGGATGTTTCGGAGCCATATAACGGCTAATTCTAAAACTCGTTTAGCGCGCAACAACACCGATATTGCGGTTACCCCAGGTGGTTTAACTTCTGTACTTCAGCCGCTTGACGTAAGCTTAAATAAGCCATTCAAGGATAATGCTAGAGCACAATGGAATGAGTGGATGATGAATGGTGAAAAGTCACTTACAAAAAACGGAGCTATGCATGGTGCCTCACTTGATGTTCTTTGCGAGTTTGTTATAAAAGCATGGGATAATGTTAAGGTAGAAAGTGTCATAAAATCCTTTAAAAAATGTGGAATATCTAATGCCATGGGTGGTAGTGAGGATGATTTATTGTATAAAAGCGAAGATGAAGCCGAAGTCGACTTGCCAGAACCAGAATGGAATCCCTACGATGATGGCATCTGTGATGAATCTCGTGATGTATTCGAAAAACTTTTCGAAACAGACGGTGATGATGGTGATGAATTTGATGGGTTTTAGATATGCATAAAAGTAGTATAAATACAACTACCTGTACTGTAATACTTTCTTTTAAATCGGTTGTATAAGAGGACCCACAATTTTCAAGGGTGATTTTTTGACTTTAAGGGTCGTCTTATACGCCGAAATATACGGTATTTACAGTAAACTCCTTATAGCAAAGTTTCATGTAGCCTATGCAGTAATCCCTCCTACAGCGTAGTTTTTGCTTCTGGTTTTTACTCGACTTCGATAGATATATTCTGTGACAGTGTGACAGGCAAAAAGTCGCCACCCTATAACATCACAATACAGCAGTATCGGGCAACCTTTTTCGCATCGCGGCACTAAGCCGATTTTGTTTTCTCGAGGCACCCCTATATAAAAGATCAACAGTTGAAAATCTTAGAATAAATTTTTATTTACAAGTAATGAATCGAACACAATTAAATTTTATTTTTTTTCAATGCAAATTTGAGATTGCTTTTTCGCGCAAATATGGTTGACGCGAGGCTCGATTTTCGAAAGACAAACACACATTTCTTCATCGATCATTTGTAGTCTCTCATGCTTTTTTGATTTCATTTCTGTCAGTGCCAAAAAGCCCTGCTCGCAAAGATAAGAGCTTCCGAATGCCAACAATAATTCTATTGCTTTGCTACTCAATCGTAGAAATTTGTTGTTTAAAGATATCCATAACTCAGATAACTCTTTTTCTGCAAAAATTCTTTTGAAAACCAAATCATTTCTCAAATCAATCAGGTTTTCCTCAAGCTCATCTTCAAGATAGACAGAACCAAAGCAGAAATTTTACAAATTCACAACGGAGTGAATTCACAACGGTTAAAAATGAAAAAGATATGATTCAACACCTAGGATGAAAGCCGATAATTTCCAGAATAAATTCCAACAAAGAGAGATGACGGTTAGAAACATACCAGTTATTACATGTTTGAATTGTCAGGAGGTGAGTTATATGAGTCGAGAATGTCGGAGACAAAATTTGGTGCGCAAATGGTAGTCCATTAAAAACTTTGGGAGTACTCAAGCTTAGAATAAATATAGGAAATAGAGAAGAAAATATTGTTTTTGTAGTAGTTGAAAATGTATCTCCATCGATAATTTGAGTAATCGATTTATTACGTAGGTTTGACATAAAATTAATGAAAGTTATCGAAAATAACAGCGCAAATGCAACCGAATATAATAATAATATAGAAATACGCAACATTGAAGCCAAATTTGGGAAAAGAACGAGCGATGAACTTGGATTTAAAAGAGCAATAGAAATAATAGGATTAAGGTGTGACAACAAGCTTTATGGAGTAATAAAAAAATTCCGAACTATTTATGATAGATAAGTGGAATATATGCAAAACCAATCTATTAAAGCATGATATTAAAACTGTTGAAGGACCAATTCATTTGAACCCAAGAAGACAACCAGCTCACCTAGAAGATAAGATTGAAGAAGCTATTAAAAATTTGGAAGGTAATGAACGTGTTAGTGCCTATGGTTCACATACGATGAGTAAACATGAAATAGGATACTGTATCACGAGAAAGGAACTTTTTGCATTTTATTACTTTGCACAGCATTTTAAGCACTATATTTACGACAGGCGATTCCAGCTAAGAACGGACCACAACATTTATGATGACAACTAAAAAACTTATAACGGCACAATTTCAGACATGGATAAACTTCTTGAGTAGTTTAGAAATGGACATTAAATATCGAAAAAGAATTGATCATATGAACGCTGATGCGTTATCGAGAGATAAGTGTGTGAGATGTACACAGTATATGGAAATTCATGAAGATGCAAAGACAGAGAAAGTAAAAACTAGATTGCTGGCAATGACAGCTACTAAAGGTGAATTTCAATGGCAAAAAGGTAATGAAGATATAGAACATATGAGAAAAGCAATTGATAAAAATGAGGCTACAAGATTTAATGGTTGATTTGAAATGAATTAATGAATTAATTCATTTTTTATGGTTGATTTTTTATTCCTGAAATAAAACATACTGCAGATAAAGTTTGATAATTTATATTTACTTTTTATTAATTATTCATTGTAGGCTTACACGTTTTAAAAAAATTAATGAAAAAACTTGTGTTTGACGGAACTGTCAATCTCAAAATCAAAGACATTCTTCGCGTGCATAAAAATAAGTTATGTGCTCTTGTTTACAAACAAAATACAGGGTCATTAAATACATAAAAAGGAGAAAATTTTAATTTTCTGATTTATTCATATTCACAAAATACAATTGAAAGAACCTAAATTCAAATTTTGTATGGGAGCCTAGTCCCCTATAACTAGGGTGACCATCTGCTGGTATTTTCAAGGGACAATCCTGCAGCGACGTACTATCGCAAGTGCAACAAGTGCAATCGCACTGGGCCCCCTATTTTTGAGGGGCCCCAAATATTAAATACATTAGAAAAACTTCTCCAATACCATAAATTACTACGAATTGAAAGAAAAAAAAAATTTTTTAGTTTCTGCACAGGGCCCCCAAAAGTTACAGCACGGCGCTGCAATCCTGCATTTTCATCAAATGTCCAGTGTCCTATTTTTGGCAAAAATTTGTCCAGTATTTTTCAAAAGGTTAGAATTTTTATACTTTTTCTTCCACTTTAAGCCAATTTTCCAAAGGGATTGCAAATCAAAAATACCTACTAAGTTTTTGATTCAAATTTTAGCAAATTAAATTTTTTGGTAACTGAGATTGAAAAAGGTTACTACACTAAAATTATTAACTTAAAGTAATTTTATTTCAATTCTTCGAATTTTTTTACACGATTTGCAATATTTTATACTGAAATATGCCTTTTAATGTGTTGTTAATAATTTTAAATTGTTTATAGTCAATTATGAAAATAAAAGCTTCATTAAAAATTTTCATAAAAATTAAAAATTCTATTTTCAGCATTAAAAATAGTCATTTAACATTAGTAATTGTTATTTTATGTCCAAAAAGTAAAAGTTTAGTCTTATTCGTGAAGGATATAACATTACAATATAACACTTAAAAAAACAGTTTTTAAAAAAATGTAGTTAGTAACTTTTTTCAATTTCAGCTACCAAAAAAATTAATTTGCTAATGAAAAACTTAGTAGGCATTTTTGATTTGCAACCCCCTTGTTATCAGTGAAGAAAAGTACCAAAAATAAAAATACAATTAAAGATTTTTTCCTTAAAATTTTACTGTTCACCCTATTTATAAATTAAACTTTTTTAAATACTAAAATAAGCGAAATTTTGCATACAATTCTAAAAAAATTCGTTAAAGTTCAGGTTAAATCGGCGTTAATGAAAAAATTTACAATGTCCCGTATTTTTTCAAATTTCCATAGTCACCCTACTATAACGTAGTATTTATATATTGAAGTCGCAATTTCTACACTATAGGAAAGTCGACTGTAAATGAATTTTCTTATTTAATAAATTAGTATTTTCATTGCATTTCTTTTCGTTTTCCTATGTTATATTCTATTCATTAACATAACTTGTAAGCTACTTAAATAGAAAAAGTATACAACGATTAAATCGATAAATTCGTATACTTCAATGTGATTATTTTTCAAATGTATATCCAATCCCCTACTTTTATACGGATACTGTACCCATTTTACTCCGGCTTTTTGAGAACGTATTTATTGCGTTAAACAGAATTAGGTGTATATTTTTTTAATTATGATCCATAATTTGTTTGCGAATTGTGTATTGGAGCCCCAAATAATTTGTGACCACTGTTTTAGTATTTTGTTTTTTTTAATTTTAGATAAACATTTTGTTTAATACAAATGAAAATATTGACCTATCATCTAAAATGAAAATTTCAATTAGATAAGTTTAACGAAAAGTAAATTATGGGAAATTGTCTTTTGTTGCATTTTGGGATTTTATGAAAATAGTTTGTATGAAGAAATACAATATAGTAAAGTCGACTATTAAAAAATATTGGATAACGTAGAAATTATTTCATTTTTAAGGAAATCGGCTATTTTTCAATACATAAAATGAAAAATGAGTATACAAACAGGGCCGCTTCTAAGCATGGGCAACGTCGGCACATTTCTGAATTTCTTCCGTAAGTTTTAATGAGTAAAATAAAAGATTTTTAAATTTTTTCCCCCAATTTCTATTTAGATTTTGCGAGTTCTGCACAATTATTATAATTTAAAGTATGGTTTGCTAGATAATAATATTATCCAATTTTCCAGATCATGTGTCCTCGAAGCTCAAATACGGTATCATACAGCTTAAAAATTATTGGTTATTTTAGTTTTATAACGAAAAATTTACATCTTGCTCACACAGAAAACTAAGAGAACCGGGACTGAGTACATACCACTAAATTCATCTAAATCTCAAAAATTTATAAGTAAAAATTATAATGAATTCGTGATTCTTATAATTCTAACATTTGTCGAAAATTTATACATTATTTGTCTATTACACGTAAACAGAATTGACTTGTCAAGTCTATCACATCACTACCATGACTAATACATGCATATAGTACATATTATTAATATTATTTTCTTTACATTTAAGGATTGCATTTTTATCATTCATGTAATACTGACTTTCACATCTTCTCTTGTATATTTATGCAATTATTACTCAATATTAATTAATCAAATTTTCCATTACACTTAATCAAACTAGAAATAATACCAAAACTCTGACACGCATTACGCACAATTCCAACATCACAACAAAAAAAAATTTGCTGTTTGGTAATAATATTCTACCCAGTTAATAATTCATTATTATAATAAAATCCAAAAGTTGCGGCAAAAATAATTATAATTAACAAACATAAATAACACTAACCATATTATAATAATTTCAAACCGCTCAATCGATAAATCAATATCAATATTTTATTAATAAATATTACTCATATATATATATATATATAATATATATATATATATATATATATATATATATATATATATATATATATATATATATATATATATATATATATAATATATACAAATATACTAAAACATTTAAATTTGACATTGACAATTATTATTCAGAGAAAAAAATAAAGAGCAGCAGCACAAAAAATTAACTTATTGAAAGCAATAATAAAATTTCCAAATAACATTGTTGAAACTCAATATACAAATATCATTTAAAAAATACAAATAAATTTTTATCACACTGAGAAGACTTATTGACCAATGAGCTTCAAGCTGGACAAGCCATTGTTTTAGATAAGTTTTAGAAATGCAACATGTACTGATAAAAGGCCACAGGTAAATAAATAGTAAAACATGCTAACACAGCTACCACTTTCGACACTGGAATCGAACCGAGAGCAGATGTTCTCCTTTCTTTGGACTACTATAAAACATCCTAATTCAATACTCACAGCGATTAACATTTATTTATACATGCATTTATTACAGTAATGATTGTATAAATCTAATGAAATAATTTCAAAACACACATACACACATACACGCACACAATCTCATTCTAATTGGCTTAGCACACACCTTTATACAAAACATGATAATTATGATATAATATTGTAGAATTGAAATCAGATTTCTAAACAATTCATTTATCATCATTATTATTATTATAATTATTGTATTTCAGGAGAAAAAAAAAATATTGAAAACATTTCAATGAACTTGAACAAAATTTCAATAAGCGATATTTTGCAATGATATTTTTTGTGCGTTAATATAAATGAGGCTGCCTGTTGAGAAATGCTATCTGAAATATGGAAAATGCTTGATTAACCAATCAGAATAAAGTATTGTTATTACCACAATATACATACACACACGCGCGCATGCGCATGTAAAATCATGTGTTTAAAGTTTATTCTGCTTTTCTTCACTGCATTCTGCAGAAATTTCCGAGGATTTTCTTTTCACAAATTTCATAGACATTAAAGTGCTTGATGAGATGCTTAAAATGTAAACGTAATTTAATAATTTCTGGATTTTAAAGTCATTTCAGTTATATAAGAAGAGGGGATAAACTATTTTTAATAAAAACCTGTCAATCTGTAAATGTTAAAATACAATTTAATTGCATAAAAATTCGAGTGCAAATTAATTAGAATTCAAAAAAGTGAAATTTAAATTAAAATCTTAAGTTTTTCAGGGAAAATGTAGGGAGAAAATGATGGTTAATTATAGCAGATTTACTGAGAGTTGTATCATAGTTAGAACTTTCTAATAGGGCTAAAGATAAAATTTACCAAGCGAAATTGTAAAGTTAAATATGAATATAGTTTATTTGAGGTGGGCTTCATTAGAACTAATCTGAATAGCTAAACGTTATTTTGTTGAAAATAAAATTAAACTTGTTTTCAATTTTCACCTCTGATTTCTTTTCAATAGTATTTATTAAACAAAGATTTTTTACTGATTCATAGTCAAAATTTTCTAATAAAATATATATATATATCATAAAATGCTATACAACATAAACTTGTTTTTAGTTCCATATAGACGAGCAAGTATTATTTTGATGGAAAATAGTCAAAGTTGAGGTTATACTGGACTTCACTATTTACTGGCGGCAGATGATGTTATAGAAACACAAATAATGGACTGTTCACAATTTGGAAATTTACCAAATGTATTTATATTTACCAATTAGATTTCAAAAGAAAATGAATGGTTTTGTATTATTTGCAGATAAAAGTATGAAATCACAATTAAACAATTATCTATTATCAATTGTGACATTGTAACTATACATATGATGGCTTTGAAATGAAAATAATTATTCTCCATAACATTATTTGAGAAAATATAAACATTACAAGCTTTGTGATACCCAGTGCAAATCCCAATAGTAGACTAGTTTCGAGCTTTTGGCTGTCATCAGTACTAAACAGGAGACGCGAAGATTTCTCTTCGCGCCAGGTAAGTATACAATAATGCTGATTCAACTCTATTGCATACTTTCCCTGGTACACTGGAAGTCACATCGCTTGCAAATTAGCTAAATCAAAGGAAAAATATCTGCAAACTTGTAAACATGGCAAAGCAAAATATTTATCTATTGGTTGATTTTTTATTAATTTATCATCATCATTTCTATATAAAAATTCCATTGAAATTTATGCATAACTGATCTTATTTTTTATAGAAATTTATTCAATAATTCGGAATAGCAAGTAATATTTTAGACTTCAATAACTTTACATATTTTGAAAAGAATTGCAAAATGTGCACTGGGAATGAAATAGAATCACAATAAATGAAAGAACTGCAAAAGTTTGAAAACTCAGATATTATTATTAGCACTCTTAGAATAATCATGTAAAAAAGTTCTAATAATAATTTATTTAAAAAACACGAATAATAAATAATTGGTACAGTCAACATTAAAGCAGAAAAGAATTTAAAGTATTTTTAGAAATGAAAATAGTCACAATATATGATATATATATCAACAAATTGCAACAACTGGTGGCCACCTCCGCGCCAAAATATAACGCGCTTGTAATATAATTACAAAATTTGTAAATTTAGATAACATTTAAAATCATATTTTTTAAACAGACCGTGACAAATAATTTTTTTTGAAAACAATTATTCGTCAAGAATACACAAATATATTAGTTGGAACTTGTGTAACACCACCAATCAAAACTGTCGGTTTTGGTCTGGATGAGTAAATTATAAGGACAAAGATTGGATGATGCAACGAAGCACGGTGAACTGGTTTATGTGTGAGAGAAAGAGAGAGAGTGAAATAGAATTACGATGCAAATTAAAGGAATAAAGAAATTCGTCATTAAAACAAACGATTAAATTATCACCGGATTAAATAAACACATTTAGCTATCAACAAGGAATTCTTTCACTGAGCAGTGGAAACTGATGAATTTGTTGGATGATGACAGATTTCTCGCGATTTACATGTTATCCGTTAATATATTAATATTATTATTGTTATTGAATAGAACTATCAAAAAACAAATAAATACAGAGATATTTGTTAAGTAATTATTGAAAAATTAAAAATATTAACATATTTTTATAGAATTTTTCAATTTATTCATTTTTTCAAGCTCAATAAAATAATCAAATAACAATGAGATATTTTTCAAAATCCAATATGATAAAATCAACATAAATGCCAAATTTGATTAAATTTTTTTAGAATTAATGCTGAGATTCTATAAAAAGCAAATGTGAATTAGTTGTTTTGTCAATCTTAGCAGGTAATAGCAAATTGTTTCAAAATAAATAGATGACTAATTCCTGTGAATGGGATTTATGAAATTTTTAATCAGCGAAAAATTTGTAATAATTGGTGACGGGTGTGGACATTTAATGTTGGCACTTGTAATGTGTTGCTGTGAATTCAAGTATATTTATCGTCAATAATTTAACTGTTCTTGTTATAACAGTTTAAATAGTGATAAAAAATGAAAGTTATTTGATTTATATGATGGTATATTTAATTTCACAGAAATTATTTCAACCCCTATCAAAAATATCATCTTTTTTTCACTTTTCATTCAATACTTTTACTTGCAAAATATAAATCCAGTTACAAAATTTAAAAATTATTATTGATTATTAAATTATTAAATTGATTATTAAATTTGATAAAATATTATTGAGATAAAACTAATAACTATAACTTTAAAACAGAAACTACCGTAAATACTCGCGTATAAGTCGAGAAATTTACGTCAATTTTTCAAGTCAAAATGGCCACTTCGACTTATACGCGGGTCAAAAAACGTACAAATTAATTTTTAATGAAATCATTAAATCTTTTTTTTTAATTTTTGTTACTTCGACTTATACGCGGGTTTCCAATTTAGGACTTAAAAACCTCTTAAAATTTACTTGACTTATACGCGAGTATATACGGTAATTATTAAATTAAAAAATAGTCATATTAACAATCAAGAAACCACTACAATTTTGAATGTGTGTAAAATAAGTACTTGACAAAGCTAATAAATTACATTATCATCAAATACTTTCATTTCATAGGGATGTATATATTTTATAAACATTTCCTTAAAACTATCGAACTTTAATAGATAAAAAGAATTAAAAATCTAGAATAAAACTTTGAAAATAATTACAAAGTAGCTATTTAGAAATATCAATTTTATGTGAATGTCAAAAGCTCCATCCTTGTCCGTATCTTGCTGCAAAATATTTTCTCACGATCCACATATTTAGAACTGTTATAGGATTATTTTTCTAAAACGCCTTTTTATAATTTTTGCAAGATAAAAAAATTGAGTAGAGACTAAACAGAAAAAAGTAAGGATTTTTGAAAATTGAAGAGAAAATCCAAGAATCAAAAAGGGGTGATGTTATTTTTCTGAGTAACGCCTACTTTGATATCTATTGTTTTCTAAAATTGTAACTTTAACTTAGCCATTATTAGTTAAACAATAAGGTAATAAAATCCATAAAAATTTACTATTTTATTTATTTCCTTTATTTCTAGTTCCAATCTAGATTATCGATCAATATTTTGTCTAATATTTAATATAGAATACTGATCAATAGAATACAATGATAAAGAAAGATTTTTTACTTTAGTCATTTGAAAAAATGCTAGAAATTATGCGATACAATGGTTACAAACCAAATGGATCGAACTAAAGAAAATTGATAGAAAAAGGAAAAGTTCAATAATAAATGTATAACAGAAATTAATGGTGTTGAGAAAACAAGGAATTTAAGCTGGCAGAAAATTTATAAAACCTATAAAACATTATTCGTAAACAGCAATGATTTCTAATAGACTTAAAACGTAATAAATATTTTCCGGACGTTTATATAGCACAAAACAAAATTAAACAAAAATTCTTAAATTCATTAAATATTTCATAAGTTTTCTTCTATTTATAGTGGATTTAGATATTTTATCATTTATCAACCGTATGGATTTTAATATTAAGATTTGACAAATGATACGATTGAATAATTAGAAAATAAATAAAAATTAAAGTTTCAAGAAATAATAGAAGTGTAACAGAAATTTATGGAATTAAGAAATCACACAAAAATCGTCGTGGAATTCTAGCTCGCAGAGAGATTCGTAAATATCATATCATACGAGTGAACAAGAAAATTGGATAAGAAAATTGCTTTTCTACGAAACAATAAATATCTTAACAGAAATGTTTTAATTGCTAAGAAATCGGTTTTCAACAAACGCCTATATGAGAACTTCTATTTCTTCCAATTTCACCACTGATTATTTTTTCACTAAAAAAAATTCACTTGAAAAAGCCAGTGACGAAAATTCATGAGAACCAGCAAACATCGATATATTACTGATTTAAAGTCTCCAAACTCTCTTTTTAATATATATATATATATATATAAATTATAAGAACTTTTTTTCCAATTTCACCACTGATTTTTTTCCATTGAATTTATTAAAAGCTCGCAGACTATAAATCAGTAAATATATAGTCCTGTCATGAACTTTTGAAAAAATCCGGGACATTTTCATAAAAAACCGTGACACAAAATCAAATTAATTTAATTATGAAAATATATATATTAATTACCAATAAATTCTTAATTTTGATACTTGGTCAGATCAATTCTTAAATCAATGATTTATTGATTAAACGATAATAAAAAGTAAATTATATTTTCTATCAGCATGAATTCAAAAAAAGTAACTTACACCTTTAACAGTCTTATTAAGTAATTTTACGATAAATTTTCTGATTTTTCTTGCAAAATATTGAAAATTATACTCTTTTCACAACTTTTTGTGATAACACTGGAAAAACTGAAGGCAGAGAGTGAAATTTTTTTAAAATTAAACGTTATTTTTATTTAAAAATTTTTTCATACTTTAAAACATTTTCAACATTTTGTTATAAAAAATAATCTGCGAAATATAGTGAAAAATTTTTGCATAATTTTCAAAATACGGGACAATCCCGGCCAAAGGCAGCAGATGGTACGACTATAAATATATCGATGTTTTTTGATATATTTACTGATTTATAGTCTCCAAGTTCTTTTTAATAAATTCTATCAATTAATTTTAATAAATTATCAATATATGTGTGTGCAATAACATATCTGATGACATTACATAAATATCTAAATTAATTAAAACATATTTGTCAACAATAATTAAACAAAATAGTACAATTACACTTATGACTTATTATTTATTTATTTGAATGATGAAAGTAACTTGAATATTAAACAATACAATGGTAATAGTTATAACTAAAAGTGAAATTTTATTGATTTTAAAAGAATGAACATTATTTTTATAAACAAATAATAATTACTTGTTAAAAATAGATGATTGTGATGATGAGACCTGAGTTTGAGGTAAAGGATCATCGACGATAGAAGCCGTTATGAGTGTCTTTACTACATCACTTAATTTACGGATTAAATGGACTTTTGATGATGCCATTAATCCTTTCTCTGGATAATTATACTCTCGTTCTTCAGGAGTGCACTAAATTCAATTAAATCGAACGGAAATTGAAGTAAATTGAATACTACTGTGTGATATTTACTGAGCCAATCAGGGAGAGTTTCAATTAATTTTAGAGCACCTTTGAGAATGAGCTTGATTGGTGGAATGTTGTGAGTAAGATTTGCTAGAATTATTGTTAATGTTCAACGCCTTATAATAGTCAAGTATTAAAAGTAAGACTCAATCAATGATTAGCAATTTATTAAAGAAGCATTTTGAGAAGAACAGTTTTATGTTAAATTTTTTATTAAAAATTACCATTACGATTTACTCTGGTTTCTTAAGGGTATAGACAAGAATTTCAAATAAAGATAATGATAATATAATTGAAATGAAAAATCATCCAAAAAGCGGATGGATCAAATCTGTGAAAACAAATGAATGGAACTAGAAATCAGAACGATAACATTTTGCAGATCTAGAGCATTATACGAAATAAACTTGATTTGTTCGAATGACATTGGTTTACTATTGCGAGGGAATTATCCATTAAATGAAATGAATTAGTTCATTTATTAAAGCTCAAATTTTAGTTTTCGTATAAATCCTTATTATTGGAAAGAGAAAACATAAACATACTTAAAACTTTTAATTATTATTTACTGTAGTAAATGTACTTTTAGGTTCCTATATATGCAATATGAAATATTTTTATTATTTTCAATGTTCCAATAGCTCACCTGTCAGAAATAATTTGGTGGAAATGGACAAAATCTAGGTATATATTTTAACTATAAGTATTATACAATGTTTATTTTATATTAAGCCTGTAATTCTTCACTGTCGCATTTCAAATAAAATATTCATTTTTAGTTTTTTAACTTTCTTTAGAGATATTTTAATAAGGATTTATTCCCCATCATAGCAAATTATCCAGTATAAAAATGATTTTGAAGTACCATCATCAACAGGAAAAATTACATTGTTGCTAAGACATTCCAATAATGGTTTACTCCTTTCAAATGAAGCAATTAGATCTAGAATCCCGTATGATTTTTATGAAACTTCAAATGGCACACGGGAATTGTCTGAGAAACACGACTATGTACCACAGGCAATACATAGTGACGACTGGTTTACTTAAATCACAGTTTTCGAAATAAAAGAACGACATAATAGTGAAATATTGATTTTCTGAATTAGTCTCAACCCTTTTATGATTCATAACAAGTGGGAAACATTTTAATATATGTAAATTAAAAATCAAAAAGTTGAGTCACAGAACAATGTTAAAATTCTATGTATTTTTTGGTATATTTTTTCCTTAAATTATGAATAATATAACAAATGACTAATGTAAGGACAGTCCATTTAACTCGCGTGTCAAACAAATACATTATAACTCTCCAAACAAATCCCACATCTATGTCTCCCTCTCTCTCTCTTCATATAAACCATTAGAAATTTTAATACTATTTGAAAACAGGGATAAAAAAGAATTAGGGCGTAAGATATTAAATGTATTAATGCTACGGAAATTGTGATATTTGATGAGGTCTGGTCACAAAGTTTTCTGGAATAGATCCCAAGGTGAGTCAAATTTCTTAAATGGTACCGATGGGAACCAAAAAAGGTTAAAACTAATATTATTGGAAATTGTATTTAATATGCCTAATTAAGTATTCAACTAGTGCAACACAAATAAAACCAACAATGTTAAACATCGCAGCCTTTATTTCGAAATAATCCCCCCAAAACAATTATTCTAGGAACATTCGACTTAAAACGGTTAATTAATGTATAACTCAAAAAATTTTTAATCGATAATATAAATTTGGCCTAATGTTTTACTTATAATTTATCAGTAATATAAATAGATGAATGAAATTATTGTAACTTAGAATGAAATAAAAGTTCAATAAAATGGATTGCTGTATTCCTGCGATCTACAAATTTTACTTGAAACATTTTTTATTTAAAAATTTTTTGCCAATTTCAATCAAGTATTTCTTTTAAAATATATTATAATTAAATTGTTGATTTGACATGTTCCGAATAACTTTTAATTAAAAATTGATATTTGTAATTCCAATGCTATCTGAAAATCGACTTTTCTCCAACAAATGATATAAAATCAGATATATTGATTATAAAAACAACACATTTCAAGTATTTGATTTGAATTTATGCCTAATAGTGGTAATATAGTAAAACAATTTAAAATTTCTTCACTGTTGATTTGTTTTCATTCACTATTTCATTTATCTTTAGTTTGCGACTATAATTAAATTGTTTATTTGAAATTTTAACAATAACTTTTAATTTAATCGATGAAATTGCATTTTTTATTACGTTTATTAAAAATTGGTTTAAAAATTTTAGAACAGTTTTTATTTTTAATCGATTAATTGATATTTGTAATTTCAATGTTATCTGAAAATCGACTTTTTTCCAACGAATGATGATAGAGTATAACTTCTTTAATTTCACCGAGTATTTCATATAAAAACAGATATATTTATTATAAAAACACTAAATACATTTCAAGTAATTGATTTGAATTTATGCCTAATAGTGATAATATCAGTAAAACAGTGTATCTTTTCTTCGCCTTAAATCTGCTTTCATTTACTATTGCGACTATAGATCAACGTTTTTATATTTAACACAATTTTCAGTACTATACTAAATTATTATAATACACTTCTTGGAGGCAATACAGTAGTTTATGAAGGGTAATAATGTAATATTTTATAAAGCGGGCTTTCAAATAAAAAAAATTATATTCAAAAATTATAAATAGATAAATGTAGTTAATGATAAAATTAGATCTCTTAGTTACCTTCCAGCTTGTGTAGGATATATTCCGCAACAAACCAATGAAGTTTTTCAAAATATGGAAATAGAAATCTATCTTCAGTTTGAAGGAATCTCTCAATTTTGTAGATTCTTTATATAGATAAACAATAATTAAACAATCATAGCAATATCTCCCGTTTTACTTGAGCTGTAATGGAATGCTTAGTGAATGCACAAAATTCCCGCCAAATACCAGGCTGTCTTCTAATGTCTGCACCGCGTGAATCCAGCCAGCAGGCAACAAAATAGTATCACCTGATTGGATTTCCAATTTATACACTTCAGCCTGATCATTTGATGAGAATTTCTTAATTTGGTCTGGGAAAAAGAGCATTCGATTATTGTATTCTCCCATCCAACTTGTATAAGCTTTGATATATCTTCTTTTTGGTGGAATTAAATAGAAAATCTTGCGCCCCTGTTAGAATTAATTATGTTTTGAGGAAGTAAAATAAAAGATGTATAACTATGGAAGTGAAAATGAATCGAGTCTATCATTATTAATAAACTAGAAAATGAAAGGTCACAATGTTTGGAAAATATAATAAGTATATTCAAATACTACTATAGTTAAAAAAGCAAAATAACCAAAATTATAAGTAATTGCAATTAAAAATATCCATAGATAAAGTTCAAGAATTGCGGTCCAGATTAATACTTAACTTGGACTACAGCGACTTGACAGTTATTAAAGTATAATAATGTTGCCCTTATTCAAAATTGGATTTTTAAAATATTTATGTCAAAACGTGAGTGATTTAAAATAATGTTTATACTTTGTCAATTAGTTTATATTCAACATTTTGCTGTTTTCGGAGCAAAATTATCAATAATTAAAAAATCAAATATTCACATACATAAAACAATCAGTTATATTTCTTAAGATTCACAATTTTCAATAAAAGTATATAAATTTACCGGTGTACAAAAAGCGAGAACGAAAAATTTATATTTTCAAATGGCCACCTGGCCAAACTCATTGACTTAACTCATTTTTTTATGATTCAAGTGTCACATTTCCTGTAAAATGTCAACCTGATTTTCTAATTATGTTCCTATCCAAAGTTATGAGTAAAACTATGGTTTATTTGTTTGAAATATTATTCTGAGAAAAAATGATTTTATATCATTTGAATTATTAGAACGATAGCTATTATAAGAAAATTATCCAAAACACAACTATGATTAAAACTTTGTACAATTTGTATTCTTAATGTGTTTAAGTATATTTATTAGATCATTTTCTGTTAAAGACTAAAAATTAGTTGGTCTTTTGTCAAGAGTGTTCATAAAGTCCATGTGAAATTAAAAATACTCGAAACTCTGTAAGTGTATGTGATAGAAAATATATGTAAAAAGAATTAGAAGCTTGATATATACTTCTTCGTGAATATAAAAAAAATCGATATCTTTCCTGATTCATAGTCAAAAAATTTATAATAAATACAATGTCAATTGAAAACAAATCAGAGGTGAAAATTGAAAAGTTCTTATTATATATATATGTGTTTTTGGTATTTAAAAATTTCATTTAGTATTTGTTTGCAAGATAGGACAACTGGTGTGACTGTTGGCATTTCTGAAAATCAACTCGAAGATGTATTAGTAATGATGGTGGACATGTTTAAAATTAATAGGAACAATTAAATATTTATGTGATTTTTTTTCGTTTGCTTTTTACATATCCTTTCTGTCACGTGTGGTTACATAGCTACAGGTGTTTTAATTAAGAATACCCTTTATTTTAGCACTATTGGGATTTTCTTATAAAGAAATATGTACAAAAATAAGGAAATTCAACCCGAAATATTGTGTATTGGGGAAAAAAAGTATTTTAATTACAATTTGTATCGGTTTGACTTCAATTTCATCATAGATTCCTACATCTTCTGGGCTTCTATTTTTATGAAACGACAAAAAATTCGATAAATTAAGGTATTGTTATTTTGGTCATGGTATTTAATGAAAATCAGCTTATAAATTACAATAAATTCATTGTTACTCGAATTGAAGTCGATAGAAAACAAAATTGTCCTTCAATTAAAAAAATGTTTACCTTAAAAGTACATAAATTATCGAATGTTCATAAATACATTGTTTGCGGATTATGTTCATATATATTTGCATATTTTCGACATTTTAATGGTGTTACGCGAAAAATCAATCAGTTGTATTAAAGAAATAAATATATTTCCGGCAAGTTATTTTTTTGGATAAAGGCTTATGAAATGATCAATTTCTATGAAGCTTTCTCATTGTATCTGTTTTCTTTAAAGTTATAGCATATATTATTCATTGTACATCCGATGTAATTCACAAGTTATGTTACACAGTCAATTGAAATCGATGTTTTATATTTCTTTAATTCTTTTCATGGAAAACGCTTCATTTACTGAAGCTAAACTGAAAGTATATTTTTGATCTGTTATTAACGATTTCATTTATTTTCATTCAAGTTATTCATCAATGTGTGAAATAGCAAACAAATTGATTTACAGCGTGAAAGAATGAAATTATTAAACATATTTGTGATATTTGATGAGGCCTGGTGGTGCAGAGGTCAAATTTTGGGGTCTGGACAGAAAGTTACTGGAATAAATACTCAGTCGAGTCGGGTTTCTTGGTACCGATGGGAGCCAAATAAGCTTAAAACTAATGTCATTGGAAATTGTGTTTAAAATGCCTAATTAAGTATTCACATATCGCAACCAACAGTGTCAAACAGAATAGCCTTTATTTCGAAATAATTCACGAAAACAATTACTTTAGGAACAACAAGTGAATCACAAAATGTACCTACAATTTCATTTCTCTTCATTCCTCCAAGCTATCGATTAATATGTGAAAAAACCGATCGATTTACAGTATGAAAGAATGAAATTTTGCAACACATCGCATTTCTCCACAAGACAACTGATTCACTGTAAAACATCCTAAACTTGTCTTACACAAAATTGATCGGTATAATTGAAAGTATCCCATCAAAATGAACATTCAAAATCATTTTGAAAATGGATTTCTCAATTGGAGCTCTATGAAAACCTTTGGCTATTGGTAAAGCATTTCCAAACTTGTTCACTTATTAATCATTAAACTGAATCAACTATATGAAACCCAGAGCTGTAATGTTTGTCATTCACATTTCAGGTGTATAAGCAATATCTGATTAATAGGGAGAGATTAGAGGGGGATACGGTGTGTAATAGACAACTCAAAGTTATTATAGACAAATTTTCAGTGGCATTGGAGGCTCTGGAAATCTCGTTTCTAATAGATATCAATATTTACAGCAAATACAAATAACAATCAAAACTGTATCACTCCCTCCCCCTTGACTCCTTCCTTCAAATCATTAACAGAATTCTCATAAACTGCAATACTTTGTAATGATTTCAAATTAAACTTAATGAATACAGAAATAATCAACGTATTTTATGACAAATTAATAATACTACTCTCCCCATCGCTCCCTATATCATAAAATAATATAAATACAGCACTCAAACATCAAACAATACCCAATATCTTTATTAAACCACTTTAATTAAATTATATTTAATAAAAAAATACGAATTTAATTTTATTTATTAAATAATAATAAAAAGATCTGGATTAGAATTAAAAAAAAACATTTATCTATTATCAAAAACAAATAATAACATTTTAAAGAATTAAATGAAGTTTAAAAAGATTAGAAAAATGTTTTAAATTCATAAAATGTCAACGTAATAATAACTTACTGAGTACATGTGATACCAAACGGATGAGCCACCAAAATCAATGTGAAAATCAGTCCAACTGTCTTTCATGCTCATTAAACAATACTTTTGAACTGAGGGTTTGTTTGCTCGCTGATAAATATTATCACAAGGCCATAACTTTTCCACAATACTCATTTCTTTAATCACATATGGTGGTTCAACAAGATGAGCAATTCTTAAAATTTCCAATATTATATTCAATAGCAATGGAATTTATTAAATTCTACTTTGTATGAGAAATTTCTAAACTCAAAACGTTTAAAAGCTTTGAACGAGGTTCAGATTCTCGAAAGTAGTCTAAAAATTCACCGAACTTCATTTTGTATTGATCTTGTTGTACAACATCAATCACATCTAGGATATAGTCTTTTCCTAAACTACGTCCGACATCTTCAACGGAAAATGGTAATTCAGGTAAAACTATTCGTAGTCCTTTTTTTCGGCGAATCATTATCGGTTTATTAAATCCATTTTTAATAAAATAATCTTCAGTAACTTCTTTGCCTCGTAATTCTTTTAACTGATCTCCAATCCTATTCAAATTATAAAGAATAAATAAATTAAAATCCAGACAGTTTCTAACGGCAAACATTCTTTTTCATTCAGATATTCTAGAAATTCTTTTGTTCCGGATAATGGCATTGTTAAATTTGATTTGACTAATATATAAATTTGAAATATACTAAAATTTGTAATTCTAAAAACGATTCCAAAATAAAACAAGTATCGAGTACAAAATAAGAAATTTTTTTTAATTTTAAATAAAAAATTTATGATTTTATGTTTAAAAGATATTTTTTTACTTATATTAACAAAACAAATCTTTATGATTAAAAACATTTTCTACTTCACGCATTACTTAAATTTAAAAGGATAGCAACATGTAAATGTAAACATAAACGTAAAATCAAATTTTTTATTATAATTTTAAGTTTATTTTGATTTTGTATTGTTTTCTGAACCCAAAAGTTCATTATGATATGACAAATATTTTTAAGGCTATTGACATTAGTAAAGTTATTGAATTAATAGATGACAAGATTGTGAGAAAATATTTTAATTTTAAAATTAATAAAAAAAAGATCTCTAAAAATTTAATTTTTTAGTATTTCGTTGTTATCTTTATATTTGTTATTTATTAACGGATAAAAATTTTTTTAAATGACAACTCGAATTTTATGAGATTTTAATAAAAAATATTATCTTAAAACAAACGAATCGGTCAAATAATTTATTCATCTTTTAATTCAAATAAATTTTATTCTTTGGCAATACCACTTGTGTTGAACGCTTAAGGTTCTAATTGTTTAAGTCTCAGTGATTCCGAAACATTTATTGTTGTAGTGCTTACTGATACATGCTGATACATGCTCGAGGTTGCAATGGGTATGCATGGTGTTGGCTTCTTCCACTATTACTAAATTTGGAATTAGTGCTTAGAGCTCCGCGCGGGTCTACATTTGTGTTGGCGTTTTAATGAGCAAAAGATAAAATCGAAAAAATTAGGACAGCTAAGACATATCTTTTCAAACGCATTCATGAATATTTGAATTCCAATCTGTGTACCCATGGTAATGTCCATTTTGGCTGAGACCCAATGAGCAGGTGAGCTTCATTACTGGGACTACTCCTCATTACTATCAAAATATGTATTAGGATGTTAATAACAAATAATTATATAACAAATAATTTTTGAGTACGAAACGCTGCTTAATTAAAAATAAAATACATCTTTTAATGAATAATCTCCAAATATCCGAAATTTTCCTTTAATCAACTGATTTTGCTAAAATTTTCCCTTAACCTAATTTCGTTTTTTTCTGAGGCTAAAAAACCGAATTCTGATGTTGCTTTTATCCCAATTATAAATGACTTGAAGTTAAAATAATATTTAACAATCTGTTGAGGATACCTAAATAACAATTTATAAAGAAATAAATAAAATTACCTGCGGGAAGATCGCCATGACAAACGGGTCGATCTATGGGAACTCAGAAAAGAAAACGGAAGTAAAAAGAAATTAAAAATGAAAAAGATAAAGGAAATAAAAGGAATCAAACAGGAAAATAAAAATCAAGGTCAGTACTAATTAATTAGTACAAAAAGGAAAAGGAATTTTAAATCGGGGAAAAGGGGAAAACAACTTGACAGCTGTCAGAGATAAAAATGGGACAGTCCGGGAAAGCAGGAGAAAGAAAATAGAAAAACACTTGATCATCTGGAGTGCCACAAGAGAAGCAAACTATATAAGGGAAAACTGGTGGAAACGAAATTAGAACAAAATTAGAGACAAAAGAGACACGAAATTCAGACAATTTGGAAGACGAGCTGAGAGTCGATTTTAGAGACGATTTGAGTGACGAATTGAGAAACGATTGAGAGAGGATTTGAGAGATAAAATTATTGGGACAAATTAGATAAAGTTGGACAAAACGTTGTTGGACAAACGATTGTGAAAATAATTGTAAAGGAAATAATTGTGGAGAATAATTGTTGGAGAAGAGTTGAAGAAAAGAATTAGTTGAAAAATAAAACGAAAAGAAGTTATTTGATTTTTTGAATAAAGTTGTGAAGAAAGTCAAAGAAAACAACCAGCTCAAAGTCCCAGTTTATAAACAGTTAGATATCTTTTTGTTTAAATAATTTGAAATTGGCGGTTTTTTGTGAATTAATTAAAACTTGTTATTTATAAATTCTTTGATTAAATATATATTGTTAGTTTCAAGATTTTTGCTGCAAATTTAAGATGAATTTAAAGATGGATTTAACTGGAGACCACGCCGAAAATCAAAATATCAACGCCATTTCGAAATCGACAAAATCGCTAATGGAATGCCTACCGAAATCATGTAAAGACATGCTCACACTGAACATCAGACGATACGATGGACGAGGTTTAAAAGAAGCCGAAGAATGGATCAGGGATATAGAAGAATGGTTGCTGACAAATGGACAGTGATTGACAAGCACTTTCGATGTGTTATTAGTGGCAGAAGCAAAGACATTGTGGGGAAACGTCAAAGAAACAGAAACAACAGACGTAAAAGCCAAAGCGTGGTTCTTAAATACGTTCACAATTACAAAATCAATAACTGACAAAATCAGAGAATTGGCAGCTATGGAACAGGAAGATGATGAAAGGTTTGCAGCTTTTGAGATACGGCTAAGAAAAGCTTTAGCTGAAGTTGTAAATTCAGGACGATCAGAAGAAGATATTGTTCAAGACCTCATCGCAAATAAAGCACGTGATGCGAGACTGCGGTAGATACTATTGACGAAACCAGAAACAAAAATTGAAGAAACGAGATCATTGGCGAAAATTTTTGAAAGTAACAAAAATGGAAACCATAAAATAGAATTTATTAAAGCAATCGGTCAAAGAACATACGCTAGCGTGACTGAGGGAGGGAAGATGAGAATTCAAAAGAATACCCAAGATCCCATGTCTACATCATCACAAAGAAGACTATCAGAAGACCCATTTAGTCACCACAGATCAAGAAGAGACGAACATCCTATACGCGGACCAATACAATATGAAGGAAATAACCATGGTCGTCGAGAACAATCTCCAAGAGAAAAATTCTTGAGAGATGCGAGAATCCCGAATAGCTCAGAAAGGAAGCTTCCAACAATATCCATGAAGAATATTGCAAGGAGGCTGTACAACGAAAGTAGGGGACTACCACAAGCATCGGTCCCAAAATTAACGGTAGGTGATTGTTTTTGCTGTGGCGAAAAGGGACATAGAAGGTATGAGTGTCCACTGGGAAATAAATGCCTGATATGTGGCAAGGAAGGACACGGGGTCCGAAATTGTTTTTCGTTACGGAAAGATGTTCCACACCGATATCAAAGAATAGCGTGCATAGAAGAAGAAGATTCAAATTCTGAAACAAGAGATTACACCGAGAACAGCCAGGATTTCAGAATGGATCACAGCAATATAGAAGATAGATACAGTGTCCCTGAGAAATATACTATATTGAGAGAAGACGGAAAAAAATCAGCGACTCCATGGGTTTCATTTCGTTGGTGAAGTCAAGACAATAAATTGTGAAATAAGAAATGAACGACGAAGAGACGAGAGTAGATGGATTGGGCACCGCTGGCACAGGGCACCGCTAGCACAGTACCCCCCCCCCCCCGGTCGTCATATTTTTCAAAAATATGCTAAGTCTAAAAGTACATTTTTTTAAACAAAGACATATGACTCATCAAGGTCATTGAAACAAAGACCATGACTCATAGTATGACTCATCAAATTTCTCAAGGTCATTGAAACAAAGACCATGGCTCATCGTATGACTCATCAAGGTCATTTTCAAGGTCGTATGACTCATAATATGACTCATCAAGGGCAAAAATTTTTTTTCACGGTCATTTAAACAAAGACCATGACTCATCAAGGTCATTTTCAAGGTCGTATGACTCATACTATGACTCATATGACATTGAAAATTTTTTTTCAAGGTCATATGACTCCTAGTATGACTCATCAAAACTTTCAAGGTCATTTAAACAAAGACCATGACTCATAATATGACTCATCAAAAATTTTCAAGGTCATTTTCAAGGTCATCTGAGTCATGCTATGACTCATCAAGGTCATTTTCAAGGTCGCATGACTCATCCAAGGTCATTCCCAAGGTCATATGAGTCATCGCGATGAGTCATCAAGGTCATATTATTATTTTTAAAAAATATTATTATTTTATTTTTAATTTTTTTTTTCAAAGTTCCCGCCAACGAAAATTAATAATCGATAGCTCATTTTAAAGCTCAATCCAAGACCTTTCGAATGAGCTATATATTATTATTATTATTATTATTATTATTATTATTATTATTATTATTATTATTATTATTATTATTATTATTATTATTATTATTATTATTATTATTATTATTATTAATCTATATACTCCGAGTCTATATACTCCTAGTCTATCCGACAAAATATTTTGTCCCCCTATGGGTAATGCTCACAAGGGTACTGGTCACGCTCAACAAATCAACAAATCAACAAAACATACATTTATTTAAACAATAAAATAATGTAAAATTAACAAAGGTAAACTAAATATATATAGTATGATATTCATTAATCAGTGTTGAACAGACTTGACACTTGCGAACATTCTTCTCATGACACTTAGAACAAACAATTACGTGACCACACGGTAAATACAAAACCGAAACTCGATTTTCTTTACAAATTGAACAAGTTAAATATCTTTTCTTAACATCTTTCAATTTTTTCGTTAGCTTATTTTCAATCAAATCGGCTTTCGCTATCCATTCATAAATCAATCTACTATATCCAGGTTTCAACCTTAAAAACATACAACTCCAAAAGTATTCATTCAGTGAATCGTTGTTTACAGCTATTTTTTCTAAGTACATTAAATAACAAGATAACTTTAAAATGGATTTCTCATAATTAAATAAATCAAACAAATATTCAATAGAGGAATGTTTGAAAATTTTTAAAATATTTATGAGTTGCTTATCACTGTAAGTATCATGATTATTTATAAAATCTTCAAGTGTATTGTTAAAAAATGTCAATGAAATTTCAGAATAGGTTGGACTTAATTTTTCCTTATTTCTAGTAGGACTTCCTTGCTATGAATGACATATAAAAATATTGACAAAATAATAAAGTTACCAAATGTGTTACACATTCATCGGTTTTATTTGTATAAATCATTATTAATAACTAAATTACTTTTGTTTTTTACATTTATAAAAATTGTGATAACCAATCAAAATAGAGCTTTCAAAATGTAACCATCAAATGTATAACAATAATAAGCATGACTAGTACCCTTTGCAACCTGTTTAAAGTTTTATTATTATTATTATTATTATTATTATTATTATTATTATTATTATTATTATTATTATTATTATTATTATTAATATTATTATTAATATTATTATTATTATTATTATTATTATTATTATTATTATTATTATTATTATTATTATTATTATTATTATTATTATTATTATTATTAATATTATTATTATTATTATTATTATTATTATTATTATTATTATTATTATTATTATTATTATTATTATTATTATTATTAATATTATTAATATTATTATTTCATTGATATAGCTGCATGCTCACTGCAGACTATATATAAAAAATATAGCTGCATGCCCACTGCAGACTATATATAAAAAATATAGCTGCATGCCCACTGCAGACTATATATAAAAAATATAGCTGCATGCCCACTGCAGACTATATAAAAATCACCATTAAATATAAAAAAATTATAATAAAACAACAAATACTTGAAAAAATTAAAAAAATTCTGGTTACAAATTTTTATTCAATATGTATATATAAATACAAGTTTTTTTTTATACAAGTTATAAATACAAGTTTTTTTTTTAAATCAATATATAAATACAAGTTTTTGATAAATCAAAATAAAAAGTTTTTTTCAATATATACAAGTTTTTGTAAATCAAAAGTTTCTGTACAATTTTCACAATTTGCCCTATTGATCTTCTTCCCAATCACTATCGTCAAAACTGGGACTTGGAGCTGGACCGAATTCCTCATCATATTCGCTTAATTCGTCAACTCCTAAATAGTGCCCAAATGCGTAACTTAAGTTTTTCCCTAGCCACGCGCGCTTATCATCATTATTACTTAGGGCAATTTTCGAATTTTTAAAAGTAAAAAGTTGGTGATTTCTAGTACCTATTCTAGTCTGCGGTACAGAAATCACCTGATTTGAATTATAGCAATTTAGATATGTTTCATGAGTTATTGATGTCCCAGATAATTTAACCCCCTTCGCTTTTACCGTTTCCTTACTACCTAAAAGACTATAACATTTAGGGCGTAAGAAAACCCATTCAGAATACCCTAATCCCTTGCTCTCATCTTTAAACTTCCCGATGACCGAGTCAAGGTTCCTACTATACAAGGGGTGGGTTGGATCGTAATTTGACGTATCCAATAAATTATCTGAGATCATCTGAGGTAATAAAGTTGTTAATTTTAAATTTTTTATTTCCAAAAAGAAACTGTCGGTATCACCGGCAATAATATTTATGATACATTTATATTGGCGCCTGTACTTCTCCAAATCAATATATTGGAGCTGGTACATCCGTAGTTTAGACAGATCTAGTACTGTTTGACCGATGTAGCTAGGTCTGTCTAAACAAATCATATCTTCTTCCAAATGTGCCGCAATCAGATCGTCATCGATTCTTATAGACTTTCTGAAAGTCGGCTTTGAGGAGTATACTATCCTCTTTTCGGATGAATTACACAACCTCAAATTCATTCTTTTTTTTAGATTTTCAACGGATTTACCGTACAGACTGTTGTTATACAATTTAAACAAGTCCTTATATATCTCGCTAGTAGACTGAGATCGCAAAGTGGTGTTGGTGTCTATATAGGATTTAAAGATAGGTCCTTGTTTAAACTTTATACATCTAATAATATTTACAACAACCGCACCTAATTCTATATACAATTTGAGAAGCCTCCAATGAAGAACATAGTTCCTCTTTGGCCAATGCGTAAGCATAAGCTTCTCAACTTTTGAATTAGGCGGGCACAACTTTTCCGGCGCAAGCGGAAAATCATTCAAAAAGTCATGCACACATTCCGGAATATCGATATCGACCTCCATAGTATACCCATATGGAAGGTTATCAATATCCGTGTTCATACATTCAAGTAAAACATCATTCAAATTTTCATGCACCCAAGAAAAATCACCATACGGAAGATTTTGGCTAAGAGCCCAACCATACAGATTATTTATATCAATGTACAATAATTCTGTATCATCTGAAGTAGCCGTGTAATGTTTGTTAACAAATGTTAACCCACCCCGGATACCTCCCTCATAGAAATTATACATTTCCATGTCCTGCAAAAGTTCTATTGGTTCCGTTAATGTCATAAGCGCTGAGGCCCATGACATACCGGGAATCCCGTAGAAATTAAGAGGATCCAGACCATTGTAAGCAATTGCCTTACCGCGGAATTGCTGAAAATAGTCTGCGAGGAGGTATACGTCCAATTTTAGGTAGATTAACATATAATCTAACAAATTATTACAGTTATGCTGACTCCAAATTAGTTGAGCCTCAGCGTACTGATCTTCCGTAACATCAGACCAAATAGGAGGTAATTCTAAAGTCGATTCAAGAACATCTAAAGAAGTAGCGAAATCATATGGAAAGATACCTTTAGAGTGAATCATCGACCCTTGAAAGACAGACGAAGTCAAAGGAAAAGTAGTCAAAGTTTTCACAGCTTTTGCTAAAGAACAATTAACAAATTGCATGCTGTCAATAAAACGAACAGGCAATTTGTTAATATATGCAATTAAAGATATAAATTTTTCTGTAGAGGTAGGTATAATATTAAGTTCCCAAAGGGGAAAATCACTGAGACCATGTTTTAAAATATGGTGGAGGTCATAGCCTCGTAAATTATGAAAGACAACAGGTAACAACTTATTAATCCTGCGAGAGACATTGCATTTCCTACATGCCGCTCCGACATATCTACCTGTAAAATGGCAATGAGCTCTCACAGGATTAATAATAGCTTTTTTACACAAATAACAAACAGAGGTAGATCGAAAGGCACGCTCCTGAGCAAAAGACAAAGTAGACATGCCTTTATGACCTTGAAGTTCATAATATGGCAGGACAATTGTGACAGCAATTTCCTCCACTTTCCTCAAAAAATCCAAAATACAATTAGGTCCAAAAAAATAATAATAAAATTTAGTGTGTGTATAATTATTAATTAATAAAAGACCTGCTGATATGGGTAAATGTATTTGATGATATGTTTCATGTTCTGGTAAAACCGATTCAAAATCGGCATAAATTACGAAGGGAGGTGTAACGGTTTTTGCGTAATCTGTGAATAATAAATCCTTATTTTTAGGAAGTGTATACAAAGTTGTGCCAGTCTGATTTTTACAGCATAGAGCAACATGCTGATCGAAAGCATTCTTATATCTAAAGCCATTTAAACAATGTGGGCACCAGTTACACCTTATTTGAACATTTACATTTTCATTTTCATGACAATTCATTAATTTGTCCAAGTCTGTCACGGCTGTATAATGATATTTATCTTTATTACTCAAAAGTAATAAATAAATTGGTCTACCGTCTATAACCTTGGAGCGATGTACTATATTAAGATGAGGGTGGTGAGCTACATAATCCTCAGAAATATCTAAATCAGAACTGGCTGGATTATACGAAAGAACGTTTATGCTCAAGTTTAAATCTCTATTTTTTCTTTCAAATTTGGGAATGTTGCATAGCCTCATCGGGCAATCGGTGTCTTCGTCATAATTTAATAGAGGTAAAAATTCTATATATTTGGCGGCTCTTTGGTGATTACGACCTATTTCTTCTCTTTTTAAAAGTGCAAGAATGCTATACAAGAAGCACTTATGGTCGTTGTTTTTAACATTAATTATTGCATGTTTTAATTTTAATGCTGATGGGGTTTTTATATAGCTATGTCCGGATAATCTACTAACGGGTGCGTATTTCGTTAAAATAAAATCTATTTCTAAAATATTCAATACTCGCCACCCGCTTCCTAAATAGGTGAATTGCTCAATCTTTTCATTTAATTTGCTCACCCCCTCGTTTATAAAGTTTGATGTAAAAACTTGAGCATTGTTTGAAAAATAATTATCCCGGATCTCCCCATCTTTTTCAAATTTAATTAAAATTGTGAATTGAATTTTTACATTGCCCATCTTTTCTATTTCCTCTATTAATCTATCTTCAATTTTTGATGTTAGGGCTATTTTTACTAAGTTTTGATTTCTAATATCAAATTTTAAAGTTTTACGCGATCCGTTCAAATCGGATTCTACCATAGGTTCAAACAAAGAGCCGCCTATTTGACATATGTTGAAAGACGTTGAAGCTACACATTCATCATTGATGACTATCACTTCTTGTTGTGTAGAGGGTGCTTGTTGTGTAGAGGGTGCATGCTGTGTGAACGATGTTGAAGCTACACATTCATCTTTGCTGATGACTATCACTTCAGGTCGCGATAATTTATTAGGAATGCAATTTTTAATTAAACCAGCAGGTCTTTTAATAGAATCTTTTTTAATATTTATAATATCTTTTTTAATAATATTTATAGTATCTTTTTTAATAATAATAGAATCTGTTTTTTCTTTTATAATATTTTTTTTAATATTTTTTAAATCTTTTTTAATATCTTTTTTTATATCTTTTTTAATAGTATTTTTTGGTAAATTTTTTGATAAATCTTTTTGTAATTTTTTATTTATTTTTTTTAAATAAAACATTTTTTGATATCGAAAATTGCCCTAAGTGACTATGATGTTTATTAAAAAATTCCCTATATTTTATTTTTTCGCTCGTTACACATTTGGGGCATATAAAAAAGTTGAGCGAATTAAACGTCTTTCTATAATACTTTTTCATGGTGCGATGACATTTATCGCTATGTCCAATTGAGGATTGACAATAATTTGGGTATAGTTTACCTGTTAAATAATAAAATTAAAGTTTTATTCTTTTTCTAATTGTTATTAATTGTTACATCTATAAGGATTTATCATCATTTGTTATTTAATTCAAATGAACTATATAACAAATGATGATAAATCCTTATAGAAAATAGGTTAATATATTCGAGAGAATATTAGAGAGATTTTAGTAGATAGGTCAGATTATTATATGAATATGTTAAATATTAGAGAGATTTTAGTAGATAGGTTAGATTATTATATGAATATGTTAAATATTAGAGAGATTTTAGTAGATAGGTCAGATTATTATATGAATATGTTAAATATTAGACGAGTCAGATTATTATTATTATTATTATTATTATTATTATTATTATTATATTGAAGAGAAGTAGCTGCATGCTCACTGCAGACTACAGTAGAAGGGTCAGATTATTTATATTATTATTATTATTATTATTATTATTATTATTATTATTATTATTATTATTATATTAAATAGAAGTAGCTGCATGCTCACTGCAGACTACTATGTAGCTGCATGCTCACTGCAGACTACAGTAGAAGGGTCAGATTATTTATATTATTATTATTATTATTATTATTATTATTATTATTATTATTATTATTATTATTATTATTATTATATTAAATAGAAGTAGCTGCATGCTCACTGCAGACTACTATGTAGCTACATGCTTACTGTAGACTACATTATTATTTATATTAAAGAGAAGTAGCTGCATGCCCACTGCAGACTACTATGTAGCTACATGCTTACTGTAGACTACATTATTATTATTAATATTATTATTATTATTATTATTATTATTATTATTATTATTATTATTATTATTATTATTATTATTATTATTATTATATTAAATAGAAGTAGCTGCATGCTCACTGCAGACTACTATGTAGCTACATGCTTTCTGTAGACTACATTATTATTAATATTATTATTAATATTATTATTAATATTATTATTATTATTATTATTATTATTATTATTATTATTATTATTATTATTATTATTATTATTATTATTATTATTATTATTATTATTATTATTATTATTATTATTATTATTATTATTATTATTTTAACTATTGTAGATGCACATTGCAAACTACAAGGATTTATTTTATAACTATAATTTTGTAATCACTTTTTTAAATACTTTGATTATATTTCAAAAACATAGTATTTTCTTCATAATTTTCGTCATATTTTCATCATTTTCATCATAATTTTCGTCATATTTTCATCATAATTTTGGTCATAAATCATTTTCATTTTGTTCATAAATTTTCGTCATTATTTCATAATAAATCATTTTCATCATAATTTTGGTCATAAATCATTTTCATCATAATTTTCTTCATAATTTGGGCATAAATCATTTTCTTCGTAAATCATAAATCATTTTCATCATAAATCATAAATCATCATAATTTGGGCATAAATCATTTTCTTCATAATTTGGGCATAAATCATTTTCTTCATAATTTGGGCATAAATCATCATAATTTGGGCATAAATCATCATAATTTGGGCATAAATCATCATAATTTGGGCATAAATCATTTTCTTCATAATTTGGGCATAAATCATTTTCTTCATAATTTGAGCATAAATCATTTTCTTCATAATTTGGGCATAAATTCATAATTCATAATTCATTTTCTTCATAAGTTTGATCATAAGGTTCATCAAAATATTTAAGAAATTTTCATCAAAATATTTAAAAAAGTGTTTACGAAATTTAAATATCAAAATATATATATATATATATAAAATAAATAAATCTTACATTCTGATTCCATATCGGAATCATCCTCCGAAGAGTCATGAGGAATTCGGTCCACTACATCAGAAGACTCATTTTCCGATACCTTTGAAGAGTCATTTTCCATAAAATCTTCCATACTATTATTATTTTCGTCTTCATCGATGTCGACATTGAAATAAGGGGCATTAAACGCTAAAAAATAAAATTTTTAAAAATAAATTACTAAAGTAAAATAAATTTACTTTTTTCTTTGATAACCTTGTTTTGCCCAACATCATTAACTGGGGCATCACTTTGTCCAAGAAAAACGACATCATCGTCGCTATTTTCATTTTCATTTTCTGTAATGAAAATTAATTTAATAAAAATTAAAATAAATTTACTTTTTTCTTTGAAAACATTGTTTTGCCCAACATCATTAACTAGGGCATCCGTTTGTCCAAGAAAAACGACATCATCGTCGCTATTTTCATTTTCTGTAATCAAAATTAATTTAATAAAAATTAAAATATTAAATTTACCAAAGATATTTTCCACATTTAAAATGGCATCGTTTTCGGTAACTTCATACCAGTCGAACGGTTCTAAAATAAAATATAATAAAAATCGAATAAAAATAATAATAATTTACCGTTAGTCAAAAGACTTCTCAATACTCGATTATTATTATTATTGTTGGTTTCCATTTTGGTTTTTTTTTCAAATTGATTTTCAAATTGATTTTCAAAATTTTAAAATAATTGTGACAAATTTTAGATTTGTCAATGTTTATAAAGAGAATGAATATTTTCCTGTCCCAGCCAATGAGAATATAGACACACACACACACATATACATTGAATATTTTACTCTCTCAACCAATCACACGCATGCATGTATGTAATGTAAATCACTCAAAATTACATGTGACTGTCTTTGTTAGTCATGCCTTTGTTAACTTGCACTGTGCATGCTTCAGGCAAAGGCAGTCTTTATGTTACAAATAATAATATTTATTCGAATAATAATAAAATTAATTAAAAATAATAATATTTTTCACAATAATAATAATAATAATAATAATAATAATAATAATATTAATAATATTAATAATATTAATAATAATAATATTAATAATAATAATAATAATAATAATAATATTAATAATAATAATATTAATAATAATAATCACAACAACAAAGGAAAGGATACATAAAATTTTATTAAACATCAAATTTTTTGTACAATAACCAAGCTAAACAATGTTGACCACATGTTTGGGTCAAGGGATTTTGAAACATAGTTTTATTATACACAATAGGTTTCCCCATTGTTTGTAGTTTTGATATCAATAAAGCTGGGTAATAAAAACCCATAGGATCGAACACGAATATATTACCAGGTTTCACATATATAGCTATCCAATGTTCTCCACCAAGATGAGACGATTGAGTATTGACGATTATTGCTTGATTATTGCTCAAATATGGAATTTTATCAAGAGGAAAAACTCCAACAAATTCATTTCCCAATATCTGTTTTCCGATTTTATTGACCTGAACAGAACTATTTAAATAAATCCAGAGTATAAAAAACAACTTACTCCATGATAACTTTTTATGTTTCTGTATACATTTATACCAACACAGTTCTATTTGCAGTAATTTGAACTTCATTTTCAAATACTCCATATATTATAACATGTACTGGTTCAGTAATAGCTTTTGCAAACTTTATATCCAGTCGTAAATTTCCATTTTGAGGTAATTGACTTTGATTTAAATCAAAATCAGGGGCTAAAACAAATGTAAAAAATGGGTATTTGCTTTTAAAATCTTCTAGAGTTATTCCGCAATTCAAATTTTTATCTAAATAACCCAGATTTCTAACAATACTCTGCATATATGTCGCGCAGTAATTGTCATTCTCGAAATCTTGAATATATGTTTCTCTATAATCAGTATTTTTCGACAAAGTCAATGATGTAACACCAAAGTTTTTGAAAATTGAGCTGGACGCAGTATATGATCCATTATATTGTGCTTCACTTTGAAATGTTATCAGAATAAAATTAGGCATTGTTCTGTCACCAAATATTTGTTCTTTATAGAATGATGAAGCACCTTTAGCAATAGCAAATTGTACAATTTCCTTTGTTTTTAATGGATAAATTGCATGTTTTGAATTAAGACCCAATTGATGACCTGCTAATACTGAGGGGTCTACTCGAACTCTTCTCACCAATAATTTTGCATCAACTAATTGACATATTGGTGTAGTAGTTGCACTAGTAAGAGATAATGCAGAATCAGACCTTTTCAGTCTAATATGTACATTAACCCCCGGTAGTAATCATTTCGGTTGATCCATAAAATCAAGTTGTAACGATGAGCACATGGTGAAAACCTTTGAGCCTTTTACCCACTTTTTTCTTTCATCATCTGCTGCTGCATAGCCCATAGGAGTAAGACATGTATTTTTAGTATCGGAATTGTAATTTAAAATAGTTTCTATTAATGCCTTGTGAATGAATGTATTATTTCCGCCCTCAATCTTGATATTATTAAATCCCAACACTGCATCTTTAAAAAGAGTATGAAACAGGAAATTGTTCGGTATTACATCTGCATTGGCATCCAAAACTTTTCTATCTTTATCTACAACCTTAATCTGAACAGTCAATAAAGTATCATTCAAATCTAAATATTCGGTTTGCGAACCATTAATATAAAACTCGATATCATTGCAGTAGGTAGATAGTGGCCCGCTGGAACAATTACCCCCCCCCCCCCGGGGGGGGGGGTAAAATTGTTCCACGATTTTTTTTGTTCCACGATTTTTTTTGTTCCACGATTTTATTACGCAATTGTTCCACACTATAGTCTCGATGGTCCTGGGATTTTCAATACAAATAAAATTTTTTCAATACAAAAAGGCGGTCTTCAATAAAAAAGCATGGAATTTTCACACTATAGTGAGGGGGTCTCGATGGTCTTGGGATTTTCAATACAAATAAAATTTTTTCAATACAAAAACGATGGTCCTGGGATTTTCAATACAAAAACGTTGGTCCTGGGATTTTCAATACAAAAAATTTTTTTCTATACAAAAATCCGACTACCACTAAAAAGCATGGAATTTTCACACTATAGCGAGGGAGTCTCGATGGTCCTGGGATTTTCAATACAAATAAAATTTTTTCAATACAAAAAGCTGGTCTTCAATAAAAAAGCATGGAATTTTCAGACTATAGTGAGGGGGTCTCGATGGTCCTGGGATTTTCAATACAAATAAAATTTTTTCAATAAAAAAGCATGGATTTTTTCTAGTTCAATTCAGGTGGGTCTCCTTGGTCCTGAGAAAAAGGTGGTCTACACTAAAAAACGTGGTAAATTTTTCAATTACAGTAAATAATGGTTCTTAAAAATTAAATTACAGTAAATAATGGCTCAAATTTTTGAATTACAGTTAATTATGGTTCTAAAAAATTAAATTAAAGTAAATTAAGGTTCAAATTTTTCAATTAAAGTAAATTATGGTCCAAATTTTTGAATTACAGTAAATATTGGTTCTAAAAATTGAATTACAGTAAATTATGGTTCTAAAAAATTAAATTACAGTAAATTATGGTTCTTAAAAATTAAATTACAGTAAATAATGGTCCAAATTTTTCAATTACAGTTAATTATGGTTCTAAAAAATTAAATTAAAGTAAATTAAGGTTCAAATTTTTCAATTAAAGTAAATAATGGTCCAAATTTTTGAATTAAAGTAAATTATGGTTCAAATTTTTAAATTAAAGTAATGAATGGGCTCAAATAACTAAATTAAGGTTCTAAAAAATTAAATTAAAGTTAATTAAGGTCCAAATTTTAAAATTAAGTAATCAATGGTCAAAAATTTTAAATTAAAGTTAAATAAGTAAATTAAAGTAATAATTTTTAAATAAGTAAATTAAAGTAAGATTTTAAAATTTATTAACAAAAAGTTGAAGGTGTTTGAGAATTGAAATTTTTTAATGAAAATTTTAATGAAATATTTTTCAATGATAATTTTTAATGGAAATTTTTATGGAATAATTTTTTAAGTAATTTTTAATGGAAATTTTTATGGAATAATTTTTTAAGTAATTTTTAATGGAAATTTTTATGAAATATTTCTCAATGATAATTTTAAATGGAAATTTTTAATGAAATAATAATAATAATAATAGTAATAATATATCAACCAAATACATAAAAAATGAACTAGACACATAAAACACAAACAAATAACAAATGTAAAGATATAAAATTTATTCATCCAATATTTGCTTGTAATAAGCTCTTCTTAATTCTGCTAATAAAATATGAACAACTTCTTTCATCTTATATTCTTGGCAGCATCTACATCTAAACGGACATGGTAATTTCATCGGATCCATACATACTTCACAATCGTCTATGCATTTAAATCTCGATTCTTGGACAGATTCGAAATGTCTTCGTATAAGTTCTTCTATATTGATCCCCGTTAATTGATTGATTCTATAAGCTAATAGTTCCGGAGCACAATACGAAAGTCTGTTCTTTATATTCGGGAACAATTCTTCCATCTTTGTTAATATAGTCTGGAATATGTAAGCTTGCTTATCGTCATCCATTTTTGAATTTTTGTTATTGTAGATATTCAGTTAATTTAAACACAAATAATTAAATTAATTTAATTAACTTAATAAATATTCCAATATTTCTTCATTTGTTGTGATATTTATAGTTAATGATTTAATGAATTTCTGAATTTCTTGAATTTGATTAAAATAATCAAATGTTTTAATCCCTAATATAACAACTTTCCCACTTGAAAAAACATTTACACATAGTGGGTTATACTTGAGAATACGTAAAGCTGGAAATATTTCAGGCTCGTAGTAACTATCGGTTTTCCTTGACAATGCATTTAAATCAACGCATGTACCCATATCTAACGTTAATGTAATTGATTGGATTTGTAAATCTTGAATTTGATATTTGAGATCGCCTTCCTGTAATGGTTTCTTACATCCCATTATCCTACATTTCCCGCTCTTGAAGAATAAAATTGGATATTTTCCACTTCTGTCCACGACATGTTGAGGTTTTCCTGATGGGAACTTCATTCCATTTACTACACATCTTCCTCTATAATTAATGTTGCTGATCATTGTAATTATTGTAATTATAAACAAATTAAATAAAATAATTTAATTAAAAAAATGGAATTACGAAATGACGCAGTATATCAAATTGTAGGACCTAGTGGAAGCGGAAAAACTTTATTTGTATGTAATTTATTACAATCAAACATGTTTAAATCTAAATTTAATAAAATATATTGGCATCGAGGTGCAGATGAAGAACATGGATTAACTCAAAATAGTTTCTGTAAATTAAAAATGACAATAATTAAAGGATTTGATAAAAATTGGTCATCTAGATTACGCCAAGGTGATGTTATTATTATCGATGATCTGTACCAGGAAGCAAATAAAGAAAAAGATTTTAATAATTTATTTACAAAAATCAGTAGACATTGCGGAGTTACAGTTATTTTCATTACACAAAATCTTTTTCATCAAGGTGGAAGTCATAGAACACGTAATTTAAATGTCCAATATTTAATTATTTTCAAAAATCCTAGAGATCAAACAATAATAGATTTTCTTGCAAGACAAGCTTATCCAAATAATAGAAAATTTTTGATTGATTCATTCCAAGATGCGACAAAAATTCCTCATGGATATTTATTTTTTGATTTTACACAACAATGTCCAGATGATATGCGTATTAGAACTGATATTTTTAATATAAACGGTGTTACGATTTATAAACAAAACTAAAAACTAAATAAAATTAATCATGTCATTTAAAAAAGTAGTTGTTAAAAATCTTCCAAGTGTTTCGAAGAAAATTACCAAGAAAACAAAACGTACAAAGAAAACAAAAAGTGGATCAAAAAGTACAAAAAGTACAAAAACTAAGAAACAAATCAAGAAGTGGATCAAATTATAAACAATCCGTCGCGTAAATTAATAATAATAATGAAATTTGAACGGAGTTTACCATATTTTAATGCTTTAATAAAGGCACCAAATTCGAAACGAATATCAATTTTACAATCTTTTCCATCATTTGTTATTGATGATTTACTTGAAGTTATTATAAATGTTGTCCGTGGTAATGTAAATATAACTAAAGCTAAAAGATTAGTATTGCAAAGACATAAAAGATCACTTTTATCTCTAGTTGATACAAAAAATCGTCGTCTAATGAGAAAGATAATATATAAACAAAAAGGAGGGTTCTTGGGTGCACTAATTCCTATAGTCTTATCTGCAATTAGTGCAATCTCATCATTAAGTTCTTAATGGGTATCAAGAGTTCATTACCAAATAAAAATATTGTAGATTTTAATATTTTGACAACTTGTTATAATAATGAAGGAAACGTATCACAAAACCAACACAAAAGTGGAAAAAGTGAAAACAAAAGGTAAATCAAAACTGAAAACAAAAGTGAAAAAAGTGAAAACAATAGAGAAAAAGTTAAAAACAATATGGACAAATCCAAAAGATCCAGATGGTTTTGGTGGCGTAGAAAAATTAACAAAACGAGTGAATAATTCAAAGAAAGAAACTCAGAAATGGTTATCTAATCAATTAGCATATAGTTTAAATAAACCAATGTTGAAACGATTTCCAACAAGACCATACAAAACAATTGGAAACAATGATGTATGGCAAATGGATTTGATGGAAATGATACCTTATTCAAAAATTAACAAGGGGTACAAATATATTCTGACTTGTATAGATGTTTTTAATAGATATGCTCGTGCTGTTCCTACAAAAACTAAATCTGCAAATGAAATGGCTGATGCGATAAAAGAAATGTTTGCAGATGGTAAACCTATTAATTTACAAACGGATTTAGGTAATTAAATTTAATTAATTAATTTTTAAATATATGATTTAGGTAAAGAATTTTATAACAGCAAAGTTAAAGAGGTTATCAAAGGAATAAACCACTACTCGGTATTTTCTCAGTTCAAAGCTGCTCATGTAGAACGATTTAATCGAACTTTAAGAGAACGTTTGAAAAAATATTTTGTATATCAAGGTAATAAAACTTGGATAAATGTTTTGCCAAAAATTATTTTCAGTTACAATCATTCACCACACAGAGGATTAAAAGGACAAACACCTGCTGATTTTACTAAAAATCAACCAAAGTTAGAGAAAATCAATAAACCAAAATACAAGGTTGGTGATCATGTAAGAATTAGTAAAATCAATTCTTCACCATTCATCAAAAACTTTGATAATAATTGGAGTGATGAAGTATATCAAATTTTTAAAATCGATACAAAACAGAATCCTGTCATGTATGTGATAGTTGATCATGAAAACAAACCAATCACTGGTAAATTCTATGAACAAGAACTCCAAGTAATTCCTGCTCCTACAATATTTAGAATTCAAAAGATTTTAAAAACCAAATGAGATGGTAAATATAAACAATACTATGTTAAATGGCATGGATATGAAACTCCATCTTGGATATCCGAAAATCAATTGATTAAATAAATATTATGAAAGATTTTTATATTATTTTACCTTCTAATAGTTGTCCTCTTATTTTCCCTGATAATGAAGCTAGTAAATTTAATGTCGAATTTCAAAATCCTATTTACTTGGATGGTGAATGGGAAGTAGCTCTCATGGACTTTACCTTTGTGTATAATACTTTTCCTTATTACAGTAATTCATTGATACAATATGAAAAAGTAAAGATGGATGAAGAAATTAAATATTTTAGAATAAATAATTCAAATCGAACCTTTGAAGTAATAAATCCTAAAAATACTCCTGAAGTTGACATGTTCATTGAAAGATATGAGAATTTGGTAGTTGTTTGTCCACATGTTCCATTTAAAATAACGTTTCCAGATTTTGAACATGCTAATAAATTTGGATTAAAATCAGTATCGGTTATTAGTGATAGTGATCATTTGCGAATTAAATTACCAAAATTTACAGAAGATAAAACAATTGATCAATTTGGTATAATTATAAGTGTTGTCGAAAAAACAAAATTTGAACATTATTTCGAAGATGAACTATACATCAATACTTTATCTGAAATACATGGTCAGTTAATGACAATTAATCCGTCTCCCTTTAAAGATTTAAAAATACAAAATAATGAATTGGTTAAAATAAGTCTTGCTGATAACATTTCATCAATAACCTCTGATAAAAATTTAACAAAAACGTTGGGATTAAAGAAACAAACATTTACAGAGAAAGAAATTATTGGAACAAAAATTCCAAAATTATTTAATCATCATCAACAAATGTTTATTTACTCAAATATTATCGAACCATTGACTGTTGGAGATGTAAGAGTTCCGTTATTGAAATCTATTTGGATAAAAAAAATATGAACAAGGAGAAATTGTGCAACTAGAATTGAAGAATCCAATGTATCTACCAATTTCTAATTCTTCTATAAACAACATTGAAATCAATATACGAGATGATAGTGGAAAATTAATAAAATTTAGTAGAGATACAAAAACTCACTTGACATTACATTTTCGTAAAATAAATGATTAAAAAAGATTTTTATGTGAATTTACCTTCTAATAGTTGTCCTCAGACTCATCCAAATAATGAAGCAGGTAAATTTAATGTTGAATTTCAAAATCCTATTTACTTGGATGGTGAATGGGAAGTAGCTCTCATGGACTTTACCTTTGTGTATAATTATTTTCCTTTTTACAACAAATCAAATGTCAAATATAGTAAAAGTGTATTACATACAATTTATGAATAACTTTACTTTAACCAAGAAAAAAATGAATATACAATCAGTCACGACTCTCCATTTTATTTAATATATATTGATGGAAATACATTGAACATTAATTGTAAATATTTCCTTTTAAAGTAGAATTCGATAGTATTAAAGAAGCACAAAAATTGGGATTTTCAGAAAAAGAAATAACTTTTAAACAAACCTTGAACCAAATCACTATTCCTCCAAATAATCGAAAAATAAAGTTTGATACAATTCGATTAACTATACAATATTATTACGATGTTGAGTTTACTGATACATTCGAAGAAAATATCATTACAGATCTTTCACAAATAAATGATCAACTATCAACCTTTTATCCTCGTCCATTTAAATCTGTTGATATTCAAAAAGGAAAAATTGTTAAAATTGTAATGGATGATGATGTCAGTAAAGTTCAATTTAGTAAATTTTTAGCTAATAGTTTAGGATTATTAGAAGAAGCATATACTGACAAACTTATTATTGGTTTTAAAGAACCTGAAGTATTACAACGCAATCAACAATTGATGATCTATACAAATATTATCGAACCAATTATTGTTGGTGATACATTGGTCCCCCTTTTGAAATGTATTTGGGTGGAAAAACATAAAAAAGATGATTTAGTACAAATAATTGAAAAGAATCCAATGTACTTACCTGTATCGTCTTCATATATAAACAATATAGAAATCAATATACGAGATGATAGTGGAAAATATATATTTGGAAAAGAAGATAAAACATACTTGACATTACATTTTCGTAAAATAAATGAGTAATCCTGACATAATACATTTTTATAGTAGTAACCAATCGGGTGGTGATTTACCATATTTTGTTGGTAAACAATATGGAACCGGTTGGTTGAAGACAATAGGTAGATTTGCACTCCCAATTCTTAGACGAATAGGAAATTTTGGTATGAAAACAGCTAATGACGTAATAAATAACAATGCAAATATCTTGCCTGCTTTAAAATCAAATGCAATTTCTGAAATTAAAGAATCATTACCAGCAGTGATGCAACATTTACCTGAAGTAATTAATAAAGTATCCGATGTATTTAAAAATGATAAAGAACAAAAAGGTGGAATACTTAAACGCCGAAAAATTATGAAGAAACATATAAACAAAAGAATGAAAGGATATGGTACCATCTTTGAAAAATGATTAGTGCTAAATCAGAATTATGTCTTTTTGATAGACCTTCACCCCAAGCAGTGATTGAACATGGAGCATTTGAAGATATTTACCCAAGAAATTCTATTACAGATGCTGGTTCTTCTTCGATTCAATTTTACATAAATGGATCGCAGACTGAATATTTAGATTTGAATGATACTTTGTTATATATTCAATTGAAAGTTGTTAATAATTTAGGTGAGAATTTAGGCGAATCAGAAGTAATTCCAAATAATTTCTTCTTCCAAACCCTTTTTAAAGATGTTGAATTAATTTTTAATTCAATCAAAGTTGAAGGATCAAATGATAGATTTGCCCACAAAGCATTAATTGAAACACTTATAAATTATGACGGAGATACTAAACGAACATCTTTAGGTGGAATGGGGTATACTAACAAAGATCTTACGAGAAAAACATGGATTGAAAAATCAAAATCCTTTTCTTTATGTTCCCCACTTCAATTTGATTTCTTTGATCAACCTAAATATTTACTACCAGGTGTTAGTGTTCAAATTAAATTAACAAGATCAAATCCAACACTTAGTTTAACTTGTGCGAAAATTGAACCGAAAATTTTATTATTAGACGCAAAATTAATGGTTAGAAGAGTTCGTGTTGAACCATCGGTTTTGGCAGGACATCAAATTGGTCTGTCTACAAAAAATGCAATTTATCCTTTAAGAAGCAAAGAAGTTGTTGATTTCTCATTACCTATTGGTTCTTCCTCTTTTTATAAAGAACAAATATTTGGAGATAGACGATTACCTAATTTTATACTTGTTGCATTTCAATCTAGTAAAAGATTTAGCGGATCGTTTTCAGAATCATTTTCTATATTTGATCACTTTAATGTCAAGTCCATAACTTTAAGTAAAGGAAGTGATTATCGCGAAAAATATAGTCAAGATTTTGAGAATGATGATTATAGTACAAGTTATATGCAATCGATTATTAGAAATATGGGTTATCTAAATAAAAATATGAATTGTGGTATCACCATGTCTGATTTTAAGAGCAAGTATCCATTCTTTACATTCGTATTGGCACCAGATTTTGATCTTCATCAAAGTCAGTTACCACAAAGTGGAAATTTGCGATTAGATATTAAATTCGCATCTTCACTTACTGAAGCTGTTTCTGTAATTGTATATGGAGTTTTTGAAAAAGAAATTCAAATTACATCTACTCGTACTGTTTTGGTATAATATAAACCAAATATAGAAAATCAATTAATCAAATATGAAGTAAGAATTAATTTAAATTATTTAATTATTACTAATTTAGTTCTATTCAGATACATGTTATCGGAAGAAAATTACTAGGAAAAGAATTTCTAGGTGTTTTCCCATTAGAAAAAATACCTTATTTAGATGTCAACAAAGCAATAATTGTAAATACTCAATCCGCTAATCTGAATGGTGAACATTGGCTTGCAGTATACGTGAAACCAGACAAAATATATGCATTTGATCCAATGGGATTCTATTATCCACCTATATTAATCAATAAACTACAATCAATGTCAATGCCAATTGAATACAATCGAATACGTTACCAAAATCCTATAACAAAAACATGTGGACAACATTGTTTGGCTTGGTTAAAGTCAATGAAATAAATTTTTATAATAAAAAGTTGTTTTTAAAATATTCACAAAATTCACAATTAAAATAATTTATTCACAAAACAAATTAATAATCACAATTAAATGTTCGAGCTTATTTTTCAAAACATCATCCCAAGTAATTTGCTCGATCAACATTCTTATCATTCGAGTTATTTGTAATAAACCACCGATATCTTCTATATTTAAAATATTATCAACAATATTTAGTATATTTGGGAAATATACAATTTATTGTTGATAATATTTTAAATATAGAAGATATCGGTGGTTTATTACAAATAACTCGAATGATAAGAATGTTGATCGAGCAAATTACTTGGGATGATGTTTTGAAAAATAAGCTCGAACATTTAATTGTGATTATTAATTTGTTTTGTGAATAAATTATTTTAATTGTGAATTTTGTGAATATTTTAAAAACAACTTTTTATTATAAAATTTATTTCATTGACTTTAACCAAGCCAAACAATGTTGTCCACATGTTTTTGTTATAGGATTTTGGTAACGTATTCGATTGTATTCAATTGGCATTGACATTGATTGTAGTTTATTGATTAATATAGGTGGATAATAGAATCCCATTGGATCAAATGCATATATTTTGTCTGGTTTCACGTATACTGCAAGCCAATGTTCACCATTCAGATTAGCGGATTGAGTATTTACAATTATTGCTTTGTTGACATCTAAATAAGGTATTTTTTCTAATGGGAAAACACCTAGAAATTCTTTTCCTAGTAATTTTCTTCCGATAACATGTATCTGAATAGAACTAAATTAGTAATAATTAAATAATTTAAATTAATTCTTACTTCATATTTGATTAATTGATTTTCTATATTTGGTTTATATTATACCAAAACAGTACGAGTAGATGTAATTTGAATTTCTTTTTCAAAAACTCCATATACAATTACAGAAACAGCTTCAGTAAGTGAAGATGCGAATTTAATATCTAATCGCAAATTTCCACTTTGTGGTAACTGACTTTGATGAAGATCAAAATCTGGTGCCAATACGAATGTAAAGAATGGATACTTGCTCTTAAAATCAGACATGGTGATACCACAATTCATATTTTTATTTAGATAACCCATATTTCTAATAATCGATTGCATATAACTTGTACTATAATCATCATTCTCAAAATCTTGACTATATTTTTCGCGATAATCACTTCCTTTACTTAAAGTTATGGACTTGACATTAAAGTGATCAAATATAGAAAATGATTCTGAAAACGATCCGCTAAATCTTTTACTAGATTGAAATGCAACAAGTATAAAATTAGGTAATCGTCTATCTCCAAATATTTGTTCTTTATAAAAAGAGGAAGAACCAATAGGTAATGAGAAATCAACAACTTCTTTGCTTCTTAAAGGATAAATTGCATTTTTTGTAGACAGACCAATTTGATGTCCTGCCAAAACCGATGGTTCAACACGAACTCTTCTAACCATTAATTTTGCGTCTAATAATAAAATTTTCGGTTCAATTTTCGCACAAGTTAAACTAAGTGTTGGATTTGATCTTGTTAATTTAATTTGAACACTAACACCTGGTAGTAAATATTTAGGTTGATCAAAGAAATCAAATTGAAGTGGGGAACATAAAGAAAAGGATTTTGATTTTTCAATCCATGTTTTTCTCGTAAGATCTTTGTTAGTATACCCCATTCCACCTAAAGATGTTCGTTTAGTATCTCCGTCATAATTTATAAGTGTTTCAATTAATGCTTTGTGGGCAAATCTATCATTTGATCCTTCAACTTTGATTGAATTAAAAATTAATTCAACATCTTTAAAAAGGGTTTGGAAGAAGAAATTATTTGGAATTACTTCTGATTCGCCTAAATTCTCACCTAAATTATTAACAACTTTCAATTGAATATATAACAAAGTATCATTCAAATCTAAATATTCAGTCTGCGATCCATTTATGTAAAATTGAATCGAAGAAGAACCAGCATCTGTAATAGAATTTCTTGGGTAAATATCTTCAAATGCTCCATGTTCAATCACTGCTTGGGGTGAAGGTCTATCAAAAAGACATAATTCTGATTTAGCACTAATCATTTTTCAAAGATGGTACCATATCCTTTCATTCTTTTGTTTATATGTTTCTTCATAATTTTTCGGCGTTTAAGTATTCCACCTTTTTGTTCTTTATCATTTTTAAATACATCGGATACTTTATTAATTACTTCAGGTAAATGTTGCATCACTGCTGGTAATGATTCTTTAATTTCAGAAATTGCATTTGATTTTAAAGCAGGCAAGATATTTGCATTGTTATTTATTACGTCATTAGCTGTTTTCATACCAAAATTTCCTATTCGTCTAAGAATTGGGAGTGCAAATCTACCTATTGTCTTCAACCAACCGGTTCCATATTGTTTACCAACAAAATATGGTAAATCACCACCCGATTGGTTACTACTATAAAAATGTATTATGTCAGGATTACTCATTTATTTTACGAAAATGTAATGTCAAGTATGTTTTATCTTCTTTTCCAAATATATATTTTCCACTATCATCTCGTATATTGATTTCTATATTGTTTATATATGAAGACGATACAGGTAAGTACATTGGATTCTTTTCAATTATTTGTACTAAATCATCTTTTTTATGTTTTTCCACCCAAATACATTTCAAAAGGGGGACCAATGTATCACCAACAATAATTGGTTCGATAATATTTGTATAGATCATCAATTGTTGATTGCGTTGTAATACTTCAGGTTCTTTAAAACCAATAATAAGTTTGTCAGTATATGCTTCTTCTAATAATCCTAAACTATTAGCTAAAAATTTACTAAATTGAACTTTACTGACATCATCATCCATTACAATTTTAACAATTTTTCCTTTTTGAATATCAACAGATTTAAATGGACGAGGATAAAAGGTTGATAGTTGATCATTTATTTGTGAAAGATCTGTAATGATATTTTCTTCGAATGTATCAGTAAACTCAACATCGTAATAATATTGTATAGTTAATCGAATTGTATCAAACTTTATTTTTCGATTATTTGGAGGAATAGTGATTTGGTTCAAGGTTTGTTTAAAAGTTATTTCTTTTTCTGAAAATCCCAATTTTTGTGCTTCTTTAATACTATCGAATTCTACTTTAAAAGGAAAATATTTACAATTAATGTTCAATGTATTTCCATCAATATATATTAAATAAAATGGAGAGTCGTGACTGATTGTATATTCATTTTTTTCTTGGTTAAAGTAAAAGTATTCATAACTTGTATGTAATACACTTTTACTATATTTGACATTTGATTTGTTGTAAAAAGGAAAATAATTATACACAAAGGTAAAGTCCATGAGAGCTACTTCCCATTCACCATCCAAGTAAATAGGATTTTGAAATTCAACATTAAATTTACCTGCTTCATTATTTGGATGAGTCTGAGGACAACTATTAGAAGGTAAATTCACATAAAAATCTTTTTTAATCATTTATTTTACGAAAATGTAATGTCAAGTGAGTTTTTGTATCTCTACTAAATTTTATTAATTTTCCACTATCATCTCGTATATTGATTTCAATGTTGTTTATAGAAGAATTAGAAATTGGTAGATACATTGGATTCTTCAATTTCTAGTTGCACAATTTCTCCTTGTTCATATTTTTTTTATCCAAATAGATTTCAATAACGGAACTCTTACATCTCCAACAGTCAATGGTTCGATAATATTTGAGTAAATAAACATTTGTTGATGATGATTAAATAATTTTGGAATTTTTGTTCCAATAATTTCTTTCTCTGTAAATGTTTGTTTCTTTAATCCCAACGTTTTTGTTAAATTTTTATCAGAGGTTATTGATGAAATGTTATCAGCAAGACTTATTTTAACCAATTCATTATTTTGTATTTTTAAATCTTTAAAGGGAGACGGATTAATTGTCATTAACTGACCATGTATTTCAGATAAAGTATTGATGTATAGTTCATCTTCGAAATAATGTTCAAATTTTGTTTTTTCGACAACACTTATAATTATACCAAATTGATCAATTGTTTTATCTTCTGTAAATTTTGGTAATTTAATTCGCAAATGATCACTATCACTAATAACCGATACTGATTTTAATCCAAATTTATTAGCATGTTCAAAATCTGGAAACGTTATTTTAAATGGAACATGTGGACAAACAACTACCAAATTCTCATATCTTTCAATGAACATGTCAACTTCAGGAGTATTTTTAGGATTTATTACTTCAAAGGTTCGATTTGAATTATTTATTCTAAAATATTTAATTTCTTCATCCATCTTTACTTTTTCATATTGTATCAATGAATTACTGTAATAAGGAAAAGTATTATACACAAAGGTAAAGTCCATGAGAGCTACTTCCCATTCACCATCCAAGTAAATAGGATTTTGAAATTCGACATTAAATTTACTAGCTTCATTATCAGGGAAAATAAGAGGACAACTATTAGAAGGTAAAATAATATAAAAATCTTTCATAATATTTATTTAATCAATTGATTTTCGGATATCCAAGATGGAGTTTCATATCCATGCCATTTAACATAGTATTGTTTATATTTACCATCTCATTTGGTTTTTAAAATCTTTTGAATTCTAAATATTGTAGGAGCAGGAATTACTTGGAGTTCTTGTTCATAGAATTTACCAGTGATTGGTTTGTTTTCATGATCAACTATCACATACATGACAGGATTCTGTTTTGTATCGATTTTAAAAATTTGATATACTTCATCACTCCAATTATTATCAAAGTTTTTGATGAATGGTGAAGAATTGATTTTACTAATTCTTACATGATCACCAACCTTGTATTTTGGTTTATTGATTTTCTCTAACTTTGGTTGATTTTTAGTAAAATCAGCAGGTGTTTGTCCTTTTAATCCTCTGTGTGGTGAATGATTGTAACTGAAAATAATTTTTGGCAAAACATTTATCCAAGTTTTATTACCTTGATATACAAAATATTTTTTCAAACGTTCTCTTAAAGTTCGATTAAATCGTTCTACATGAGCAGCTTTGAACTGAGAAAATACCGAGTAGTGGTTTATTCCTTTGATAACCTCTTTAACTTTGCTGTTATAAAATTCTTTACCTAAATCATATATTTAAAAATTAATTAATTAAATTTAATTACCTAAATCCGTTTGTAAATTAATAGGTTTACCATCTGCAAACATTTCTTTTATCGCATCAGCCATTTCATTTGCAGATTTAGTTTTTGTAGGAACAGCACGAGCATATCTATTAAAAACATCTATACAAGTCAGAATATATTTGTACCCCTTGTTAATTTTTGAATAAGGTATCATTTCCATCAAATCCATTTGCCATACATCATTGTTTCCAATTGTTTTGTATGGTCTTGTTGGAAATCGTTTCAACATTGGTTTATTTAAACTATATGCTAATTGATTAGATAACCATTTCTGAGTTTCTTTCTTTGAATTATTCACTCGTTTTGTTAATTTTTCTACGCCACCAAAACCATCTGGATCTTTTGGATTTGTCCATATTGTTTTTAACTTTTTCTCTATTGTTTTCACTTTTTTCACTTTTGTTTTCACTTTTGATTTACCTTTTGTTTTCACTTTTTCCACTTTTGTGTTGGTTTTGTGATACGTTTCCTTCATTATTACAACAAGTTGTCAAAATATTAAAATCTACAATATTTTTATTTGGTAATGAACTCTTGATACCCATTAAGAACTTAATGATGAGATTGCACTAATTGCAGATAAGACTATAGGAATTAGTGCACCCAAGAACCCTCCTTTTTGTTTATATATTATCTTTCTCATTAGACGACGATTTTTTGTATCAACTAGAGATAAAAGTGATCTTTTATGTCTTTGCAATACTAATCTTTTAGCTTTAGTTATATTTACATTACCACGGACAACATTTATAATAACTTCAAGTAAATCATCAATAACAAATGATGGAAAAGATTGTAAAATTGATATTCGTTTCGAATTTGGTGCCTTTATTAAAGCATTAAAATATGGTAAACTCCGTTCAAATTTCATTATTATTATTAATTTACGCGACGGATTGTTTATAATTTGATCCACTTCTTGATTTGTTTCTTAGTTTTTGTACTTTTTGTACTTTTTGATCCACTTTTTGTTTTCTTTGTACGTTTTGTTTTCTTGGTAATTTTCTTCGAAACACTTGGAAGATTTTTAACAACTACTTTTTTAAATGACATGATTAATTTTATTTAGTTTTTAGTTTTGTTTATAAATCGTAACACCGTTTATATTAAAAATATCAGTTCTAATACGCATATCATCTGGACATTGTTGTGTAAAATCAAAAAATAAATATCCATGAGGAATTTTTGTCGCATCTTGGAATGAATCAATCAAAAATTTTCTATTATTTGGATAAGCTTGTCTTGCAAGAAAATCTATTATTGTTTGATCTCTAGGATTTTTGAAAATAATTAAATATTGGACATTTAAATTACGTGTTCTATGACTTCCACCTTGATGAAAAAGATTTAGTGTAATGAAAATAACTGTAACTCCGCAATGTCTACTGATTTTTGTAAATAAATTATTAAAATCTTTTTCTTTATTTGCTTCCTGGTACAGATCATCGATAATAATAACATCACCTTGGCGTAATCTAGATGACCAATTTTTATCAAATCCTTTAATTATTGTCATTTTTAATTTACAGAAACTATTTTGAGTTAATCCATGTTCTTCATCTGCACCTCGATGCCAATATATTTTATTAAATTTAGATTTAAACATGTTTGATTGTAATAAATTACATACAAATAAAGTTTTTCCGCTTCCACTAGGTCCTACAATTTGATATACTGCGTCATTTCGTAATTCCATTTTTTTAATTAAATTATTTTATTTAATTTGTTTATAATTACAATAATTACAATGATCAGCAACATTAATTATAGAGGAAGATGTGTAGTAAATGGAATGAAGTTCCCATCAGGAAAACCTCAACATGTCGTGGACAGAAGTGGAAAATATCCAATTTTATTCTTCAAGAGCGGGAAATGTAGGATAATGGGATGTAAGAAACCATTACAGGAAGGCGATCTCAAATATCAAATTCAAGATTTACAAATCCAATCAATTACATTAACGTTAGATATGGGTACATGCGTTGATTTAAATGCATTGTCAAGGAAAACCGATAGTTACTACGAGCCTGAAATATTTCCAGCTTTACGTATTCTCAAGTATAACCCACTATGTGTAAATGTTTTTTCAAGTGGGAAAGTTGTTATATTAGGGATTAAAACATTTGATTATTTTAATCAAATTCAAGAAATTCAGAAATTCATTAAATCATTAACTATAAATATCACAACAAATGAAGAAATATTGGAATATTTATTAAGTTAATTAAATTAATTTAATTATTTGTGTTTAAATTAACTGAATATCTACAATAACAAAAATTCAAAAATGGATGACGATAAGCAAGCTTACATATTCCAGACTATATTAACAAAGATGGAAGAATTGTTCCCGAATATAAAGAACAGACTTTCGTATTGTGCTCCGGAACTATTAGCTTATAGAATCAATCAATTAACGGGGATCAATATAGAAGAACTTATACGAAGACATTTCGAATCTGTCCAAGAATCGAGATTTAAATGCATAGACGATTGTGAAGTATGTATGGATCCGATGAAATTACCATGTCCGTTTAGATGTAGATGCTGCCAAGAATATAAGATGAAAGAAGTTGTTCATATTTTATTAGCAGAATTAAGAAGAGCTTATTACAAGCAAATATTGGATGAATAAATTTTATATCTTTACATTTGTTATTTGTTTGTGTTTTATGTGTCTAGTTCATTTTTTATGTATTTGGTTGATATATTATTACTATTATTATTATTATTATTTCATTAAAAATTTCCATTTAAAATTATCATTGAGAAATATTTCATAAAAATTTCCATTAAAAATTACTTAAAAAATTATTCCATAAAAATTTCCATTAAAAATTACTTAAAAAATTATTCCATAAAAATTTCCATTAAAAATTATCATTGAAAAATATTTCATTAAAATTTTCATTAAAAAATTTCAATTCTCAAACACCTTCAACTTTTTGTTAATAAATTTTAAAATCTTACTTTAATTTACTTATTTAAAAATTATTACTTTAATTTACTTATTTAACTTTAATTTAAAATTTTTGACCATTGATTACTTAATTTTAAAATTTGGACCTTAATTAACTTTAATTTAATTTTTTAGAACCTTAATTTAGTTATTTGAGCCCATTCATTACTTTAATTTAAAAATTTGAACCATAATTTACTTTAATTCAAAAATTTGGACCATTATTTACTTTAATTGAAAAATTTGAACCTTAATTTACTTTAATTTAATTTTTTAGAACCATAATTAACTGTAATTGAAAAATTTGGACCATTATTTACTGTAATTTAATTTTTAAGAACCATAATTTACTGTAATTTAATTTTTTAGAACCATAATTTACTGTAATTCAATTTTTAGAACCATTATTTACTGTAATTCAAAAATTTGGACCATAATTTACTTTAATTGAAAAATTTGAACCTTAATTTACTTTAATTTAATTTTTTAGAACCATAATTAACTGTAATTGAAAAATTTGGACCATTATTTACTGTAATTTAATTTTTAAGAACCATTATTTACTGTAATTCAAAAATTTGAGCCATTATTTACTGTAATTTAATTTTTAAGAACCATTATTTACTGTAATTGAAAAATTTACCACGTTTTTTAGTGTAGACCACCTTTTTCTCAGGACCAAGGAGACCCACCTGAATTGAACTAGAAAAAATCCATGCTTTTTTATTGAAAAAATTTTATTTGTATTGAAAATCCCAGGACCATCGAGACCCCCTCACTATAGTCTGAAAATTCCATGCTTTTTTATTGAAGACCAGCTTTTTGTATTGAAAAAATTTTATTTGTATTGAAAATCCCAGGACCATCGAGACTCCCTCGCTATAGTGTGAAAATTCCATGCTTTTTAGTGGTAGTCGGATTTTTGTATAGAAAAAAATTTTTTGTATTGAAAATCCCAGGACCAACGTTTTTGTATTGAAATTTTTTTTTTGTATTGAAAATCCCAGGACCATCGTTTTTGTATTGAAAAAATTTTATTTGTATTGAAAATCCCAGGACCATCGAGACCCCCTCACTATAGTGTGAAAATTCCATGCTTTTTTATTGAAGACCGCCTTTTTGTATTGAAAAAATTTTATTTGTATTGAAAATCCCAGGACCATCGAGACTATAGTGTGGAACAATTGCGTAATAAAATCGTGGAACAAAAAAAATCGTGGAACAATTTTACCCCCCCCCCCCGGGGGGGTAATTGTTCCAGCGGGCCACTATCTACCTACTCATTTCTACTATCGGTAATTGAATTCATAGGAAAAACTTCCTCAAATGCCCCAAATTCTATTACAGCCTGGGGCGACGGTCTATCAAATATACATAATTCGGATTTACCACAAATCATTTTGCAAATATAGTTCCATGTCCTTTCATTCGTTTGTTTATACGTGATATTCCATGTCTTTTACGTTTTGGAGCATGAGCTGGAGCTGGAGCTGGAGGTTTTTCTTTTTGAAACATACCTGCAACCCCGGGTAAAACTTTCCCTAATTCTGCTAAAGCATTTGTTTTTAGAGATGGTAATATTTTCTGTTCATTCATAATAACATCTTTTGCAGTTTTCATACCAAAACTACCAATACGTTTAAGAATAGGCAGGGCAAATCTACCAATTGTTCTCAACCATCCTGATCCGTACTGTTTACCAATAAAATATGGTAATTCACCACCAGATTGGCTACCACTATACATACTAATAATATCAGAATTAGCCATTTATTTTACGAAAATGTAATGTCAAATGAGTTTTTGAGCCTTTTGGAAATTCGATTAATTGACCAGAATCATCTCTTATATTTATTTCTATATTGTTTATACAAGATGTTGAAACAGGTAGATACATGGGATTTTCTACATTGATTTGTACAACTTCATCTTGATCATGTTTTTCAATCCATATAGATTTCATTAAAGGTACACTAGAATCGCCAACAATAACTGGTTCCACGATATTACTGTAAATGAACATTTGCTGATGATGTTTAAGGATTTTCGGTTTGTTTGTTCCTTCACAAATTTGTTCATTTTGTGTACATACTGGTTTAGTCAATCCTAATGTTTTTGCCAAATTTGAGTCAAATTTAACTTGACTAAGATTAGAATTTATACTAAATCTAAATACTTTATCTTTTCGAAGCTCAAAAACTGTTAAAATATCGCTACAATTGTCACCTAAATAAGTTTGTAATTGTTCGAGGTCTGTAATATATAAATTATCTTTAAAAGTATATGCATGCTCTGTTATTTCAATGTATGACAGCTTAAATTTGAATTCCACTAAATTATTAGATTTTGGAAGTGTAGAGAGATTTATTTTGACTGTATCATTAAATACATTACGTAAATCAGTAAATCCAAGACGTTTAGCATCAGCCACTGTAGAAAATATAATTTCGAATGGCTTATTCAAGCAATTCATGTATAAATATTGACCATCATCATAAATTATAGGTTTCCTTGATTTCGATGAACTCGTCAAGTTATAACTATCTTTATCAATAAGAACACTAATATATTCCGTTACTGCTACTTTCTTATTATATTCAATAACGGATTTGCTATAGATTGGGAATAAATTGTATACAAATGTAAAATCCAACAGAGCAACTTCCCAGTCATTATCCAAATAGATGGGGTTTTGGAGTTCGATGATGAATTTGCTTGCTTGATTGTCTGGATGAATTAATGGACAACTATTGCTCGGCAAAATAGTATAAAAATTCACTTTACTAGGTCTTTTGCTGATATCCATGACGGGTTTTGATAACCATGCCATTTGACATAGTATTGTTTATCCTTACCGACCTTTTTAGTTTTCAATATTTTTTGAATTCTAAATACTTTTGGGGGAGGAATGACTTGTAATTCCTGCTCATAAAATTTCCCCTGTAAAATATTATTATCATTGTCTTTGATGACATACATTACAGGATTCTGTTTAGTATTTATTTTTGAAATTACAAAGACTTCATCACTCCAATTAGTATCAAAATTTTTAATAAATGGTGATGCACTAATTTTACTAATTCTAACATGGTCACCGACTTTATATTTAGGTTTTGCAATTTTTACAGATTTCTTAGAAGTCAATGATGTTTTTGATGTAATATCAACCGGTCTCAATCCATTCAGTCCTCGATGTGATGAATGATTATAACTTGTTATTATTTTCGGTAAAGCATTTACCCATTTTTTATTACCTTGATGCACGAACAATTTCTTTAATCGATCTCTCAATGTTCGATTAAATCTTTCAACATGGGCAGCTTTGTATTGAGAATGTACCGAGTAGTGATTTATTTTCAGTTTATCGAGGATTTGCTTAACTTTACTATTGTAGAATTCTTTACCTAAAATAATAATAATAATAATAATAATAATAATAATAATAATAATAATAATAATAATAATAATAATAATAATAATAATAATAATAATAATACCTAAATCTGTTTGCAAGTTATTAGGATGTCCGTCTTTAAATAAAATATTAATTGCCTTGGACATTTCTTCTGCAGATTTTGCCTTGACTGGTATTGCTCGTGCAAACCTGCTGTATACATTAATACATGTTAAAATATATTTATTCCCATTGTTAATTTTCGAATAAGGTATCATCTCCATCAAATCCATTTGCCATAAATCGTCAATACCAAATGTTTTATACGCTCTTGTTGGAAATCTTTTCCGCATTGGTTTGTTCAAACTGTACGCAAGCTGATCTGATAACCACTTCTGGGTTTCTTTTTTCGAATTCGGAACTCTTTTGTTTAATTTTGCCACTCCACCGAAACCGGCTTCGTCTTCGGGGTTCGTCCAAATCTTCTCCATTACAACAAGAAGATTTAAAATTAAATTTAATGTCGGGCAATGAAGGATTAGCACCCATTGTTTATGATTGATTTCCTACAACTCCACCTAATAATGATAATGCCAGAGGTATTAATGCGCCAATAAATCCACCTTGTTGTTTATATATAATTTTTCTCATTTGCTTACGATTTTTATTATTTACTAAAGATAACAATGGTTTCCTATGTTTGCTCAATAAATGCTTTTTTGATTTACTGATTTTAATTTTGCCTTTGACTACTTTAAGTATAATATTGAGTAAATCATCGACAACAAAATTTGGGAATGATTGCAATATATTCATTCTTTTCATACTCGGGGCCTTTAACAATGCATTAAAAAATGGAAAACTGCGATGATTTTTAACTACTTTTTTACCGGTTTTACGGGTTTTACGGGTTTTACGTTTAGGTTTAGGATTTTTCGAAATAAGATTCATTGCAGAGAAATTTTCAGTTACAAGTTTTTTAGATGGTGTATAACTAGTTGTTGGTGGAACTTTTGGAACTTTAATAGTCTTTCTAATACCTTTTCTTAATTTCTTAATATTTTTCACCCTTGCTTTTAGAAACATTATTATTCATAGAGGTTTTCAACTTTGTTTATAAACCATGGCACCTTTTGGGTTGAAAATATCTGTTTTTACTCGTAAATCATCGGGACATTGTTGTGTGAAATCAAGAAATATATATCCATGAGGTATTTTTGTCGCATCTTGAAATGCACTGATAAGAAAATTACGATTATTAGGGTATGCTTGACGTGCAAGAAAATCAATCACTGTTGCATCTCTAGGATTCTTGAAAATAACTAAATATTGTACATTTAAATTACGTGTTCGATGTGCCCCACCTTGATGAAATAGATTTTGTGTTATGAAAATAACTGTTACACCGACATGTCTGCTGATCTTTGTAAATAAATTATTAAAATCTTTTTCTTTATTAGCTTCTTGATACAAATCATCGATAATAATGACAGCGCCTTTCTTTAATCGGCTGGACCAGTTTTTATCGAATCCCTTTACTATTTTCATGTTTTTTAATTTACAGAAACTTGATTGAGTTAATCCATGTTCTTCATCAGCACCCCTATGCCAATAAATCCTGTTGAATTTTGATTTGAATAAATTTGATTTTAGTAATTTACAAACAAATAATGTTTTTCCACTACCACTCGGACCAACGATTTTGTATACTGCATCATTTCTTAATTCCATTTCAAAAATTTTATATATGTATATTTGTTTATATTCGATGATTTAATGAACTCGTGCTCAATTTGTATATAAAGACTAATTTTCATAAATGATTTAATAATGTTAGCAAATATAAATTATCGAGGAAATTTTGATGTATCGAATATGAGGTTCCCACCAGGGAAACCCCAGCAAATTATCGATAGAAGCGGGAAATATCCGATAATATTTTTCAAGACTGGTAAATGTCGAATCATGGGATGTAAGAAACCTTTGGATATTAATAAATTACAATATCGAATAAATAATATTAAAATCCAATCAATTACCGTTACTATGGATATGGGACATAGTATCAATCTATATAACATGTCGAAAAAATGTGATTGTATGTTTGAACCGGAATTGTTTCCGGCACTAAGACTATTAAAATATAACCCTATATGTGTCAATGTGTTTGCTAGTGGAAAGGTTGTCGTGTTGGGGTTGAGAAATTTGGAGTATAGAGAATTTGTTGACAATGTTCGAAATGAGATAATTTCATTGGGCGATTTCTAATTGGTCGATTTCTAATTGGTTAATTTCTTATTGGTTATTGATTGATTTAAACAAACGGTTTTTGTTTAGAATTCATTTTTTCAACATTATGTACAAATTATTAAGCTCTGCAACCCTCATGAAGGATATTGACGATTCCGGTAAATTTAAAATTTTTATTTTCACATTATTTACTATTTATTATTTTAGAAAAATATTTAAAAGTTATGATCGATAGGATAAAATATTATTATCCGCAAATTATTGAAATTATAAAGGATAGAGAAGCAGAAATAATTCCGGACCTCATTTTCTACACAACACAAATTAGAATAATGGAGGTATTTCACCAGTTCCTGTGGGATATAAAGATAAACAGAACCATCAAACAAATGGAGCCAGAGTACCAGTGCATCATCGGATGCTCATGTTGTGCCGATCGATATCGGCGATATGTCGAATGGGAGTTAGTGAAAACTCTGAGAAGGTTTCACTACTCCCGGATTGTTGATTTGGGTTATCAATAAATGTATTTCGTGTTTGAATTGTGTTTTTTCTTTATATTTAAAATAGTAATAATATAAATAATAATATAAATAGTAATAATAATAATAATAATAATAGAAATAGTAATAATAATAATAGAAATAGTAATAATAATAATAGAAATAGTAATAATAATAGTAATAGAAATAATAGTAATAGTAATAATAATAATAATAATAAAACATTAATAATAAAACATTAATAGAACATAAATGCAGCATTAATGCAAATGGCCTGCAATTTTAAACAAAGACATGCTGTAATCTGATTGGTTGATAGACATGAGTCAAAGGTATAAAAACCCTGTAACATTTAAATTTATTCATTATTCACGATGACCAAGAAAATTTCAAGCACCGAAAAACCAAAAGAAATGGTACAACCAGTTCAAATGTTCCACAACTACAAAATGTATTTTTTGAAAGAAGAAATCAATATGAAATTGGTTGCACCAGTCAAGCTAATTCCGACTAAATTCGAATTCTTATCCGGCACGCTTTCAATGATTGATGTCAAAACTATTGATGATGTTTTTAAACGGATAGATTCGAATCTATCGTGTAATCAACATGCATGGTTCAACAATAGATATGCAAGATTTTATGATGCTTTTGATGAAATCAGTTTCAAAGAAAATCTATAAACAAAATTATAATATAGTTTTAAAGTGATGAAAATGACTGCAGAAAAAGGTTAACATGATTAATTAATTACCGAATTATTTATTATTTAGAATTTTTAATCAACTTTTTGTTGGAAAAGTTAGCAGAAATATCTGGTGTGAAAATTGAGGACATATTATCTATTACAAATGCCTTAAATATCGGCTGGTTAGTTGAGAGTCAAGATACAGGATTTGATGATGAGGAAGAAACTCAAGAAACCGATACTCAAGAAATTGATGAGGAAATCTATGAACCTATAGATGAACCTATAGAGGAACCTAAAGATGAATCTAATGATAATATTACGAATGATTGTATTGATCATGTCGTTGAAAATATAATGAAATGTGGAGATGACGACTGTGAATGTGTTAATTAATAAATCTTAGTTAATTAGTGTTTGTAAATTTATTTAAAATGTTATTTAAAAATTTATTTAAAAATCAAACAAAAATAACTATATTAATTTTTATTTAAAAATCTGGTTAAAATATACAAAATAGCAACACCTGTTGCAAGTTTTACATAGTTTTTAAATTTTCTTTTCTGATCATCAATTTCCTTCGCATTTCTGGCGAGTTGATTGAATACGCCCCATCCGCCATTGGCTTCAATCCATGGTTGAAACTTTGACTTGATTATCTAGAAAATAAATATTGATAAAATATAAATTATAAAAGTATTACTTGTTGAGACCACTGATAATAGTGCTCGGAGTCCCATAGACTTCTTTGGATTATTATTTTCATATAAGCGAACCCTACTAGTATTCGGGTCCACTTCATCTGATCGTCGCATAGACAGTTAAAAATTCTATTAAAATAGAATTTTTTGGTTTCGAGACAATCAGAATTGATCACATCTTCATAATCAATGTGATTACCTTCTATAATCTTTTCGGTCCGATCGACCAGGAAACATAGGCTTTCCATAATATTCCTGTTGACGAGTTCTCTTAAAAGATTTTCCATAAATTGAGACATTTTTACAATAATTTAAAATATGATGTTTTATTTATACTAATACCGGATGATTTTGATTGGTTGATAGACTATAAATGTAAAAGAAAGGTTTTGATTTGATACACCATGAAAACTATATTCATATTGCTAATTATTATAACGAGTGTGTGCTCACACAATACAACAATAACAGTGGAGTCTTTTAATAAATCAATATGTTTTTGTCCGAATACAGCCAAGTTGATGGATATTTTATATATTCTCGACAAACCAAAATGGTCAAAGCATCCAGGAAAAAGAATATCTCAAAGATTGGAGAATTTAGAAAACAGTTATGAACTATCATTTGAATATATACAAAATATAAAATTTGAATTGATTGATCATATTAAGGTTTTCAATAACTCTATTGTTGAAAATAAAATAAATATGAAAATAATTGATAAGAAGCATGATTATTTGTTAAAAAAGATTGAATTATTATTAGGAGAAATTCAAACAATCAAAGGATCAATAGAATCTCTGAAAATCAATTCTACGTTACCAATTTCAAACAATATTGCTGCGAATAGTACATCAATATTTAGTTTACCTTTGTTAATTTTACATTATTTTATTGTTTAAATAAATGTATGTTTTGTTGATTTGTTGATTTGTTGAGCGTGACCAGTACCCTTGTGAACATTACCCATAGGGGGACAAAATATTTTGTCGGATAGACTAGGAGTATATAGATTAATAATAATAATAATAATAATAATAATAATAATAATAATAATAATAATAATAATAATAATAATAATAATAATAATAGTAACAATATATATATAGCTCATTCGAAAGGTCTTGGATTGAGCTTTAAAATGAGCTATCGATTATTAATTTTCGTTGGCGGGAACTTTGAAAAAAAAAATTAAAAATAAAATAATAATATTTTTAAAAATAATAATAAAAATAATAATATTTTTAAAAATAATAATATGACCTTGATGAGTCATCGCGATGACTCATATGACCTTGGGAATGACCTTGGATGAGTCATGCGACCTTGAAAATGACCTTGATGAGTCATAGGATGACTCAGATAGCCTTGAAATTTTTTGATGAGTCATGGTATGAGTCATATGACCTTGAAAAATTTC